>CM054813.1:25282321-25766646 GCA_028984105.1 Lavandula angustifolia
ATTGTATACAAGCAAATACGTAGCAATGCTTTCAATATACAAACCCTACATGTCTTTGATAAAATCATTTTCATTAAAAAGCACTACATTCCATATATTGATCGCGGCGCATTTAATACATGCCATTTCACCTTTACTTGATTAGCGATAGATACGTAGGTCGAGATTATAGGCATTATCGTTATTAACATGAAATCCCAACTGTCTATTTTAAAGAAAGATCAAATATGAATCGTCTGCTGAATAAACCGTTCAAATTCATATCTCACATATACCCTACTTGATCAAAAGAAACTACTTTTCCGCCACTATCGATTTCTAGTGCTCTGCATACATATTGCATGCAGACTTCTACTGCTCCGTAGCACTAAGATCTCGGTAAACTCCTTTTCTTATGATTATGCATCTACTGACTTAATCTACTTTCAAGTGCTAACATTTATTTTGCAGAATCTCTTCAAATTGCGACTTCACCGAACAACACAATTCTCGTGCCCTCAAACATAGACAAGATCCTGGCCAACAATCGTATTTGGTTTGAACCTATCTTGGCCTTCTGGACATATGAAGCACCGTACATGGAGCCAATCTTCAATGCTCTTGCATCCTCTGGCCTTCAGACTTTCTTGACTAGACTGCCTCATTTGTGGCTTCCGAGGCAGGTTGCTGAATTCTACTACAATCTGAGACGCGATGAAGACAATCTCAAGGACACATCCTGCATCACTTATCAGATAGAGTAAACACCTCATGTATGGAACCCTCAGGCCACTCCAATCGACATTCAAGAATGTTTGATCAATAGTTTTGATCTTCTAGATGAAGAGATTTCTCCCGTAGGCTACAAGGAAACTATTGGGATTTTGTATACTGGAAACAAATTTTATGCTTGTATATAATGTGTTTTGTCCCTACCACTATTTTATTCTCCTATCTGATATATATATATATATATATATATATATATATATATATATATATATATATATATTTGCACATGTTATCCTTCATCTTGTATAAAAGTTAGATTTGTGTGGTGTGTCGGGTATCACAGAAGACAACACTAATTGGTTGAACTAACAAGATATAAACAGTTATCACAGCTGAGACAACTTAAGGATAAGTTGTTAGTTTAAGCTGCAGTTTAGATAAGAAGTGGCATGTCTTAGCTGCTTGTCTTTACTAGTACACTTAAGGTGGTGTATTGATGGATCACAGTGAGATGTGTTCTCCTAACTGACCTTAGTGGAGAACCAAGATCTCGGTGACTTAACTGGTCTTAACCTTGGTAAGACTTCAGGTGAGCGCATTTGGCTATCTATCACTTTGACCTACTATGGTGAACGCCATCGTGACCGGATCTACGTATCTTGGGTGTTAGTAGTTATTTGTGGCTCAGGCTGGTTGTCTGTATCTTGCAGCCGTATCCTAGTAAAATGGGTTGATAATATCCCCTGAGGGACTCGAAAGGATTAGCACACTAAACCCGGCCGGTTAATTAAGTTCAGGTGTGTTAATAAGGTCGAGTGGTACTACTCATGAATATAAGATGTTAATTAATTTAAGCTGTCAGTGAGCTTAATTAATTAACGGATATTTATATCTTAAATACTGAGATCGATTAAGTCTAAAATACAAGCCCTTGCTCAATTTGGGATAAAGGGGTAAGTCAGCACGGATTCTCTAGTGGAATGAATCCGTGTTTATTAATTAATTTTGCTCACGGGCCGAGCATAGATAATTAATTAATTTGAGGCCCAAACTTTATTTCTTGTATTAGATCCCCCGATCCGGCCCAATTAGTTGCCTAGTGATTTATTGTCTCTCAGAAATTATTATTAATGGATTAATATATTTTTACATTATTTAATAATGTTATTTATCTGGAATCAATTGGCTGGGCCAATTAATTGATAAATATTAGTAGCCCAGTGGATTAATTAATTATATAATGGGCTAATTATGTGGAAGCCCATTAGAAATTTAATTAAATTAACGGGCTACTAATATATTAATATTATATTGGTTTTTGAAGTCTATATATATTAGTATTCTGTTCAGAAATAGAACACACACATAGACATATTCTTAAACGTGTGTGCGTGTGAATGAGAGAGATGATAATCTTATTTTCTCCAGTTCTCTGACCACCCAGAGGGAGAAAAAGGCTGGGACACAGATCAGAAGATCTGACACACGAGCAACAATCAAAGCCGCGACAACATACGAACGAGAAAAGTATCATTTCTAACCCTCAATTATCCTTCAATTAGTATCAGAGCCTGGTTTAGGCTCTGATTGTTGCTGTTAGGTTTATGATTATGATTCAATTCCGTCATTATCGGGTTAATTTTGTGTTTGGGGCGGCCTGCGAGCCACTATTTTGACCCCGTTGTAACGTTTTTCTCGTGTGAAAATCCACGAGTAGTTGATAGGACCAATGTGTTACATGATTGTATTGTTTTTGTACTGTGTTTTGGTCTGGGTTGCACAAAAATCGAGGCACGACGCGCAGAATGACGGAAAAGGGCGAAACCTTAGAAACTGGCAGAACACGACCGCCAACTTTCGATGGCGCGTGGAGGCGCGTGCCGATTTATTTTTCCGATCCGTTCTGGTAGTTTTGTTCGTTGTTTCGTTAGCTTCGTCTGGAAACATCGCACGACCTATTCCGATTTCTGTTTTGTCCGAAATAGCGTCGGAAAGGAGAAGTGGTCGTGCTGTCCAAAAAAGCCCCAAATTGGAAGAAAACCATAATTCGGCTAGGGTTCCGCCGCATTTTGCAGCGGCGATTCCCGGTAGGTTCGGGGTCCAATTTCCGATCGGCTTGAACCTCTGGATTTCTCGTCTTACGAGCTTCGCGTCTATTGGTCGTAAGGGGTCATCCGATCCCGGATGCGATCATAATTGACGTTTGAAGTTTGCTGCTCGTCATGAATTCGTTCCGGTGAATCGTTTGAAATTCGGGAAATTGAGGGAGTAATCTCAGCCGGAATCCGTTACATGGTGGTCGTGAGTGTTCTAATTATTTTTTCCTCTTTCAATTGATCGAATCGCGGCTCGGAGAGTACGAATTTGAGCGGCGAAGCTCACCGGCGACGGGATACGAAATTCGCTTGATTCCCATCGCGGCGGCGGCAGTAGTCGCCGGAATTAGGTCACCCAGACATGTGGGTCGTGCCTAGGGGCGGTAGGAGACAACGAAAACAGCGGCGCCGGGTCGTGGAGGCCGCGGCAGCCACACATTCGCTGTCGGAAGCGCGGCCGGCGCGCAGGCGTTGATTCCCGCCGCCGCAGCGCGCGGTGAGAGGCGGAAAGGTCGGCAACGCCGCGGACGCAGCCCCCCGCCAACGCTGGGCTGCGGCGCGGGCCTGGAGCGGCGGCGACGGCGGCGTTACGGATGAAGAAGACGATGCCGAGTGGCGCGGCCGACGTGGCGCGCCACGCCGCCCTTTGCCGACCGAGCAGACACGTGTACCGCCACGTGGCGCACCCTCGATGGTGTGGCGGTGCGGTTTTCGATGCAGTTTTCAAATTCGAAGATTTTGAAGATCGAAGTGCTGTATTTTGATCGGGTTATATAATAGTTAGGAATTACGTGTTTTAAAGCCCGATAACGACTTTTTAAATTTCCTATTTGCGCATTTATTTTTTATTATGCTTTAGCATGCGATTATGTGATTAATTGCTCTTAGAAAAGCATGAAAATAGGATTTACGTCGTATTAAAGCATGTTTTATTTTTCGCGAGCATGTTTTATTATGTACGCTTAGAAATTGCATGCTTTAGGAATTATGTGGATATGCATGATTCGTAACAAACCTTTTGAATAAAAATACTAAGCAATTTTAAATTAAATGGTTAATTAGATTCTATTAATTTTGGATATTAAATACTTAACCGGACCTCCATTAATTGGACTCTACACGAAAGTAGTAAGATTATGTGAGTAAACGTCCACCTGCGTGGCTTGCTTGCATTTTTTAGCTACCAGTTTTGAGAGATGAGTTTTCCAAAACAATATTTGATTATTATTGAGTAGTGGGAGCGAAGCCGTTAATGTCCACCTGCGTGGCTTGCGTGCCTAGTAAACACGAGTACTCTAGAAGATAATAATTAAATAGGATGGCTAATTAGATCAAATTGAATGCGGCATGGTTCGAGTAAGTATGTCAATTTCGAGAATTTGATTCTATTTTGGTCAAATTAATGGTCAATGCTTAGATGTCACCGCAGGTACAATTCACTTCCCTCGAAGTCCCTTCCCGCGTTTTAATAGTGACATGGTCCAGAATATCGAACTATTAATTCCATTCGTGTTAAGAACCTAGACGTGGATTGGAATTAAAGAGCTAGGTAAATAGCTTGGTTTAGGGTTAAGCTAGTAAAAGTCCACCTGCGTGGCTTGCTAGTGGAATTCCTAGAGCTGTTCGAGGTTTTTAATATCATTGTTTTTACAAAAGGTTACAATGATTATTAATTACGAATTATGTGCAAATATTAACTTTATACATGCTTTTTAAATTACATTTTTCAGATATGTCTGTTCGAATAATTTATTTTTCGAGTTCCTAAACAGTCTCACCAACTAAACCCTAACGGGTTTAACAATTTTAAATAATTTCATAGAGTGGAAGAGAAATCTTACCTTCCCAATAAATGCTCTGCAAAGGTCCTATAAGAACTTCTGTTTTAGGACCGCTATGTCTAAGAACGAGTTTACTATGAGTATGTTACTCAAATCTTTGGTAGCGGTCAAAGAGGTTGTAGGAAAGGGCAAGAGTGCTCAAGTCTTGAATATCCCTAGTAGTTCAGGGAATCCTCCGAAAGGCGGAAACCAGAAAAAGAGCAGAAAGGGTGGTCAATTCAAGAAGAGCAGTGGGAGTAAGAAGACGGTCCTTACCGGCGACATACGAATGTCAAAGGAGAAAGGAAGGTTCTTCAATTATGGTAAGAAAAGACACTAGAAGAGTTATAATCCAGATGTAAAGGCAAAACAGAAAGAGACGCGAGTCGCTCTTGTAACTGAAACTTTTCTGGTTTCCTCTTCTACCCACGAATGGGTAGTGGATTCCGGGGCAACTGATCATGTTTGTTACACCTTGCAAGGTTTTTTGCAGAAAAAGGCAATTGAGCAATGGCGAGTTAGAAGTATCAATGGGCAATGGATCGAAAGTTCCTGCAATTGCCATTGGAGATTTACATCTATCTTTTGATAGTTCTGTTTTAGTACTTAAAGATGTTTAATATGTGCCTGAGTTTGGCCGAAACATTATTTCTGTTTCAAAACTATGCACCATGGATGGTTATAAATCAAGTTTTGATAGTGAAGTTTCTATCATGAAAGACGATGATTTTATCTGTGGTGGACCATTAAACGGATCTTTATATACTATTACTTGTAAACCGCGTAGTTCTGTTAATATTGCTTCCTCATCATCAAATCCTAAGAAGAGGAAAGAGTCTTCTAAGGTAAACTAAACTTATCTGTGGCACTTAAGACTAGGTCACATCAATCTTAACGGCACTCAAAGGTTGGTGGAATATGGATCATTGGAATCTCTCCAAGTTGAACCATTTCCAACTTGCTAAACCTGTTTGGAAGGAAAGATGATGACTAGGCCTTTCAAGGCAAAGGGTAATAAAGCCACAGAAGTATTAAGTTTGATACATTCTGACTTGTGTGGGTCTATGTCTACACAAGCTCGTGGAGGGTATGAGAACTTCATCACATTTACTGACGATTACTCGAGGTATGGATATGTTTACCTTCTTCGCCACAAGTTGGATTGCTTTGAAACCTTTAAGAAATTCAAGGCGTATGGAGAAGAAGTTAGGTAAAGAAATCAAAACACTACGATCCGATAGTGGTAGGGAATACCTATCCAACGAGTTCAAGGACTACTTGGACGAATGTGGGATTACATCCCACTGACAAAGACGGCACGCCTCGGCAGAATGGTGTGTCGAGAGAGAAGGAACCGAAGTCTCTTAGAGATGGTTCGGTCGATGATGTGTTATGCAACTTTGCAGCTTCCTTTTGGGGATATGCCCTGTAGAGGCGCAAAGATACTTGTTGAACCATGTGCCTTCCAAGTCGGTATAAAAGATCCCTTTCGAGTTGTGGAGCGGGCACAAACCCAAGATGCACCACTTATGGATTTGGGGTTATCCTGTTTATATGCTAAATAGGCAGGCCGATAAATTAGAATCACGTTCAGAAGTGATGTTGTTCATAGGGTATCCGAAGGAAACGGGGGGTGGATACTTTTATGATCCTAAAGAACGTAAGATCGTTGTTAGCCCCAACGCTATGTTCTTAGAAGAGGATTACATTAGTAACCATAAATCTCGAGTCGACATCATCCTTGAGGAATTATAAGGTGGTCGAGTTCCACTTGAACAGCCAATTGTGCAAGATAGTACTCCACGAGTAACTGCACTATCTATTAACACAACGCCTAACACTGTTCGACGTAGTGGGAGGGTGATATTTTCACCTGATCGGTATATGTTCACTGGGTAGACGTTTGATCATCTCTCGGCAGATGAACAAGAAACCGTGGATCCCTGGACTTACAACGAAGCAGTGGGAGATGTAGATGCAGATTCCTAGCGAATTGTCATGGACTCGGAGTTTGAGTCCATAACTGATATGGATGTATACGAGATCACTAAACTACCTGAGGGCTGCAATGTTATTGGTAGTAAGTGGGTATACAAGAGAAAGAGAGAGGACCGTATGGAGAGATCATGGCGTTTAAGGCCAGGCTAGTGGCGAAGGGTTTTATCTAGAAAGAAGGTATCGATTACGAAGAGACCTTCTCGCCTGATCAAGTCCATTCGAATTCTCCTTGCCATAGCAGCTCACATGAACCTAGAGATCTGGCAAATGTATGTCAAAACCGCATTCCTAAACGGTCACCTTGAAAAAAGGTAGGGACATCTACATGAAACTGTCAGATGGTTATGTGAAGGAGGGAGAAGAGCTTCTATTTTGGAAGCTTAAGAAGTCTATTCATGGACTTAAGCAAGCTTTCCGGTTATGGCACCAGCATTTTCGACGAGGTAGTCAAATCCTATGGATTTGTATCCTGTCCTAACGAGGTGTGTGTACCATATTTGTGTTAACGGATCAGTGGTATTTCTTGCATTTTATGTAGATGACATCCTTGTTATTGACAACAATGTTGAAGTGTTATCAGACGTAAAGATGTGGTTATCCGAGCAGTTTCAAATGAAGGACTTAGGTGAAGCTGCTTACATCCTTGGGATCAAGGTTATCCGAGATCGCCAGAAAAGGATGTTAAGCTTGTCACAAGTGTCCTACATTGACACTGTTATTGCTCGTTTTAGCATGCAAAAAGCCAAGAGAGGTTCAGTACCTTTCAGACATAGCATTTTTCTATCCAAGAATCAGTGCCCTAAAATGCCTGAAGAGATAGAAAGTATGAGGCTAGTACCATATGCTTCCACTGTCGGTAGCCTCATGTATGTGATGCTTTGTACGAGAGCAGATATCTCATATGCTGTAGGCATGGTCTCAAGATATCAGTCTAACCCTAGAAAGGAACACTGTGGTCAAGCATATTCTCAAGTACCTTAAACGGACTAGAGATTATAGGCTTGTTTACCAGTCACACAGTCTAGTGTCTTTGGGTTATACAAAGTCGGATTTCTAGGCTGACAGAGACGAGAAGAAGTCTACCTCGGGTTATGTGTTTACCTTGGGAGGTGGAGCCATTTCATGGAGGAGTGCAAAGCAGAAATGCATTGCGGACTCAACCATGGAAGCAGAGTATGTGGCCGCTTCAGAAGCTTCGAAAGAGGCAGTTTGGCTCAAGAATTTCCTCCTGGATCAGTGCCCTAAGAAGCCAAGAGAGGTTCAGTACCTTTCACACATAGCATTTTTCTATCCAAGAATCAGTGCCCTAAAATGCCTGAAGAGATAGAAGTATGAGGCTAGTACCAAATGCTTCCGCTGTCGGTAGCCTCATGTATGTGATGCTTTGTACGAGAGCAGATATCTCATATATTGTAGGCATGGTCTCAAGATATCAGTCTAACCCTAGAAAAGAACACTGGACTGTGGTCAAGCATATTCTCAAGTACCTTAAACGGACTAGAGATTATAGGCTTGTTTACCAGTCACATAGACTAGTGTCTTTGGGTTATACAGAGTCGGATTTTTAGGCTGACAGAGACGAGAAGAAGTCTACCTCGGGTTATGTGTTTACCTTGGGAAGTGGAGCCATTTCATGGAGGAGTGCAAAGCAGAAATACATTGCGGACTCAACCATGGAAGCAGAGTATATGGCTGCTTCAGAAGCTTCGAAAGAGGCAGTTTGGCTCAAGAATTTCCTCCTGGATCCTGATATTGTTCAGAATTTGCCTAAGGCAATCACGATTTATTTTGATAATACGGGTGCAGTAACAAATTCTAAGGAACCTAGATCTCACAATGCGTTTAAACACATAGACAGGAAGTACCGCATTATACGAGTATTCATAAATCAAGGTAACGTGGTGATTGACAAAATTGGAACTGAAGTCAACCTAGTTAATCCTTTCACGAAGAGCTTACCACTCCCGGCTTACGAGAAGCATGTTCGTGGCTTAGGGATGGTAGAGATGCCCCCCCCCCCCCTAGGACTAGACAAACTTTTGTATATGTGTGAGAAGATGCAGTGATAGATAGGATAGATAGGTGAGATATAGCTGGGTACTAGTTTGTTCCTAGATAGCTGAGATATAGTTGAGTACTAGTTTGTACGTAGAACTGACACATTGTATACTAAAAGTTTACTTTAGTATAAGGAGAATTGTTGGGATTTTGTATACTGGAAGCAAATTTTATGCTTGTATACAATGTGTTTTGTCCCTACCACTATTTTATTCTCCTATCGGATAAATATATATATTTGCACATGTTATCATTTATCTTGTATAAAAGTTAGATTTGTGTGGTGTGTCGGGTATCACAGAAGACAACACAAATTAGTTGAACTGACAAGATATAAACAAGTTATCACGGTGAGACAACTTAAGGATAAGTTGTTGGTTTAAGTCGCAGCTTTAGGTAAGAAGTGGCTTGTCTTAGTTGCTTGTCTTTCTTACCGGTACACTTAAGGTGGTGTATTGATGGATCACAGTGAGATGTGTTCTCCTAACTGACCTTAGTGGAGAACCAAGATCTCGGTGACTTAGTTGGTCTTAAGCTTGGTAAGACTTCAACTGAACGCATTTGCCTATCTATCACTTTGACCTACTATGGTGAACGTCATCGCAACCGGATCTACGTATCTTGGGTGTTAGTAGTTATTTGTGGCTCATCGTTGGCCGTATGCGTATCTTAGCCGTATCCTAGTAAAATGGGTTGATAATATCCCCGAGGAACTCGAAAGGATTAGCACACTAAACCCGACCGGTTAATTAAGTTCGGGTGTGTTAATAAGGTCGAGTGGTACTACTCGAGAATATAAGATGTTAATTAATTTAAGTCGTCAGGTGAGCTTAATTAATTAATGGATATTTCTATCTTAAATACGGAGATCGATTAAGTCTAAAATACAAGCCCTTGCTCAATTTGGGATAAAGGGGTAAGTCAGCACGGATTCTCTAGTGGAATGAATCTCTGTTTATTAATTAATTTTGATCTGGGCTGAGCATAGATAATTAATTAATTTGAGGCACAGCTTTATTTCTTGTATTAGATCTCTGATCTGGCCCAATTAGTTGCCTAGTGATTTATTGTCTCTCAGAAATCATTATTAATAGATTAATGTATTTTTACATTATTTAATAATGTTATTTATCTGGAATTAATTGGTTGGACCAATTAATTGATAAATATTAGTAGTCCAGTGCATTAATTAATTATATAATGGGCTAATTATGTGGAAGCCCATTAGAAATATAATTAAATTAATGGGCTACAAATATATTAATATTATATTGGCTTTTGAAGCCTATATATATTAGTATTCTGTTCAGAAACAGAACACACACATAGACATATTCTTAAACGTGTGTGTGTGTGAATGAGAGAGATGATAATCTTATTTTCTCCAGTTCTCTGACCACCCAGAGGGAGAAAAAGGCCGAAACACAGATCAGAAGATCTGACACACGAGCAACAATCAAAGCCACGACAACATACGAAGGAGAAAGGTATCGTTTCTAACCCTCAATTATCCTTCAGAAACCGCCATCAACAAATATCTGAGCATATTTAATGGTCAGAAAGATATAGTTTTCAAAGCTGCATTCCACAAGAATCGGCCTCTTGCGAGAATATCGAGGTCTTTTGAGTACCTTGTAAATCACATATTGACCGGCTCGGTATGTTCATTCGATCGACTCTCACGAGTAAAGCTACGGATCATGATGGCAATCGTAGATGGAGTTAAAAGTGAACTGTGTAGAGTTCTTCCTTAATGAATTCAATGTCCAGACCCAGAAGTTCATTCCCACTGATGGGATACTTAAGTTGAACCCTTATGGAAAATTATTATATGGAAGCCGCGTATCGATTATGATTGAAGATGCATGCGCCAGCAGAGTCAGTTTCGCTGATTCCAGGCCCTTAGATAAAAAAACACATCAAATTTCCTAAGAGAGCTGCCGCGGAAAAGTCTAGCGGTCGTGGAATTCATGACAAACGATTAGCACATATTCAGGCCCCACACCCTGAACCGTTGAAGAAGAAGAGAAAACTGCTCAAGAAATCTGAGACAGTTGTGCTCATAGTTGAGTAGGTGGACAATGTAGACTCAGAGTACAAGGAAACCGCCATCAATAAATATCTGAGCAGATTCAATGGTCAGAAAGATATAGTTTTCAAAGCTCCATTCCCCAAGAATCGGCTACTTCCGAATCCAGAGGTCTTGAGTACCTTGTAAATCACATATTGACCAGCTTAGTATGTTCATTCGATCAGCTCTCACGAGTAAAGCTACAGATCATGTTTAAAGCTCCATTCCCCAAGAATCAGCTACTTCCAGAATACCGAGGTCTTGAGTACCTTGTAAATCACATATTGACCAGCTTAGTATGTTCATTCGATCAGCTCTCACGAGTAAAGCTACAGATCATGATGACAATTGTAGATGGAGTTAAAGTAAACTGGGTGGAGTTCTTCCTTAATGAATTCAATGTCCAGACCCAGAAGTTCATTCCCACTGATGGGATACTTAAGCTGAACCCTATTGGAAAATTTTTATATGGAAGTCGTGTATCGATTATGATTGAAGATGCTTGCACCAACGAGTCGGTTCGCCGATTCCGGGCCCTTCGATAAAAAAACACATCAAATTTCATAAGAGAGTTGCCGCTGAAAACTCTAGCGGCCGTGAAATTCATGACAAACAATCAGCACCTATTCAGGCCCCACACCCTGAACCGTTGAAGAAGAAGAGAAAAATGCTCAAGAAATTTGAGACAACTGTGCTCATAGTTGAGTAGGTGGACATTATAGACTCAGAGTCGGGCAAGATAGATGCCACTCTGAAAGACAAGGTCAAGCGGATAGACTCAGAAGAAACTCAGTCAGCACCGCACGTTGATATACCCATGACTGAAGTTTCTACAGATTTACCTGCTTCAGTTCTGTTTGCAAGGAACAGAGCAAGTGAGGAGATTGCTGAGCATATCTCTTAGATACTAGATTACTCAGATCTAATTGACATAGCTGTGAGGGCCAGGGTCCATATGCATCTTCGATTCTTGGATTGGGACGTTCTTGATGAGAAGATCGACCTCAGAACTGTACCTCAACTGATGTCAGAGGAACAACAAATCTGAGAAGAAATAGGCTATGGAGAGGCAGCTGATATAGCATCAATGGACGATTTGCGGTCAACTATGTTGATGCTCTTATACATGAAAACTGAAGCTGAGCCTACTCTTCAACAGACTTAAGATAATCAAAATGATGATGAGATTTAGTACCTAAGGACGCAGACCAAGGAGGATGTGCTGAGGGAAAATCTTCCAGTGATCATGATGATGATGCACCACCTCAACCTCCTTCATCTGGTGTCATCACTGTTGCCCCATCTTCTCACTACAAGAAATTCACCGTACACCGACGGAAAATTCCGTCGGTAAACCGCAAAATTCCGTCGGTAAAAACGTTACCGACGGAATGCCGACATAATAAATGCGTCGGGTCAGGCTTTGTCGGTAAATATTATCGACGGAATATTCCGTCGGTAAATTTTACCGATGGATTGCCGACGGAAAATAACCGTCGGAAGTTTGTCCCCGAATATTCTGTCGAGGAGGAAATTACGTGATAAATTTTTAAATAAATTTTTTTTTACCGACGGATTATTCCGTCGGTAAATTTAAAATAATTTGTTTGTTTTTTTACCGACGGAATTTTTCGTCGGTAAATTTAAAATAAATTTTTAAATAAATTTTACGTTTTTTTTACCGACGGAATTGTCCGTCGGTAAATTTAAAATAATTTTGTAATTTTTTATGTTTTACCGACGGAAATATCCGTCGGTAAAACGTCGGTAGTTTTTTTTTATATATAAATTTTTTTGTTTTTTGTACCCAGTTATCGACAACCTGCAATTTTTAACCAACCAACACATCATATACAATTAACCAACCAAGACATCACATATAACGATTCAAATCAACTCAAAAAGCAAACCGAAATATAAATATATAAATCCTAAAATCCAAATATTCAGTATATATACATAAACCATAAATAAATCAATCATAAAGAGGTGGGAGGAGGGGACTGATCAGCGCTGTCGTCGGCTAGAGGAGCCCATCATCTCCATAAGCTGGGTCATCTACGCATTCATAAATGCGACCTGCTCCTCGAGGCTCCTCCTAGCTGCCGACCCCTCCTCCAGTCGGCGCATGATCTCGGCATTGCTCTGGGATGGCCCAAGTGAGGAAGTAGAAGAGCGGCTGGCGGCGTTGATGTAGCCGCTCCCTTCCTCGCCGAAACCGCAGAGCCGCTGCTTCTTGTCCCGAACCCCTTCCAAACGCAGATAAATCGCATTTTTATCCGCGTGGGGGCCTTCTTCAGCAGCAATCCGCTCCACTTCCGCCTATTACAATATAAAAAAAAAGAAGTTAGTCAAACTCAGAATTCTAGAATAATATTCTATATTGTAATTGTGTGCTTACATGAAGTCTCGCCGCCTTCATGTTGGAGAAGTCTCCACCTTTGTAATGGAGACTCTGGAAAGTGTCAAAGGCGGTGGACTCTAAGGAGCATCCCCTCTGAGAAGCCTATTCATAACATGCATAAACAAAATTATGTCAAAAACAAAGACATAAGAAGCTAAAAAACATATAAAATGAGACTTACCGTAGACTGGGAGTACTGCATGGCTGACCGGGACCCTCCTTTGTGCTTGCTCATCCCGGCGCCCGGCTCGGGCTCTGACCTGCGGCACTGGGAAGCAGTCTCTGACTTCTGGAGCACCTCTGGCCGCATCCAGTACTCGTTGAGGGCCGCCCACCTCTCTGTATTGATGTAGTCCGGTTTTTGAGGGCGGCCCTGCTTCATTTCGTAGTGCCAATCGCTGAACCTCTTGGATGCCCTCTTCTGCCACATGTGGTGGACTCGCTCGGTCCCGGCGGAGCCGGCGAAGTGCTACGCAATTTACATGTTTATACATGTTAGATATATATAAATAAATACTAAATTATAAGATTGTAAACTTGAAAGAAAAACTAACCTTAAATTCTTCAAAATACTGCTCCTTAATTTCAGGAGGAGTCAGCTTCCAAGTGAACCCAGTCGGGTTATTGATCTTTTTAAAACACTCAACGATTGTCGAGGCTAATCCAGATGGCTCAAGTTATACTTCATATATTTAAAATTAATAAAAGCAATTATTACATACCCCTCAGGTGAAATCTCGAAACAACGGCGGCTATCCACCGAGTAAGAGTTCGTAGAACCCTGATGGGGTCCACCCGACTCCGGGGAACTGCCTCCATAGCCAGATGACGATGGAGGTGCTCCACGCCCGGCAGGAGCTGATATAGTCCTGCCGCCACGACCTCTGGGAGGCGCCATGTACCTGAAAACAAAGAATAATTATTAATTCCTCAAATAGGCTTCATTAAACACATTTGGTTGAAGTCGTTACATATATTACACAATTTAGAAAATAAGACAAGCGACTTATAGAGAACACTCACTTGTGATATTCTGTAACCTCGTCGCAGTTCAACAAGATGTATAAGTGGGCGGCATTATACTCCTTTTGATCAAGATATCTCATTGACTTTGCGCCAATTGGACGACCTTTTGGACGAAATATAGAGGGAACATCTATGTTGTCGAACGTCTGGCCTTCTTGTTCCACCTCGCAATTGCGAGGCATCCTCCTCAGCCTAGTGTGGATATGATCTTCAAAATAGTACGAGCAGAAATTTGATGCTTCTTCAGCTAAATAAGAATTGCATATGGATCCTTCCACACGAGCTTTATTGCCAACATATTTTTTCAATTTCCCTAAATATCTGATGAAGGGTGGTTCAATGATTGTCAAACCACGACATCTTACCACTCTTCTCAAGATAAAATGCATCTGATTGTTCCATGCACCGTGGGCATACGAATTTCCCAGCTGTACTCCATCCAGACAACATTGAGTAGGCCGGAAAGTCAGATATGGTCCATAGCAAAGCAGCTCGCATATTGAAATTTTGCTTCTTGGAAACATCATACGCGGACACGCCATCTTCCCACAGGTTCAATAATTCGGCTATCAACGGCTGTAGAAAGACATCCAAGTTATCTTTTGGATTTCGAGGTCCAGGCACCAACACCATGAGAAACATGAATTGATCTTTCATGCACATGCCAGGCGGCAGATTGTAAGGAGCTAGAATAACTGGCCACAAAGAGTATTGTTTCCCAAATTGAGTAAATGTTTGAAAACCGTCAGTAGAAAGACCTAATCTAACATTTCGAATCTCCGAGGTAAAATCAGGAAACGTCGAGTCCAAGTGCTTCCATGCTGGAGAGTCTGCAGGATGACGCATCACTCCATCGTCCACTGATGAAGCATGCCAACGCATATGAGAAGCAGTTGCATTAGATGCATACATCCGCTGGAGTCTAGGGGATATAGGAAAGTAGTACATTTTCTTAGCGGCCACTAATTTTTTCTTCCCTTTCCTACTAGATTTCGGACTGTAATCTAAATATCGCGAGGTACCGCAAAACTTACAATTCTCCAGTTAATTATCTTCATGCCAATAGATCATGCAGGAATTTGGACAACAGTGAATCTTCTCTACCGGCAACCCCATACCACTAAGCAATCTCTTAGACTCGCTGAAGTTATTAGGAATCAAATTTCCTTGGGGAAGCATAGCCTTGATCATTTGACTCATCATGTCATAGCCCCTTTGCGACATATGATTCTTAGCCTTCAAGTTCATCATTTGAACTGCTGCAGACAATTGTGAATAGGTCTCACAACCAGGCCACAACTCCGTGTCGACTGCCTGCAACATTTCATAGATCTTACTTGCTTCATTATTTGGCTCCTCCTCAATATTCGCATCATTATAATTTGCCCCAGCATGATCCATTACCATCCTCTGATAGGAGGTCGACGTGTCATTTTGCACATTTCTCGTAGCTTGTTCATTTAGTGTTACGTGTTTTTCCCCATGAGATGACCAAACTTTATAATTTTTAACGAAGCCCTTCATATAAACGTGCTCTCTTACAACTTCTGTAGACAAAAACACCTTATTCTTACAATTTTACACGGACATCTAATTTTTTCGCCGTCCGTATAAGCTGTCTGACTACTTGCCCAATCAATGAAATCCTCAATGCCATTCACAAATTGAGGATTCAATGAACCGTCTACTGTCCACCGTGTATACATCCACGAACGACTCATCATTTCACTAAAAGTTCTAGAATCACTCTAATCGCTTGCATATGGCTACCTACAATTTAACCATCTCTTAGTATTTGGTTGTGATTTCTATTGAAAGCACTATCGAATAGTCAATTATTTTCTGATAGAAAAATAAAAGAAACTTCTAATTTAAAGTTTGATTTCCATGTCCATTATACGAATTTAATATAAAAAACTACGAAAAAGATTTGCATATCAATCAATTATCATATATATATATATATATATATATATATATATATATATATATATATATATATGATCGAAATCAAGTATATACAACATGCAGTCTAAATATCTCTAAATTTAAGTAACCACAAGTGTTGACTGCAACACTAATTTATTAATACCATCTCTAAGGTATTCATGTTTAAAATGGTGTGTATTTCACCCATATCTTTTGTTTGGGGTGGTGGGGGAGATTAAGCAAATTGCAAACTTTTTCGGTGGTTAAAGTCTTTGCAAAAATAGGAGAATATTGCTTAGGCCTAAGGGTTAGGATCGACTTAATGTAATCTTTCTTTGAATCACGGCTTTAGGAAAGTTCATTTCGGTGTGAGATTATAATTCTGCTCACTTCTTAAAGTGTTTTACAAGATTCTTGACACCGGTTCCATTTGGTTTCTATGAACGCAAATTGCAACATCGAGAAATCTAAGCAATGACTTGCACAAGTTATACTACGAGTTTAACTTCCTCATATGTAATGAAATATCGTATATGTTGTTTCCTCTCATTCTTTTGGTGCCATAGGTCTATACGGATATTCATTTCTAGTTCTTGAATCCGGGGCATGACATCAATTCGGGGCATGACATCAATTCATCCAATTTAATTCCTAAACCGTAATGATGAGAAACCAAATCGAAGAGTGGAATGAAGAAACGAGAAAAATTACCTCGGCGACCAAATACTCGAGAACTGCAGCCGGATAAACCGGAGCTCCGGCGGCGTGGCAGCGAGGCGAGGGCGCGCGCGCGAACGGGCGGCAGACGTCTTGGGCCGGGCGGCAGCGGGCGACCGTGCGGGGCAGACGGGCGCGCACGGCCCAGACGGGCGACGGCGGACGGCAGCGGCCCTGGCGACTACGGCGGACGGGCGACGGCGGCGTGCGAAATTGGGGAAGAAGACGGTTACGTGTTTGGCCGCCTTACGCCGTAATAATATTTAGGTCTCACCGACGGCTTTACCGACGGAATATTCCGTCGGTAAATTAATTATATTTTATTTTTTAAATTTAATTATGTTTTATTTTTTTAAATTTCAAATTTATTTTACCGACGGAAAATTCCGTCGGTAATAATTTAATTATATTATATTTTTTTAATTTAATTATATTTTATTTTTTTAAATTTCAAATTTATTTTACCGACGGAAAATTCCGTCGGTAAACTTTTTATAAAAATTTAATAAATTAATACAATTTAAAAATTAAAATGTATTTTTTACCGACGGAATTATCCGTCGTTAAATCAAAATTTAAAAAATAAAATAAAAAATAAATTACAATTCACCTTTACCGACGGAAATTTCCGTCGGTAAACATAAAATAAAAAACAAATTAGAAATTCAAGATTTAACGACGGAATTTTCCGTCGGTAAAATTCCGTTTTGCTTTCCGTCGGTAATCCGTCGGTAAGCCGACCCGTGTTTTTATTCTGTCGGTAATTCCATCGGTAAAAATGATATTTTTTGTAGTGTATTCTACCAAGTAGCCGATCACAGCAACTGAGGAGAGACTCAGTGAATCGAGCAATCAGGTGAAGATATATCTGATGTCTCTGCTAAATAAATTAACAAAAGCCTGAAGCGCCAAGGCCACAAGAACAACTCCTGGCCAAAGATGTACATACCAAATGGTCACAATACACTAAGGCCCAGACTGAGAAGCTTAACGCCTTAACTACTGAAGTTCAGACGGTCAACACTGCAATCATTCCTGATACTAACACGATCCTCTCAAAGGCACTCGAAGCTCAGAAGACTAATCTCATAGCACAGTTTCAGCAGATTATCAAAAATCAAGCAAAACTATATACTAAGAAATTGTCTAATGTTGTGACTAATAAGTTCAAAGCATTCGAAGAACGCAATAAATTCGTATTAGACAGTGTCTCTATGGCACTGACTAAACAGGCCAATGCGGGTCAAGTCATTCGAGAAGAGTCTATCAAACTTGTTGACGAGTATCTTAAGAAGAATGAAACTGCCAAGTCTGAACTGCTAAAGATTATTAGGAAAGAACACGATGCTGAATGGAAAAGATACACAGACGCAGTATCAGATGTTGAAGCCAGAGTCTGTACTGTCCAGAATGCAGTTGTAAATATATATTACTACGCTCTCTTCCCGAGTGCAAAATTTGGATGATGCAAAAAAGAGGGAAGTCTAAGAACATACTGGAAGCAATCAAGACAGAAGAAGAAACTCTTCAGAATAAATAGGGTGAAGGAAGTAAGGGGGATAAGGAAAGCGCTAAAAATGAATTGCTTATTCTCTCATCGGTTGATGGAGGATCGGGAGAAGGATCCTCAAGCATATGCGGGAATTGAAGAAATAGCCAGATTTGCAGATGAGCCAATTGAAGAAGATGATGTACCTATACGCTCAGCTGCTAAGGGCAAAAGACCAGTTGCACGATCTCCTAGACCTCAACCTCCTCCACCTAAGTTCAAAATCTCAGAAGAACAACAAGAATATGACAGAAGATATGTTCGGAATCTAGCTACTGAAGAAGAAGCTCTAGCTGCAAAGAAGAAACTTGGATAGAAACCTATAATAGTGTCTGCAGTTGTGCCTAAGAAGACAAGGTCAGTAATACCTAGGCAGACGAGAGCTGAAGCTACCTAAGCCAAAGAAGGAGAGGCCAAAGACGTCCAGACTCAGCAGAAGTCCAAGTCAGAAGAAAAGATCAGAAGCTGAAGAAGAGCCTACATCTGAAGGACATGTGCCCACAACCAAGCGATCTAAAGAGCAACTGGTTGAACGGAAGGAATTATGGTATGCATGCGAGAGAGGATTGGACATAACTGCTGAAGCCAGATAAATTAATGAAGTGAGAGAAAGGCTACATCTAGATAATTTGAAGGCTCTGAGAGAAAGAACCGAGAAAGAGGTAAGGGAGCGAATGATTAAAAAAGACAGAGAGATTCCCACTACGTCGAAGTTTTATAGACGAGGAGGACGAAAGAATCATCTTAAGAAAATCCTACGCTACTGATAAGTGGATACCGTGGAAGCTGAACCAAAGATGGGAAGACATCAAGATAGATTTCATCAAGAGGTACTATGTCTGGCAATCATGGTCAAAGTCATCAGTCCCCGATTCTCGATTTAGAGAATTTCTCATCATCTATGAATCAGATATGTATGTTGAAATTCAGACTATATTTTACCAAGAAAACATTCCACTAAAAGCTCTTGATTTCAAAGTTCTCCCTCCTCCAAGGACTGTAGAAGGAAATATATATGTACGAAGGAGATCGAGGACGAATTCAAATTTGCAAAAATCTCTTAGCCTGAACGAGCCAGAAGACCAAGATGCTATCGAAAACCCCAGGAACAACATCTACAAAACATATGGTCTTGATGTGCCTGAAGCAAAGTCGGTTGCTTTCAAAGCAAAGCTTCAACAATTCAAGAAGAGGAGCTGATTAGTGTCAGATTATTAATTATAGTGATAGAAGATTTTTGTACTTGTACCTTAATATAATATTAATGAAATCTATCACTTTTGGCCGAGACCACTACTTATTGTCGCAATGGGTATACATTTTCAACACTACTGATCACCTTAATGATCAACACACACTCTTTACTTATTGCATATTCTTTTTTGTGTGTTACCTCCCGTGTTTTCATGGTTAGGCTTGATAGGGGGTAAGTGTGTTGTAATGGTTTTAGCATCATCAAATAGGGAAAAATTGTTGGGATGAAATTCAGTAATAGATAAGATTTGAAGATCCCAAAACCCTGGCTGAATGATGAACCGTATAGTGTAATAGCATAGTTGAGTTCTGCATGTTAGGAACTTAGTAGGCTTGCTAGAGTTCAGTAACTAATAGGCTCAGTAGCATAGATTTGCTCAGCTGATCCGAATGGAAGCATTATAAAAACCCAGGATGCAAATTTTATGCTTGTATACAATGTGTTTTTGTCCTTACCACTCTTTTATTCTCGTATTTGATAAATATATATATTTGCACATGTAATCCTTTATATTGTATAAAAGTTAAATTTGTGTAGTGTGTCGGGTATCACAGAAGACTACAAAAATTGGTTGAACTGACAAGATATAAATAGTTATCACAGTTGAGACAACTTAAGGATAAGTTGTCAATTTAAGCTGCACTTTAGATAAGAAGTGGCTTGTCTTGGCTGCTTGTCTTTACTGGTACACTTAAGGTGGTGTATTGATAGATTACAGTGAGATGTGTTCTCCTGACTAACATTAGTGGTGAACTAAGATCTCGGTGACTTAGCTGGTCTTAAGCTTGGGAAGACTTCAGCTGAGTGCATTTGGCTATCTATCACTTTGACTTACTATGGTGAACGTCATCGCGATCGGATCTACGTATCTTGGATGTTAGTAGTTATTTGTAGCTCAGGCTAGTTGTCTGTATCTTGCAACCGTATCCTAGTAAAATGGGTTGATAATATCCCCTGAGGAATTCGTAAGGATTAGCACACTAAACCCCGATCGGTTGATTAAGTTCAGGTGTGTTAATAAGGTCGAGTGGTACTACTCAAGAATATAATAAGATGTTAATTAATTTTAAGTTGTCAGTGAACTTAATTAGTTAACGGATATTTCTATCTTAAATACGGGGATCACTTAAATCTAAAATACAAGTCTTTGCTCAATTTGGGATAAAGGGGTAAGTCAGCACGGATTCTCTAGTGGAATAAATCTGTGTTTATTAATTAATTTTGCTCTGGGCTGAGCATAGATAATTAATTAATTTGAGGCCCCAACTTTATTTATTGTATTATATCTCTAATCTGGCCTAATTAGTTGTCTGATTATTTATTGTCTTTCAGAAATTATTATTAATAGATTAATGCATTTTGCATTATTTAATAATGTTCTTTATCTTAAATTAATTAGTTGGGCCAATTAATTAATAAATAGATGTAGTCCAACAGATTATTTTATTATATTGTGGGCTTATTATGTGGAAGTCCATTAGAAGTATAATTAAATTAATGGCCTATAAATATTAATATAATATTAGCTTTTGAAGTTTATATATATTAATATTCCGTTCATAATTAAGAACACGCATTCTTACTCACACGTTCATACACGCGAGTTTGAGAGAGAGATACATAATATTATTTTCTTCAGTTCTCTGACCATCCGGAGGAAAAAAAAGGTCGGGACACAGATCAAAAGATTTGATCAAGAGCAACAATCAAAGCGACTACAACATACGTGGAGTAAGATACAACTTCTTCCTCTCCTATTATTCCTTCAGACAAAATATCATTTTTGGTCATTTATTGTGTCATTGGTCTGATATTGGTCCTTTAATGTTGTAGGGTTCGATTTTAGTCCTCCAACTTTATAATGGTCCGATTTTGGCCCTTCAATGTAGCAAAGTCCGATTTTAATCCTCCAATTTTATATTGGTCCGATTTTGGTCCTTTATCTTTTAAGTGAGTCCATTTTTTATGCTCCGACGGAGAGTGTAATACACACGCTATATTCCAGAGAGCACTACCGGCCAGAGACCAAAATCGAACTCACTTAAAAGATAAAAGATCAAAATCGGAGCAATGACAGAGTAAAGGACTAAAACCGAACAAACACTACGCAGATAGCAAAAGAGAAACATTTTGCCCCCTTTTTCTCTCTCACGAACACAGAAGATCACACTCTCAGACACGCCTGCAGGGCGAAGTCATGCAGAGAAAGAGTTGCTGAAGCTGGCACAAATTACGCGTATCTGCGTTTCATCACTTTAATTTTCTCCTAATTTCTTGATAGGTATTTATTGGCTACGATTCAGTTTACGCAATTTTGTTGTCTCATTGTGGAGAGGTTGACGCGAATTAGCAATAGTAACTCAAGCCTGCTTGTTGTCCCAATTTTGTTCTAGGCATTAGCGCTTCTCGGAGATGATGGAGATCGACTTGGATCATCTGGTGATGTTCCTCCGCAGGGTTGAATCGAAGTTAGTTGCTGTTTAATTTCTTTTATGTACAGTTCCTCGGTTTGAACATGTTCGAGTTTATTTAATTGTTGTAGTTTCTTTTATACGTGACTCTTCGTCTTATTAGGGTTCCATTTTTAATATTTTGGTAACTTTTGTTCTTCGTTGAATTTGGGTGGATTTATAACAAGCCTTAGTAGTTATTTAAGGAAATGTGCCACTTTAAGTGGTATGTTTCGAAAAGGAAAACGTGTTGCTTTAAATGGGATCAAGGGAGTTCAAAATCGTTGGGATCTTCTTGCCCATTTCCGGTGGACCACTTGGTGGCCCACCAATCACGCGGCGCCACGCGTGTATTGGTGGGCCACCTTTTTTACACTCTAATATTAATTTATTGGGCAGGGGCACCAGTGCACGCGTGGCGCCACGTGATTGGTGGGCCACCTGGTGGTCCATCGGAAATGGGCCAAAAGATCCGGACCGGTTCAAAATTTGGGATTATGGCTCGTAACATGTAGATACATTTTTAATGTATTTAATAATTTATTATATTATTTTTATTTCTATTTCTATTTTGTTTTTATGTTTTATTTTAATGTATTATTGATTTTTTTAGTAAATAAATAAGATTCATAAAAAATTCAAAATATACTAAATATCATGAAATAAAATGTAAAAAGCAAAACATATTTCCATGTGGACAATTATGTAGCAAATTAGTGTATATGTGACAAAAATAAAATTAGTTTGAGAATTAATTTTAAGGGAGTGTTATTTAGTAAATAGGAGAATATTATTTTGATTATTCACTCTTTTCCACGTGGGAATATTGTGCACAGTAAATATTTGATAATATTTTGACCATTTACCACTTTAATATACATCTGTATCAAATCTTGTGTTTGGAAAACATAATTTTTTTTAAATAGCCAAAAAAAATGTTAAATACAAAATTAGTAAATGCGATAATGAAATTAAAAAAATACACCTAAAACCAAATAATTCAGACGAAAAGTATATTATCCAACTTAGCGAAATCATCTTTAATCATCTTTGAGGGGATGAGATCACATGTCCAATAAATCCCTATTCAATTGGTGTCTGATTTAAAACGACGTAATTTTATATTAAAAAAATACACTCTTTAATTATTTATTAAATTCTTTTTTCAATACTATTCTTTTAATTTGTAATTTTTCAATACAAAACTACGTCGTTTTGAAAATTAGAATTTGTTCTTCAAAGGCTATTGTTCTTCATCTGTAGGCCAGGGGCAACCGGTAGCTGGTCATCACAATTTTGTCGGCAAACATCTTGCCAACCTTTGGCATTACATGCCAATGCAGTGTTAAGTTGAAGTCTTTACCCCTTAGATTGCTTCCCTATGTGAAGAAAAGCAACAAATTCATGTTAATTAATATGTTGCTAGACTCAGTAACCAAAACTGATGCAAATAAGATGAGACAACCAGCACCCACTTGATCGATAAACTGATATTTGTTACTGGAGTGAATCGAGATTTTTGCGTGCTCTTTTGAAGGAATAATATCATCCCACAAAGATACCTGCAAAGCAACACATTTATATCCACGAATCTCAGCTAAACAATGGCCTTGTAAACTCACTTACCTGGTTAAGCGCGTTTTTGGGGGTTTCATATTCAGCGGCTAAAAATACAAAGACCTACCAAAACCAAGATGAGTAATTCATTACATGTGAATTAAACAAACTAGAGCAAGATTAAGGTGCTAGACTTATACACAGGCACAGCAGTGTGCTTTTCTACCTTTTCCTAACTTAGAGAGAAGCTGATTACACATAGTGTGATCACAGAGTTCAAGAAAACAGAATTGGAGGTAAAAACTAGGCAGCATAAACCAAGATGAAAAATGTCATACCAGCTGAACTTTACCCCTCAATACAAGAAATATGTACTTTGAACCAATCTTTAAGACTAACAAAAGACACGTATCAGATAGAAAACTAATAAAATCTTACATAATCCCATACAGAGAAAGTTATCAATAACATTAATGAAATAATTAGGTCACCAAAATCCAAAGACTAGTCATTGTGCTAAACTGAAAATAGTGAATATGGTACCTGCTTTGTATTCCAGGTGAATAATGACTCTAAGTTTGCTGATATATTCAGTGACATTTTAACCTGCATAATGCAGAAATCCTCATTAAAGAAAAATGTCAGCCACCACTCGGTAATTGTTTCTCAAAGTGAAAACTAGAACACAGATAACTTCTTTTTTTCATTAGAACAGTACACAGAACATATAACAATGCATTTTTTACTCAAATGACAGATGAAAACCACAATTTCTGCAGGCATCCACTTTGCTATGAAGTTTATGAATCATGGAGAACGATTCTGAAATAAGAACTAGGTTTTTTCTTATTGATGAGGCTTACGCCTAAATTTCGACGTTGAGCCACACTGCACGTACATAATTTTTAGAAATAAAAGGTAATAATTCATCGATCTAACCAATTACCTCATCATCACCGCCCGATTTCTTCTGAAACCGCTTGATGTTCAACACCTAAAACCCACAGAAAAATAGCCAAACCACATCCAAATCAGGGCTGAACCAATCACAATCACAATCACAACTACCAATCGACTAACCAAAATCCATAAAAATATGAAAAATGACATTTTACTTGAACTTCGGCGGTAGGCGACTGCGAAACGAAGTTGTCGGAGAGAGACGCCGCGGCGCACATTATCGCGAGAACGGTGACGGCGCAGGTTAATAGTGCGTTAGCCCTGTAGCCAAACGACTTCATATCTTTCCGCTTCAAATCACAAAATTCGAATTAAATTGTTTTGACTGTTGTCGATTGAACGAGACTGGTGGGAGTTACGAATATACCAATTTAGAGTCGGGTGAATTTTACTCCCTATCGCGAAGGTGCAATTTATCCCTATGATTTAGAAAGGTGTAGTTTACCTTGGTTTATATGTAATAGCACACAGCCTCCCTCGTGTCCTGCGTGTTGTGTCACGCGCCCCCATTATATTATTATTATTATTATTATTATTATTATTATTATTATTATTATTATTATTATTATTATTATTATTATTATAACTTAAAAATTCTATCTATATTATACTCCCTCCGTCCCAGATCTCCTATTCTATTTCGGGGTGTCCCGGATGAAATGTCTCTTATTCCTTTTTTGGAAATAATTAGTCATCTAATTACTTTATGTGTGACCCACAACATTAAATCTAACCTACACACTACTACACACCTACCCATAAATTATTATTCTTTACTTTTAAAATACAAATGGGCCACCATTCTTTACTTCTAAAGTACACCGCATAAATTACCGCGCCGAAAAGAAAGAGGACGTTTCATCCGGGACGGAAGTAGTAATAACAAAGACGTCAATTTCTTCTTTGGCTCACCATTTGACTGTTCGCTACCAGAAAGCCTCCGTGAGGGTTTTCAAGCTCAACATTCGCAGCTCTTCGGTGGCTCCTGAAAACGCTCGTAAAGTACTCATTTTTGCTGCCTTTTAGTTGGCTCAAGAAGAAGTTTAAAGTGCCTAGCTTAAAATATCTATTGTATTTTTTGTTTACTAGTTGCAAGATGATCTTTTGTATTTTCAAATATGATAGGATGGCAAACGCGTTGGTAAATCTTGTGTTAACATATGTTGTCATGCTAACATAATGGTCTGCGGTATTTCCAAGTTAACATAAGAACTTAGAGCGAGTTCAATAATGTTCAAGAAAAAAGGTAATTATTGTTGCATTTAGCTGATGCAGACACTTAATTTCAAGAAATGCTATAATCAAAATCAGGGTCCGACCTTCCATCATATCGACCTTCCATCATATCGAACATAAGAAGAGTATGGGAAACACACATTTTTCGGATGAATATTTTTCGTTGCTTTATAATCAAAATCATCTGCTGCACTAATTTCTTTCTACTTGAATTTTAAGAGGAGGTTATTGCACTACTTTGAAAACCACAAGGGGGTTATATGCACCTATGGAAATCACAGGGGGGTATTTACACTTCCACAAAACCACAGGGGGTTATTTGCCACTATAATAAATTGAATTTTAGAACACTAGTCTCAATTATCGCGCGTGATCTTCAAACTCGGTTACGGGAGGGTAATATTCACCTTTTTAAAAACTATAAGGGGGTGTTATGCACCTTTTAAAAACACATGGGGTATTTGCACCTTGCACAAACCAGGGGGGCTCTATGCCAAAAACCCACCAATTTATACTAGAGCTACTTCCAGATCTGATTATCGGCGTCATAATTATTTATTTAATTAAATTAAATATATATAATATAAATATAGACTCGATTCCCTATATTTCGTTTAGGACAAAGATTTTGCAAACGATAAATAAATTAAATCCTTCCGAAACTTCGGAATTTAGGAAACGAGATATGTTGTACTCCCTCCGTCCCGCTCTAAGTGATACATTTTCTATTTCGGACGTCCCGTCTCAAGTGACACATTTCCAAAAATGGACATAACTTTTTAAAAAAAATCATAAATTTTCTCCTACTTTATCAATTATCTCATACTTTATCATTTCTCTTTCATACTTTAATCATTTATCTCTCTTACTTTATCATTTCTCGTTCCTATTTTATCATTTACTCTCTCATAATCTCACTCATCTTCTCTCTCTTACTTTATCATATACTTCTCTTTCATACTTTATCATTTACTTTATTAATTCCCGCGCCGAAAAGAAGTCACATGGAGCGGAACGGAGGGAGTACGATTTTTATGCGTTAGATTTATTTAATTTATTTGATCAACATAATGGATATATATTTCAATTGAATCTTAAATTACTTTAATTAACTTATTCCTTAGAATTAATAAATTTATACCAATATGTCATCATTTCATTAGAGAGCATAATTTAGACACAAAAGAAATTTAAAAAAAGAAAATACAGTGCACTCCCATATAACATGATCAATATTCGTTTTTATCTTATACTATAATTGCATTTATTTTATTTTTCTACTAAATAGTCCGATTTTAGCCCTTCTTACGTAAATGCGCTTTGATTTTGGGCCTTGCCTAACGAAAGGCCCATTGTTGATTTGATTACTTATCATTTAATCAGATATATATTGTCCAGAATGCTACTTGTAGGCCCATGAATAATAACCCAAGCGTGGATTAGTTATAACTGCCAGGGTTTGAGTAGGGATGGCAAAAAGACCTGGAACCGTTGGACCCGCACGTGATGGGGCGGGTAATACCCGTCCCGTACGAGGACGGGGCAGTTCCGGACCCGACCCGTGCCGGGTCCGGGGCGGTTCCGGTTCCCACAATGGACCCGACCCGCCCCATGTAGAACCGAACCGTTTAGACCCGCCCCGGACCCGTCCTGCAATAAAAATGCTGTTAGCAGGATTCGAATCCACATCAATAATTTTTGTACATGAACTTATTCCAGACTTTCCAATTGAGATAATACACACATTCATTATTCTTCTACATATATAGTGATATTAATATATAAACATATAATATACTAAATCAATACATCTAACATAATTAGCTTATAATATGTAAATATTTACTTTTCTAAACTGCAATATACTATATTCAAAATTGTAATCACGACTCACGAGTATGTATTTCGAAAATAAAATTAACATTTTCTATATCATAAAATAAGTATTTTTAAAATATATATGTTTAAAACGCAATTTTTTATTTATATTCTTTAATTGAAATGGATTATATGTGTAAGTACAATCATGTAAATGAACAAATACAATTAAAAACTTTTTATAACAAGTGAAAATACATCTAACAAAAAAATAGTTTAGAAAATATAACTTTCTAGATTTCAGTATTTTATATTCAAAATTGTAATCATGAACATCTATTTCGAAAATGAAATTAACGTTTTTTGTGTTACAAATAAGTATTAATGAACAATTACAAGTTCACAATCGAAATTTTTTCATGACTAATGAACAATTGGAGTTTGGAATCATAGCATATGCATAGGCAATTCATAGGTTCGTAAGAATCATAAGATTTGAAAGTATGTCTGAAAAATTAAAGAAAGATGATGAACAAAAGCAACAAAATTTATATTTGTTCATGTAAGAAAATTATTGATACATGTGAAAAATTATACTCTTATAGTATTATTTATGAACTTCAGTTATAAATTGATAAGAATGATAACATATGCACAAACAATTGATAAGAATCATAAGCAATTGATAAGAATCATAATATATGAAAATATATTTGAAAAAGTTAAAGAAAGATGATGAATAAAAAAACAAAATATATATTTGAAAAAATGATTTTCGTTATTTTCGCCTTTTTATTGTTATTTTCATTTTATATATTTGATGTGTAATATATATTTGTGTTTTATTTTTATTTTTCACATGAAATATTAGTCATGGTTACTACAATCATTATATTTGATTAAAGTTATTATATTTTTATTTATGTTTTAAATTAAAATTAATAAAATATCAGTTTAAAATTATATTTATTTTATGTTTGTCTAAATTTAACAAATAAGTTGTTGGTTTAGTGGTCAAGAGTGTTTGTATATTTTTGGATGACCTGGGTTCGAATCATTGTGGGAACATAATTTTAAATTTATTAATATTTAAAATATTTGCGGGTCCACACGGGTCCGGGGCGGGTCTACTCGTCCCGTACGGGTCCGGGGCCGGGTCCTAAATTCTAGACTCGTGCGAGTCCACGGGGCAGGTCCGGGTCCAATGATACCCGGCCCCGACCCACAAAATTGTATCCCTAGGTTTGAGGCGACAACATTTCACTTCTACAGAAATAATTTGTCGATATAATAAAAATAATTGTTCCTTGTAATAATAATACATTTAGTCCGAAATTTATTAAGTGAAAACCGGAGCCATTTCATGAAAAACCCAGTAGAATATCATTTATTGGCGGATCCAGGAAATCTTGGTTTTTATTTATTTATTGTATTTCGTAGAGATAAAAGTTATATACCACCCATAAAATCACTAATTCAAATCCCTGAATCCGCGTCTAATCCCTGAATCCGCGTCTAATATGGACGATTCATTCTACGACTAGTTCATATATCCCTACCACAACTAGTTCAAAAACACAATAACCATGGGACTAATGAATCGGATACATCTCATTTTTTTTGTCTATTCCATATTTCACCAATAGAATGACGATACGTGTCAATTTTTAACCTAAAATAATTCCACCCCCTAGAGTTAACAACTCCAAACTCAGATATATAATTATTTAAAAAAACATGTGTCATTATTTCATTGGTTAGCTATGAAATGTTATGCAAAAAATAGAATAGAGGATCCTCAATACATATAAAAGTGAATAATAATGATAAGTGAATGATTCTTGCGTATTTGTGAATGACAAAAGATTAGATTAAGAAAGAAAGCAAAACAAAATTATACCAAAATCAAATACTATACAAACTTCAGTATAAATTATATCACATTGTAAGGCACAAAGACAAAAAAAAAACCAAGAAAGAAAATAGGGTTTAGTCGTTTTCTTTGTGTTTTTATGTATGTTTGGAGCTTTTACCTTCATCAACCTTGATCTCCAAAAGTTCCTCAATGGGCTGCCGGCACACCGGACACTTGTTCGATTGGACCCTCAACTCTTTCGCACAGTCACTGCACAAACACTGCAGAGCAACACAAATAAGTAGGTGATGGTGAACAACAGCATTAACCTTGAAGTCATGTTACAAAAATAGCTGGATTCAAACTTATACAAAAGATTAGGACTGCATAATGGTGGTGGCTCAAGAAGAATAACAGAGTGATCAAGGCCTATTCTTATCACATAGCTATTCGACTAGGAACTTGCTGTATCAATATAAACTAGATTCGATTTCTTTTTCGATCAATTTTCACCATTAGTTGATTCTTTGCTCAGTTACTATTCCAATAACATGGATATTCATAAACAAAAAAAAAAAAAGATTGAAGTTTACCCTAATATACACTACAAAGACTAATCCCTAACTTACACTAACATAACAATATAAAATAACAAATTCCGTTATAATTGATCCGGTTTTGTATCAAATTTGCAGACTATTTGACTAGAAACTAGTTGTATAAACATAAACTAGATCCACTTTAACTGTTTCCTTTCCAAATATATGCATATCAACTATCCACAAACAAAAAAAGGTTGAAGTTTAAGGGAATTACCATGTGCCTACAAGGCAAGACAGCTGTGTTCTTGGCCTCAGTCAAGCAGATGATGCATTCTTTTCCCGATTCCATACTCATGGTAGCTTCATCAGAATCACTAATCCCAAAAATCTCACGCAACTCGTAACGGGAGCCATCAATTGATAAAATCTGCTTTATTACTTTCGCTTTAAAATTCCCATCACCCTTCTTTTCTAATACAGCCTGAGTGATCTGAGCATGAGGAGCGTGAGAAGATGCTTCCAGAACTTCCTCTTTCGATTCCTCATCCGTAGGTGTGGATTCTGGATATGACTCTGCTACTATTACAAGAGGGTAAATATCTTCTCCAGGAGCAGGCTTTGAAAGGTCATCAATATCGAAGAAGCCTAAGTCCACGCCGGTTCCTGAAGTCTGGGAGAATTTCTGTCCTAATCCTTTTTGAAATGGGATTTTAACCGGCGCAATATCTGGATAAACTGGTGTGAATTTACAGCTTTCTCCCTCTTTGGCAAAATAGAAGATAGTGATTCTGCAGTGAGAGTGAAAAATTAGATTATTCACGAATGAATATCTAATACATCCAAAAGACGCAGATAGCGTGCTTAAAGTCGAGACAGCAACCACATGTAATTATATATCAGTTTTGCATCAATATATACACCTATTTGGTTTTGCAACATAGACTCCTTCCATGCAATTTGGAGATGAAAAAGAAGGTTCAAGCAAAGCAAGGTGAATGATAGCTGCAACAACCAGTATCCGCTTATCATTATTAGTTCATTACTATATAATGTAATACCATGGAAAGTAACTGGGATATCTGGTAGTAAATTTAGACCCACAGATCATATCAATTTGACCTTAGAATTCCTAAATATGCAAAGAAAATCAACTGAAGGTTTAGTTCAGACTTTCATTGTGAAAAAGATAAAATTTACTTATCATCTTCTTAATGAACTATGAGTCACTTGATTTCCGAATAGTAGCTAATCATAAATGCAAATAGGAATTGATGAGGTATAGTGGGTCTGCATAACGATGATATCAAACAATGCATATCGATCATGTTAAAACGTCTAATATTGGACATAGACACTAGTCTATAGTTAAGTTAAACAACTTAATTTTTTTAGTCCTAGATTACAATTACAATAAACAAAATGCATAAGCATCAGCAACAAAAACTACTGATAGAAACAACTACTAAAAAATCTTCAACGGATAACAATACATTTCAAATGATCAGAGCATTTGCAATGCTAATCCTACTTTGGATCATATCTTTTCAAATCATTTTGCTCCTATGCTCTAAATGCCAACAGCTACATGTGATTCTACAACTAAAAGCCACTGGGATCAAGTTCTGAAGTCTGTTTTCCCTCTCCGAACGTAGGTTCTATCGACTAATCATACATAGAATATAGCATACCAAAGCGACATTGAAGTAATCAATTTCAATAGCAATCACACAATTGGAGTCTCCAATCCGTAATAACTGAACTTGAAACGCAATACCTTCCATCAACCAAGGCATCAAAAGTGAAGGCAACCAAGTGGCAATCAGGATTCAAGTCATCCAATTGAAGCCTAATGGTATCTTTGTGGACATTCACATCATTCTTGACCTTCTTCGCACTCTGGTGATCCACATACGGAGCGAGCTGCTGCAACGCCGGCTGCTGCGGAGGAGGGGCGGCCGACGGGCCCCACCCGCTGATCTGGGGAGGATAATACGGGCGGTAGTTGTAATGACCCATCATATTGACGGGCCTCGAGTAGTATCCGGAGAAGTTGTAAGCGTAGTTGTAGGCTGGCGGAAGCGGAGGGGGCGGCGGCCGGGGAGGGCCATAAGGGGGGAGCGCAGGATAAGGATGTTGCGCGGGGGGTTGGGTAGTTGGATGATGGGCGTTGGCCGCGAAAGCATAGCTCGGTTGTTGTGACGGCGGTGGGTTGGGATCGCGCGGCGGCGACGGTGGTTGTTGGAGCGTTGGTGTTGGTGTTGGTGTTGATGTTGGTGGGGGAGGGGGAGGGGGAGGGGGGGGGGGGGGGGGGGGGGGGGGGGGGGGGGGGGGGGGGGGGGGGGTTGGGGTGGAGGTAGGTGGGGTCTGAAGATGCTGCGGGTGATTTTGACGGCGGTGCCTTTTACTCCAGGAAAGGCCCATGGTGGTTGCCCCTGAAGAGGGCGGCGTTGGTGGCGATGGAAAAGAACAGAAGTTGACGTTTTAGAAAGAGAAACAAGTTGATCACACGGTACTAGGGGTGTCTAAACGGGATCGGGATTCGGGATATCCCGAATCCCGTCCCGAAAAAAATAGGATTGGGATCCCGAAATACTGTTTATCGATATTTGGTATCGGTGTCGGTATTTCCTTATCAAGTGAATCGGGATTTGGTATATACCGATCCCGAATCGATGTATACCGAAATACCGAATTATAAAACAATATTTTATAACTTATTAACTTGGTTGCTATGCTCCTACTGTCCTACAGTCCTACTTTATCTTTATCATTTATCAATGTATCGGCTATCACTATTCGCTCGTCTCTTCACTCTTGAGTCTTGAAGGCTCTGATCTCTGAAGTCTGAGACTCTCTCTGAAACATAATTGGAATTTGGCCGCAACCAGCAACGATTTCCGTCTCAAAGACGGCCGCACCCGCGCCGCACCCGCCGACCCGCCGTCTCGCCTCTTCTTCGTCGGCCGCCGCCGCCGGGCGCGCCACGGCCGTCGCCTCCTCCCCGCAGCCCGCCGCCGCATTAGGTACGTAATAATAGCTTGCCCAATTCCTAATTTTCTTGTATTCCAACTTTGGAATTTATTTTCTCCCCCAAATGTTTGATTTTAGCATTTAGGGTTTAGTGTTGGTTTTTTGAACCTTGCAATCTAGAATGAAATTTTCTAACATTTTGTTGATTTCATTTGCATTATATATTTATATCTACTGTTGTTGATTTCTTGTCACTTTGCAGCCTCTTAGATTTAATTCGAAATTCGAAAATGATCGAAATTCAAAAAAAAAAAGAAAATGATCGAAATTCGAAATCATGTAGAAGTAATTTAATTTTCGATTTTTTTTTAATTACGGGATTTTCGGTAATCCCAAATCCCAATACCGAAAATCCCGTCCCGAACACCGAATCCCGAATACCGAACCGGGATCGATATTGGTATGCAATATTCACTGTTTTCGGGATCGGAATCCCGAACTTCGGTATCGGGAATCCCGATCCCGTACCGATCGACACCCCTACACGGTACACACGAGATTTGGGGTGTATAGGTTCGGTTTGGTTCGGTTTTTTATGTATTTTAGGAACCGAACCGAACACATAGAAATGGTTCGGTCCGGTTCGATTCGATGTGTTTCAAAATATCGGAACCGAACCAAACCAAACCACTTATAAATGGTTTGGTTCGATTCGGCTCATCGGTTTATATTTTTATTTATTTTTTTATTTTTTAAATCCTAAATAATGCAAAAATAATAGTTTATAGGATGTTACTCATTCTGAACTCATAAGTATAGAGTTGTTACTCCTTTCTCTTCCTTTGTATAGATTAGAATTGATCTTAACTTATATCTAATATCTAAATCCAGCGATATTCTCATATAAGAAAGACAAATATTAAATAAAAAATTAAAAAATAGGACATTGGTTCGGTTCGATTCGAACCGTTCAAAAATTCTTGAAACCGCGAACCGAACCGAATGTAAACGGTTCCTAAAAAAATAAACCGAACCAAACCGCAAAACCGAATCAAACCACATTTTTCGATTTGGTTCGGTTCGATCCGATCGATTTCACGGTTCGGAGCGGAATCACTTACACCCCTACACGAGATCATTTGCAAAGTCAAATTTGTCCGCAATTCCTTAAGCGATGAACATTAACTTTATTTATCTTTTATTTCAATAGTAACGAGGAGTATGTTTTATTATAATTAACTTTATTGGGGATAAGAAAATTAATAAATCTTAGTAAATATATTCTAGTTGTTTGTAATTCTATCAAACTTTCTTCTACATAAATAAATGTCAACAAAATAAGGTCCTGGTGGACCCGACTCATCCAAAATTTCGAATTTTTTGAAACTAGGCTAATGTTGTTTTTAGTTTTATTTTTTATGTCTTGTTATTTTTGTCTTTATTCGAAAAAATAATAATTTGTAAATCGAATAATCTGACAGTAATCTCACCATTTTAATACACTTCCATTCACTTTAATATATTTTCACTCACTTATTTAAGCTCCACACGGAATACTGACAAAAATGATGTAACAAGCCCTCGGTCAATAAGAATGAATTGATGATAGAATTGCTTTAATTCCGAGAGATTGTAATTTGTAAACTAAATTCTTGAAGATTGAATAAAGATGAGAGACGGCAGAGAGATAGAATAGAATAAGAGAGAGGATCAAGAGAAAATTAACTTTCGATAAAAACTTCATAAGCAATAGTCGGGTATATATAAGTACCGACTCAAAACCTAATTTACTTAAAACCCTAATAACTTAATTAAGTCTAACTAAAGAAACCAATACGGAAAAATTAGATATTAACTATTGTAACACGTGGCAAGCATCCCAAACGTCCACGCGCAACACCTTTTAATCCCTCCATCCTAGCCACTAAAATTATTAACGCTGCTGATGGATTTTGCCTTTATCAAATCGAGATCTGAATACTTCTTCTCGAACATATCTGAGTCCCTCATTTCATTTTCTTCAGATCCAATCTCGACGATTTCCTTCTCTTCAAATTTGTTTCCTTCGATCTTCCATCCCTCCGATGAAACTGCAATCTTCCCGGTCTTTTCTTCCAGATCTGTTTCTTGCGATGTTACGGGTGTGACAAATGATGAAAGAAAGAATATTATTTTGTCACGTGAATAAATAATAAATTATTCAAACTCTCTTTTATTGAAAATAAATGTATACTAGTGGTGGATCCTAAGGCTACTAATGAACCTTAAAATAGTAAAGAATCTCAAATCTTCTTATAAACAAATTATTATTATTATTTCACCAGAAAGTGTAATATGTTGAATTGAAATTCTATATTTCTTTAAATTCTTAATTCTGAATCAATCCTCATTGCAATGAGGTTGGAAACTTATGGTTTATGCTCAATGCATTGTAACAATATGGACTTTGAGCAATTTCTAAACTTCACCCTTTGGGCCATACCCACGAAACATATTAAATGAAATATTGGCAAAAGCAATGGCCATTTTAGAAGAGAAATGCATTGGGTGGTTCACATATGAGCGAGGTTTTTAACCAAAACGAAATGAAAAACAGCTTGATGAGATTTATGGGGGAAGATCAAGATTCGAGTCACATGTACAAATATATAAATTTGGTGCCTGCAAATTGCAATCTCCATATGAAGTCTACATCCACCAACCTAAATGCTTAAAGATTCCACTATATACACTATATATATCTTTATTTCTTTACTGCAAGCAAGGTTCATCAAATTATTGGCAGCCATTAATAAGATTGTGAACCTTGCACAACTACATCTTTGTACTGATAAACACTAGATAAAATTTTAGAAACAATGTAGTCTAAGACAGAATCACGGTAAATATATGACGATACCACCCTCCACATTCAGCTGTCTCATCTAAGGATCACCACTTCTTAACAGTCTTTACAAAGACTGAATAAACATCCCTGCATAGTTCAAGAAAACACATGCTTTTACAAGTTTTACCAAGCAAAGAAAGCTCGCCAAACAATTCTAAACCTGAGGCCAACAAGAAACAACTGGTTATTACCTTAAAACTACCCATATCACAAAGAAATAGATCAATCCCAACTCGTTATTAATCAATCATAATGGAGTTTCACACTTATCAGCTATCAACAACCATCCAAATCCAATAATCTACATATAAGACAATGGAGTTACAAGAAAAAAGAAACATGAAAACAAGGAATACTACTTACTGTGCTCAAGGAAGTTGGAAGTAATGAATCAATTGGGCATGGACCTAAGCTCCTGCAGTTGCTCTCTAATCTGATCCTGGACCAGCTCCAACCGCTTGGAAAACACCTCCAACTCCAGTATTTGCTGTTTCCTCCATCGATCGTTCGACACTTTATCTCCGGTAATGGATGCCCCGAAGCACAAGGGTATGGGGCTTCGACCCAACCCAACTCCATTCCCACAGCATGACCCGCTGCTGTTCAGATTGGGGCTCATCGAATTGCACAATAGCTCCTTGAATATAGGCGACAAGCAGCTCTTCACAGTCTCTTCAATCACGCTGGACAATGGTCCTGTTATACCCACGCCCATCACCGGAGACACTGCCCGCGGCGGCGCCGGCGCCGGCGCCGGCATCAGCACCGGCTGACCGTTGCTGAAAGTAATATTAGGGATTTGGAGTTGTTTCTCCTCCATTTTCACCGCTCCAACGCGGCTCCTTTTTCTGGAGCGCGGAGTTTTGGAATTTATATCAATGCCATTCGGGTTAGGGCTCTGGTAATCGACGAAATTATTGAAATTAGGGTTGTTAATTCCGTTGTCGTCGTCGTCTATCGGAGCAGGCGCCCCGCTATAGGCTGAGGAGCCGTTTACGGCAGCGTTGCCCCAGATTTTGGAAGAGATTTCGAAGGTGGCCTGCTCATGAGGGCTCTTAAACGTATACTCCTTGCCGGCATCGAATTTAGCTATAACATTCCGGTACTTCTTCTTCAGGCGGCGCAGCTTCTCAACGAGCTGATTCTTATTAAAATCCAACTGGAATTTACTCCTGATCTGGTCGTAAAACGCGGTGGTATCATGGTGGTGCTGCGACGAGCTGTGAGGGCCGCATCGCTGGGTGGTATAGTCGAGAAACCCCTGCAACAGCTGAATTTCATCCTCATCAGTCCAGAGACGCTGAAACAGCTTCCGCGATTCGTCCAGCGCCGCTGGCTTCTTGGCGGCGACGGCAGTTTCCGACTGAATTTGCTGCAAAAAGGTGGGGATCGGGTACGCCGGGGACTGCGATGGTCACATGTGCGGTTGAAAGAGTCGGAGGAAGGCGATCGACGGCGACAGGAGCGGAGGAAGCGGAATCATCGTCGTAGTGTTCGAAGCTTTCGTCATCGTCGTCATCGTCGAGGAGGTCCTCGTCTTCGTTGAAGATGTTGGGGGCGGAGGCGGGCAGGTCGGCGGAGGCCATGAGTTAGGTTTTGGGTTGGGGGAATTGGGCGAGGTTCACGGCGAGAGTGGCATGGCCTAATTGACGCTATCTAGGGGCCAAGTGGGTTTGAACGCTTCTCCACACGCATCTCTCTCTACACCTAATGTTCGGTAATAACCAACCCACACGTATGCCCTAACGGGCTAATTCCCCTCATAATCAATTCTAATTGGGCTTCTTATTTAGCACTAAAACCCGCACCCCTTGCTCACATTTCTATATCGAAAAACTATATAAACCCGGTAGGTGGAATAATACCATATCTTGAATTTTACGAATTTATATAAAAATCTCTATAAACAGATAATATTGTAACCACAACATCTACAAGTCAGTGATGATTTTCTCAAAACAATGATACTAGAATATGTGAATAGATACAAAAGTAAAAGTAATAACCAAAATACTCCACATACATAAACTTATCATATTATACAACATTAAAAAACATTTGGCAAAACTTTTCAATTTAGCCTGTGGTATATTCGTCAAACAGATCACTTCAAAGGGATGGCTCCCTTTCATGAAGAAAGAATGATGAAATGGTGGAGAAACAAAGAAAGTAGGACCATCAGAAGCCCGTTAGCTAGGGAGTTGAGTGGAGCAGCACCGGTTCCAAAAGGCAGACCCGTAGGTAGTGGTGGTGGAGGTGACGATATAGAAGACTGGTTTCTAGTCCCGGGCGTGGGCGTGGGCGTGGTTTTTTCGGGGTCTAAAACCGAAGGTGCAGGAGCATCACTCGTGCTGTTGCCCTTGTTTACGGGTAGAGTAGTCGAACCAGAAGTAGTACCATCATAGCCTAATTAAGAAGAACACCGGAGCATATATATGAAATCACTATCCACTATACATATATGAAGAACAAAAGAGAATGATTAACCGTCTTACAGTTGGACTCTGACCAGCCCAGAACCATCTCCTCACGATCAAAGACTATTTTGTAGCCAGTCATGAAATTCTCTGGGAAAATTAAGAAAAACAAATTTAGATGCTTTAATATTTCTGCCGTAGACAGAACAAGCAAAGGTTAACTAGTCTAATGTACTTACGTCCAATGATGTTAATATCCTCACTTTTGACAAGAGCCAAACAATATGCTAACCCCAATCCATCCTCTTGCCGAATCACAATTGTTGGTGCGGTAGCAAATAATGTATCTCCACCTTTCATCGTCAAGTTCAAGTCCGGAGCAAAATAGCTTCTCTGAGTTGAACTGCAAACAATGAGGTTAATTAGGACAGCCTACGAGTAAAAAAAGCTAAGCAAGGAACATGTTGTGAAAAGTTCAACTGACCTGAGTGAATAGCAGTAGTCGAAGATAATGCTCCTCGTAGGCTGATAACGTGGCTCGGATACTTGAGAATTGAACTGCAAATTAAAGGGAATCAGATTTTGACAAGAAGAAGATTTCTTGAAACATGGTACGTAGTGTTGTACAACTTACACCCTCTGCAATAACGGAATAGGCCGGATCGGTCAAGTATGTAAAGGAGGTGCCAGAGTCAAAGATTGCAGTGAACTCGACATCACTAGAATTTACCCCCACAACTATTTGTTTCACTGTGATGTTGTAGGTGGGACTACAGAAAATTAAGATTCATAGAAGTGGTCAGAAATGTCAAAAAGGATGATTAATGAAGAGATTTGAATGGCTTACAATGAAGATTCAAGATTGATTGGAGTTTTGTTCTGGTCTGGAGTTCCTTTGTCACCAAACTCAATCCTTCCAATTCCATCACTTCCAAAACACATGGAGAACGAGTTTGGTGCAAGTCCTTTGTTGGCAAGGATGCTAGGAACAGATATGTTGTCTAAACCAAGTCCAAATAGACCATTAACAGCAGCACCATCAAGGAAGTCACCGGTTTGGATTATCCCACATCTGAAATGAAGAAGAAATTGAAAATGCTATGTATACATTTGTGAATGCAACGTACTGAATGGAACGTATATATACTATACCCTAATGTGATTGGGACATCAAGTGGTTTTTGAGGATTTTCATCAGTTCCCAAGGCTAAAACATCATCTACTAGTATCCCTGTGCTTGAGGTGTTGCTGGAGAGGTACACTTCTTGGTAGGCACAAGCATTACGCCTCAAAGCACATGCGCGTCTCTGGTCACATATGGTGCTATTGCAGGGGACTAGTGAGCTAGTTGATGATGCATTAGGGCTGTATATGTTTAGCTCTAAATTCTGCTTCATTCAAATTTAATCACGTATGCATGCATGCTAGTTGAATAAAATCACAAAACTTCCATGCACATTTCTCAAGATATGGCTTACCGAGCCTGAAGTGGAGTTCAAGCTGCGTACACAGTCCTTGCAGTCGCATGGTAACCAGAAGAGGTCACTCCCGGTGTCGAGTGCCACCAGAAATGTCACAGGAGGGGTACCCACAGAGACAACGGAATAGTGCAAACTGCAAGTGTACAAAGATATATATGCAATTATATATAGGTACCAGAAGCAAATATCTAAAACACCAAAAAGATTAATTAGACAATTATAATTTAAAAAAAAGAACTAAAAGAAGAAATTAAATCATTATCATTTTCTGTGAGTTAGAACTTGCAGTTTAATCTTCTGAAATGACAAAAATCAAACAAAACAACAAGAATCAACAAATTAATAGGACTAAAAGGAAATTGGAAATGAAGAGCGTACAATCCGAGAGCAGTGAGACGGTAAGTCTCGTTGCCACCGAAGAAAGTGAGGAAGGGGCTGGAGGCGGGGGTGGTGGCAAGGCGGCGGGCCTTGGAGAGATGATCACGGTGGGCCATGGCGGCGTAGTAGTCCAAGCTATCTTTCTCCGGCAGCCCCTCGACGTCCAAGTATTCCTTAACGGTGTCGGAGTATCGGTGATGAACATCGAAACCAAAAAGCCCGTGCGCCGCACTGCTCTCAAAACTAATCCAACACACCAACAGAATCAGAGAAACAACTGCTGAATCCTTAAAATGCATCATTATCAAGAATCACAGTTGGAGAACGGATAGATTAGAATGACAAGTCACGGACGTATATTTATACGTGTGAGAGATGATCGGAAGATGAGAGAAAAGTCAAGTACAGAATATAGTTGGAAGAAGACAATGCAGACATCATAATCATCATCATCAAAAAATTCATCATTGACAAATTCATACTCGCGAATCAAATAATAAATCGGAATTACAAAAGTCGTTGCTTGTTCCTTTTCATAGTTTAAACAGTTGGTTGGTACTAATGTATGCTTGTAAATGTTGTCAAACTTGCGAAGTCAACACGTAGACTCGTCCGAGTTTACGAGTCGCGACGCTCAAAAGAGCCGGATCGGTGTAGGATCGTTTCTGTGATAGGATCGGTGTAGGATCGTTTCTGTGACAAGATATACGCACTTTCCCTCCATTTACTGTATGTCCATAAAACTATTGGATTTATCACTTATCAGATTAATCTAATATTTCTAATCATGCAATGCTTATAATATATTTGTCGTTTCTTGTGCAAATTAATTTCCTAATTTTGTAGGAAATATTAATATTAATCTGAACGTATATTAAAGTAACAAAATTGATATTATTATCATATAAATAGAACACAGTTTACCTAGACTACGTCAATGCTTGTTAGTTATTTACTAAAATAGTTAAATAAAGAGGAAACAAATTAGAAAAATTTAGAATGTACCCAAAATTAATTTTCATCCAATCAATAATTAATACAGGTTGTCCTTGTACCGACTTAATATTTAAAACACCAATGATAATATACATTAATTAATTTTTTTATCAAATGGTGATTGATGCTATGGATTTAATTATTTTTAATGATTTATATTCTCTTTTGTGTGTGTGTAAAGAGGTGAGGACTAAGGATGCATGTTTAATGAAGCAGCTAAGCAATAAGCATGAAACAACGGGACTCGTGGTTTAGTTTGAAAAGATATTGGTCATTTAGTAACAATGTAGTTGACTTTAATTGAATCGAATTACAGTAAAACTTCTATACAGTAGTACCTACATGATTGGAGAAAAAAATATTTATTCTCTACATTCTATAAATTTTGTCTCATTTTTCTTTTTTGGGTTGTTCTATATATTTTGTCTCGTTTCTTAAAAAGTCAAGATCTTATTATTAAGATTTATCTACAATTTGAAGGACCCACAACTTTATATACAACTAACAACTCTCCTAAATAACCGTGTCAAAAATAAAGGGGACAAGATCGATGGGACGAAGGGAGTACTATAAATATTATTATTAAATAGAGGTTTACATATAAACATCTAAATATATCAAAATAAATAATATATATTCCATCCGTCCCATAATTTTTGTCTCATTTTCCTTTGTTAGTTCCGTAATTTTTATCTCACTTCCTAAAATAAGAAATTACTACAAGCACTTTATTTGAGGACTTCATCATCTTTACTCACAACCAACAACTTTCATAAATTATTCTCTTAAAAAAAACGTGTCAATAGTTATGGGAAGGGGGAGTATTATTTAGCAATTAAAAATTAGTTTATTCATGTTTAAAACACGAATTTGTAAAGTATATAAATACATGAATACAGAAGAACAAATATATGTACGATTAGGAGTGAAAACGGATCGGATATTATCCGCCCGATCCGGAGCCGGATCCGATTGGTATCAAATTCGGGGAGCAAATCTAGTATTCGGTCGGATATGGATTCGAATCAGGATAGCCTAAATCGGATACGGATTCAAATTCGGATTTCACATTATTCGCCCGTATCCGATATTTCCCGTATTTAATCGGATTTTTTCCGGATAATGAAATCGAATATTTTTCATTATGAATTCGGATATTTCCCGAATTATTTAATAATTAATTTTTTAATATAATAATAAATTAAGATTAAGAAAAGATATTAAAAAAAGATATTAAGTGCATCTATGGTTATTGTTAGGTATTTTATGTTGAGTTTTGGAATTTTTTCGTACTTTCTTGATCCTAAAAATTATGTTATTCATAATGGGTAGTATTTTAACTATAGTTTGCATTAAAACTTCTATTAAATATTGTATACGTGATTTTTTCATATGTTGCAATCACAAATAGATGGTTATTTATGAATCATATTATCCGATTATTGTTATTCGAATTCGATCCAAATTCGTCATATATCTGCCCTGTATTCGTATCCTGAATATTTCGAATCTGTATTCGTATCCGGCCTTCTCATATTCGACTCCGAATTCGAGAAAAAAATATGGGACAAAATATGGGAAGAGCACTATCCTTCAGTATTCGACCCGTATGTACGATATCCAATGTATGACATTGTGTATGCGTTAAATTTAAGAGATTCAACGTAAAAATCTATATATAAATGCATGTGTTCATTCATATTCTAAAATATATGAATTAAAAGAAGGTAATTAAGTTGAATAGTAACTAGGAACAAATAAGTTAAATGATATTAGCCAAAAAAAATTAAGTTAATCTATGAACATTTTTTAAATTTAATGCATTTTATTACTATATGGAGATTAATTTATTAAGAATGTATCTAGAAAAAAATTCGTAATATCACAATGTAGAGTTTACTTATATCTATAATTGATCCCTAGTTGGAATCGCGAATTTTTATTACTATAAAGACGTTATTACTAAATAGAGTATTAGTATAAGGAAGTTCTACTGCATATGAACTGCATGTTTTTACTTTAGATTTTAATTGGGTGATACCAACTTGAATAAATCTATATCTCTCTACTTCAAATAGAGAAACAACTCTATCAGCTGTTGAAACCAAACACTACTTTTACAGTTGAAATCCATAATCTCACATCTATCAACGGTTTTAAACACCCCATAGTGATTCTATGTGATTATAGATATTTATAAACAAAAACAAATACTTCCATACGCAAATCAAAAAACAATCGTGAATTATTATCCTTCAAAAAAAAAAACTTATGTTTTTACGCCATGGCTTTACATAATTTTCAACTACGAGAGAACAAGTCTCATCCAAATGTATATAAGTACGGATTTTAAATCCAATTATATCGAATCCTCGTCGTGATAAAATGTAAATAAAATAAAACCAACATGCAATATTATATTGCTAAAGACAATTGTACTTGAGAAAATTTCGCATATTAGAGTACGTCAAACTAAAGCATTTAAAAGAAAATTAAAAAAAAGAAATTACTAATAGAAGACTTATCTAATAGTCAATATCATGTACCTAGCTAATATATTAAAATGGTCGTGCAAAACTTAAACCAAAAGTCTTGACTTTAATTTTATAATAGAGTTAAATATATTAAACCTCTTAATTATTCACTTTTTTTGGCTTTGTCCCTGGAGCAATGAAAACATACAATTTGTCATTGGATTATTAGATTTGTGCATTTTGCCCCCTAAATTATAGAAATGTGCAATTTGGGGAAATGAGTGTAAATTTAGGGAAAATGTCATATTGGATTATTGTTTTTGCATTGTTTTCCCATTGATTATTATTTTTGTGATAATCTAAGATGATATTACCACTTAATTTGCCAGGGTGTTAGGAAGATTTTGCACAAATTTTACTCTTATATAACAAATTTGATAGTTAATGGGCAAATTACATATTTTTTTAGTTAAGAGTACAAAATGCATAAAATCAATAGTCCAGGATAAAATGCACATTTTCATGATTTAGGGAGTATTGCGTAAAAAAAATTAATAATTTGAGGGTTTAATGTGTTTATCCTTTATAATATTACTCTCTCCCCAAAAAAAATAAAAAAAATTGGCACTCGAACACAGGCCAATCTAGCTACACCCAAGATGCTATAGAAATTGGAGAGGTGCTATAGCACAATGCTAACTCCGCCCTTGCACGTGTCTATCTTCTGTTCAGGATTTATGACCTGTTACTTTTTAACATGCAAAAGAAAAAAAAAGAAAAAAAAAATCAAATAAATGGAAAAGTGAAATATTTTAGTCATCTTATGAATGTTATTATCATATTATTATTTTTGTTTTCGTGTTATTTCAAGCGGTTATTTAAAAGGAGCGTCATTCTTTTATTATGTTTTTTCGGTAGATGCATTACTGAAAAAGGCAATGTTCTCCAAATGTATTTTATTATTATTATTATTATTATTATTATTATTATTATTATATAAAAGTATTTGAATTGATGCAAATGGTAAAAAATAACAGCTACATGCTCTACATACATAAAATTATACCACATAAATAAAATAACAATGGACAAAATCTTTGAACACCTGTTATTTGTCAATCAAATCATTCTCCCTTTCATGAAGAAAGAATGATGAAATGGTGTAGAAACAAAGAAAGTAGGAACAGGGGCGGAGTCAGGATCTTACGGTGGGGTGGGCTGAAAAATAAGTACTTCTATCATATTATATATATATATATATATATATATATATATATATATAGGAAATGGATATTATGAGAACTAAATCTTAAAAGAGATACGATAACTCATCTCGGCCCTCCATTTCGCAAATCTAAGGCTCTCATTTTATCTCCAATACTATTTAAAATTAAATCTAAAAAGGAGAAATTAGCCTCATTAAGGGCAAATATGTCAATTTCTATTCTATTTTTACCTACCCCTCCAACAGTTGTATCCAATCTTAATTGAAGTCCAGAGAGCTGTTCCAGCTGCGCGTTCCTTCTTCAAGAGAATTTCGTCGTCCAGCATTTCTTCCAAAAGAAGTATTGGAAGTTGATTATTTACGGTGGGTTTCGAATTTCTATGTTTCTTAAGTCATCTAAGCTCGTTTTCCTTGTCTATTTATCCCGATTAATGCCGATTTTGAAGATTGATTTCAGCACTATTTTTGAATTTTCACAAAATATGCAGAACAACAAATAATAGTACTGGTTTTCGAAAATTTCTAGTACAATATTTGAAGAATGATTTGTTTGGTTCAAAATCGAGAAAGCTCGTTGTCATTCAATAATTTTTTAGTTACATTTTTTTTTGATTTTTACGGTAGTAGTCGTTTTTCCAAGTGATTAGGGTTTCTCTTGTTTAATTATGAGATGTATGTATCGATTAAGTATTGTTTTTATGTTGTAGATTCACTATTATAATTTTTGCATACGTAAGTACAATGTTCATGCATATGTATTTGTTAGTTTATGTTGATACTGTGTAATATTCATGCATGCAGTTTGTGGAATGGTTGAACCGTTACAGTCAATTGTGTCTCTTGAATCTGATGAATCCATTTACATTCATGATTGCCCGACCGAATTGAAACCGTATGTTAGACGAAAATTTGTTACTCTTGATGAGGCTGAAATTTTCTATAGAGACTACGGAGGTTTGTGTGGTTTCGATATCCGTAAGTGGTCGATAAGTTGAAGCCTCGGAGGAAGGAGGCGGCATTGCGTGCTAAGTTGAAGCCTCAGAGGATGTGTCGGAAATGCAACCAGATGGGACATCACGATTCAAGAAACTGCCCTAACGTTAAGGATGTAGAATATTCCCGTTAAGTTTTGGCAGAACTTAGTAGAGACCTATGCACTGAACCATTTGCATTATTTGGACTAATTTGTATTAACTGAATCGATTTACTTCATGTCATGTTATTTTCATGCATACCACCGTTAGGTTTTATGCTTATGTTTTATGATTTTCATGCATATATACTATACCTCTCAAGTTCAACATTTATGGTACTGATTATGTTCAAGGTTTTATATATCATGCATATCGTATTGATGTTTCATGCATTTGTTTTATGACTTCATGCTTATCTATATATGTTAAGGTTTTATATTTCATGCATATCGTATTGTATTTTCATGCTTATGTTATGTATTTTTTTTGCATATCCATTTTTTTCCTACAAGATTGTTTATTTATCTGCATAGTCCCCAATTTTTTTTGGCATAAAAACAAGTTATAAATGAATAACTTAGAATACTTTAATATACCCAAAGAAGTTTTCGACTACATTTGTTCCACCACTTAATCCTTAAAAAACATAAACACCATCATAAGTTCTAAGTTTTTCCTACGAAATTTTCCAAACCAAAGAGTCGCACAACCCTACATTCTAACTATCAAGCATTTATTTGACACATTCTTTAGAATCAAGTTCATTCTCATCGGCATGACCAACATCCTCTTCTTCCACTGTCTCCTTCATTTTGTTATCATCGAAATTGACTATGCTCAAGCAATACCGCATCCTCAAAAGCTTAATTTGCTTCACACCTTTCCTCAAAAATCCCGTGTCCCAGTTGATTATGTCACCCTTGAACGTCTCCATATGTCTCATCAAATACACTCCTGCAAGAAATAATTCATATTTATCAGATTTTACCGTTACAAATTGATTTATGCTTACCTTTCTCAGAAATCATGCACACAAGTATATAATTTCATGCTAACCTTTCGATCAATTTATGCACACATTTTATGCATTTGACTCAATCTTTTTATGCTAACCTTTCGATCAAGTTATGCACACCAACAATATTAATTATGCTCAAAAATTCAAAATAATATGTACCAACGGAAAAAAAATATGCTTACTATTTCATATTTTTATGCTAATATATAATATGTTTTATGCTTACGCTTACAATAAAAAGGCAAATGAAAAAAAAGGTATGCATACCAATATTAAAACTTTCATGCACACAGACACTCAATTTCATGCTAATAATCCACAAGATCCATGCATATCAATGAAACCGGGATAGAAAAAAACAAGGGTTTTATATGAAATACAAACAACAAACCATTCGATGAAATACCGAAATGTGACTCTCAATCTTCGATGTCTGAAATCCACAAACAAACCATTTTCCATCCAAATATCAGTAATACTTACCTTAATCGATTGTGTTTTGCCAAAATCAAAATCAACAAACCAAATAGATTCACAGGAGCATGAAATTGACAACGAAAACAACGAAACAACTATTATCGGAAACAACTATTTCGATGATTTGTAGTCGATTTTCAACCAAAACACGAAACAACTATTTATCGGAAAGGTTGTCTCTGCAAATCTTTCTAGTTTCTCCTCTAAAATACAAAGTCATCCATGGGTAAACTTAATTAACAAATGAAAACATGAAACATACATGAAATTTCGTCGATTAAGGGGATTTGTAGTCGATTTTTAACCAAAACACGAAACAACTATTTCTCGGAAAGGTTCTCTGCAAATCTTTCTAGTTTCTCCTCTAAAACACAAAATCATCCATGGGTAAACTAAATTAACAAACGAAAATATGAAACATACCTGAAATTTCGTCGATTAAGAGGATTTGTAGTCGATTTTCAACCAAAACTCGAAACTACTATTTACAAAGATTATCCTTCTCTCTGCAAAACTTTCTAGTTTGTGGAGGGTATTTCACGTGCTTTGTATATCTAGGTTATGGAGGGAAGTTTTCGAGTGGTGAATCGATGGAAGATTAGCTCGGCTGTGGAGTGAATTTTTGAAACCGTCGACCGTCGTCGAGGGAAGTTTTGGATGAAAAGTTTTTGAAATGTTTTTTTGGTTTCTGGAAATGCTCTCTTATCGCTTAGGAATGGATATATAGGAAATGTTTTTGAAAGGTTTTTGGTTTGAATACCCATTTTGCCCTTTTCTCTTATTATTTTTTTTTTAAAGAAAGAAGAGATTGATATTGTCCATTAAATTAGAACCGATCAACGCTTAGGATCGGTTCTCTTATCTCTTTTAAAGGTTGGATCTCTCTAGATCCATACGCTATATATATATATACTCCCTCCGTCCCATTATTTATGTCCCATCGGGACTGGGCACGGTAATTAAGAAAGTGGAGGTAAAGGTGTAAAGTTGTGGTGTAAAAGTATAAAGGGACTTGCTTAGATTGATTGTGGTCCACTCATTTATTTCCTTATTTGGTATGAGACATAAATAATGGGACAACCAAAAAAGGCAAGTGGGACATTAATAATGGGACGGAGGGAGTATATATTTACATTTACCATTTTCCGAAGGACCAAAATTCTATATAATTAGAAAATAAAGCATGAAAATTTGAAAATACAAATGAACTAGAAAAACAAAAAATAATAATAAAAAGGAAATGAACTTGCTAAAAAAGAGGGGGGAAAAGAGAGAGGAAGAGACAAAAATAGGAGTTAGAAAAGAATTTGCGACACTACAAAAAGAATTAGAAAAAGAAATTGAGAAATTAGAAAAAAAAGGAAAGAAATTAAATAAGAATTTAGGAGAAAAACAAAAATATAGCTGGGAAAAAAGAATGAAAGAAAATTAATACGAAAATTTAAAAGTGTGAAACAAATAAAAGGAATAAATAAGGGAAACAAAAGAAATAAATAAAAGAGTATTAAAAATTAAGTACAAAGTAATAAAAGAAATCAGGAAAATACTACTAGGATAAGGGAAACAAAAGAAATAAATGAAAGAGTATTAAAAACAATAGTAGAACAAGGGAAACAAAGAAATAAATAAAAGAGTATTAAAAATAAAGTACAAAGTAATAAAAGAAATCAAAGGAAAATAATAGTAGAAATAAAATATAATAGATAAAGAAGCAAAACTGTTAGGTTCAAGAATTGAAACCGGGTCAATCGAAGAAAATCAACATATACCTACCACTGGGCTAAATACCCAAATTATAATTATTGTTACCAATAAATACATTTGTATAAACTTTGCTATCGGGTGGAGCCCGATCCAACCTAACTTGTAGATCCACCTATGAGTAGGACCATCAGAAGCCCGTTAGCCAGGGAGTTGAGTGGAGCAGCACCGGTTCCAAAAGACAGACCAGTAGTTAGTGGTGGCGGAGGTGACGATATTAAAGACTGGTTTCTGGTCCCGGGCGTGGGCGTGGGCGTGGGCGTGGGCGTGGTTTTTTCAGGATCCAAAACCGAAGGTCCGGGGGCACTAGTCGTATTCTTACCCTTGTCTACAGGTAGACTGCTCGATCCACTACTCGTACCATCGTAGCCTGAAATAAACACATATACATATCAAATCAAGATGCACTAATTTTCGAACCTTTCTGGTGTATTTTTTGAAAAATTATCATTTCACCCTATGATTGCGTATTTTTCCGGAATTGCAAATTTCTCTTCCTAATTCATATTCTTTGATCACCCTATTAATAGTTTATTAGACTATACAATTACGGGTAAATCGAAGATTTAAAATTAGAGGGGGAAATATGTAATTTTACGGTGTAAATCTGAAATTAAAGGAGCAGGCAAAATAGTATTTTTTCTAAAAATATCGTGATAAAAACGGACTCCTTTGATCCGCTTATGTTAGCAGAATGCTAAACTGACTTACAGTTGGCATCTGATCACCCCAAAACCATCTCCTCGCGATCAAAGACTATTCTGTTGCCAGTCATGAAGTTTTCTGGGGAAAGTCGACCAAATTAGACAAGAACAGGATCTTGGTATAACGTTATGTTGGAAAATCGATAATAGGTTTGGAAAAACCGATAATAGGTTTGTTTCTCGAGCCATCGGTAATAGGTTTGGAAAAACATGTAACAGGTTTGGAAAAATCGGTAATAGGTTTGGAAATAACGGTAATAGTATATATATATTTATATATATATATATATATATATATATATATATATATATATTCAGCCCGTTTAATCGTCTTTATGAGCCTCGATATTTATCCGATTTATGAAGTGGATATATGACGTCGATCTACGTTTCGAGTAGATGATTATAGTGTGCTTAATTTCTCGATCTCGATTTTCGGTGAGTGAGAAATAGGTGCGCCTATGGTTTGACATAAGATATATAATATATATCTTATAATGTATATATATATATATATATATATATATATATATATATATACACGTTATGCATGTTGCTGTTACATGCGTGAGTTTGAAAGTTTCAATTTCAATTGAAACGTTTATTCTATACTCCCACGTTTTTAATGACATTATGGCTTGTTCTTGTAACTTATGGAGGTTACATAAGTGATTTAATGGAGAGCATTAAATCCCTCATGTGGTGTAGCCTATAAATAGAGGAGGATTAGAGATCATTTTACAAACCAACATTTCATTACATTTCATCTTGCATTAAGCTAAAGTTGTCAAGCTCAAGTCCTCACCTTTAGTCTAGTTCGCCGGAGTCCGTTCGTTTTGCGGTGCTGCTACGCTGGGCTTGAAGTCATTTTATCTTTGGGGAGATTACGTCGTAACCGTGAGCATTACCGGGGCGTATTTCTCTTGCGGATAGAGATTCTATCTCGACTCGACTTGCATTTGGTTATAATTTTATTTCTAGTTCTTGTTGTAATTTTTCATTTCCATTTCACGGGTTTTTGTGTTCGACAGATTATTATATTTTTGTAACAATCGCAAGAGAAATATCGACCTTGTTGCCGGAAACAAAAACCGAGTCTTAATTTGGAAATGGCGTCTTCATCCGCTACATCAACCGCCACCTCATCCGCGGCAATCTCCTCCACCGGAGTCCCTTTCCCTGCAACAACTTCCGTCGGCATCTCTGCTGCCGGATTTGGTGGACCACCTCCATTTTCGTTCGTGGCCTCTTCAACATCAAGTGCCACCTTGCCGTCATCCAACATGGCCGCCATCTCTACCTTGGCCGCCATGTCATCCGCTACTAATGACCGGGTTGTGAACAATTTACGTGATGCAACTTATGCTATCATGTCGTCTTCGGCGACACCATTTATCCCTTTTGGGACGTTGAACCACCTTGGAGGGGTGGGGGGCTCGACCCCAACTTTATCGACACCGTTGCACTCTTCGAGAGCATTGCCCGCCGCTGAAAAGCCACCACAATTTGGTGGGGCTGACTTCAAATGTTGGCAGCAAAAGATGTTGTTTTATTTAACAACACTTGGATTTGGAAATACCCTTAAGGAAGATGGTCCCGCACCTCCAAATGCAAATGAGGAGAACATGCAAATTTCCATTGCATACGACAATTGGCGTACCTCCGACTATCTTTGTAAAAACTTTTTGTTAAGTGGTCTAGTGGATAGCTTGTATAGTGTATATGCAAACATAAAGACCTCAAAAGAAATATGGGAGGCACTAGACAAGAAATATTGTACCGACGATGCAGGTACAAAGAAGTTTATTGTAGCCCGGTTTCTGGACTACAAGATGGTGGATTCCCGACCCATCAAGGACCAAGTACAAGAATTCCAACTTATTGTGCACGAGGTTCATGCTGAAGGGATGCTATTGCCCGACGCATTTACCGTGGCAGCCATGATCGAGAAGCTCCCTCCAAGTTGGAAGGACTTCAAAAGCTATCTCAAGCACAAGCGAAAGGAGATGTCGCTTGAAGACTTGGATCGTAAAGCTTCGCATTGAGGCGATGTTTGGGTTCAAGACGTAAAGTCCAAAGCCCCGATGGACCCAAGGGTCAACTTGTTGGAGAAGGGTGGTGACTCTAACAAGCGAGGGCGTCCCAACGGCAAAGACCATACAAAAGGTAAAGGTCAAACTAGAAGGTTTGACGGAGATTGCTACAATTGTGGCAAAGCGGGTCACATGTCCAAGGATCCGTCGAAAGCCCAAGAAGAAGAAGGCAAGACAAGCCAACTTGGTGGAAAAGGACCTCACTTTAGAGGACCTAGCAGCCGTGATCACGGAAGAGGCGAATATTTTCGAAAACCCCGGCCTTTGGTTCGTCGACACTGCTACAACCGCACATGTGTGTGGTGTTAGAAGCCGCTTCAAGAAATACCGTCCCTGTCAAGGGAGGAAGCTGAACATGGGGAACCAAGCATCTTCCGACGTGGTTGGAGTTGGAACTGTCGTGCTAAGGATGACTTAGGCAAAGAATTGATCTTGAGTGAAGTGTTGCATGTTCCGGATATCTGGAAGAACCTTGTGTCGGGTTCCGTACTAGTCAAACGGGGTTTTAGACTAGTGTTTGAAGCTGATAAGTTTATCTTATCTAAGTTTGGTGTATTTCTTGGTAAAGGGTATCTTACCGATGGGCTTTTTAAGCTCAATGTAGCGGCACTTCGCCAAGTGCCCAAGAATGAAGAAAATAATAATAATGCTTCTGCTTCTTCTTACTTGACCGAGTGCTCCGATTTATGGCATTGTAGATTAGGACATGTTAATCTAAATGCGATAAAACGTCTAGCTAATCTCGATTTACTAAGGGTAAATGAGTTTAATGAAAATAAAAGATGTGAAGTATGTGTAGAAGCAAAAATAGTTAAACCACCGTTTCATTCGGTGGAAAGGAGCACTAAGCCTCTTGAACTTATTCACACAGATGTGTGTGATTTGAAGTTTGTGCAAACAAGAGGTGGTAAAAAGTATTTCATCACGTTTATTGATGATTGCACACGTTATTGTTGTCTGTATCTTCTAAGAAGTAAAGACGAGGCAATTGAAGCTTTTAAAAGTTTCAAAGTGGAAGCCGAAAATCAACTAGATTGTCGGATTAAAAATGTTTGAAGTGATAGAGGGGGAGAATATGTAGCTCCGTTTGAAGAGTTGTGTAAATCAAGTGGTATTATTCATTAAACCATCGCCCCCATATTCGCCACAATCTAACGGCGTTGCTGAAAGGAAAAATCGAACACTTAAGGAGATGATGAATGCCTTGTTAATTGGTTCGGGGCTACCCCGGGAACATGTAGGGGAAGGCTGTTTTAACGCCTAACTACTTACGAACAAGATTCCTCTTAAAGGTAAGGATATAACTCCTTACGAGATGTGGAAAGGAAGGAAACCTTCTTACAAATACCTTAAAGTGTGGGGGTGTTTGGCTAAGGTAGAAGTGCCTCTACCTAAGCAAGTAACAATCGGACCTAAGCCTGTCGATTGTGTCTTTATCGGATATGCTTTGAATAGTAGTGCCTATCGGTTTATTATTCATAAGTCAGAAGTTCCTGATATGAATATGGGAACAACCATTGAATCAAGGAATGCTATTTTCTTTGAGAATATTTATCCATGTAAGGATAAGGTTGAATCTAGCTCTAATGCTAGAACGAGAGATGAAGCTACTAGTTCGAGCTTGGAGGGGTTGAACCGGTTTCACGAAAATGACACGGTTCGACCTAGAAACTCTTGAACCGAGACGTGAGTACGAGAGCTAGAATTGCTAAGGACTTTGGTCCGGACTATGTGGTGTTCCTCTTAGATGAGGAACCGAGGTGCGTTAATGAAGCTCTTACGAGACTGATGGACCACTTTGGAAAGAAGCCGTCCAAAGTGAAATTGATTCCATTATGCAAAATCATACGTGGGTGTTAGCAGATTTGTCAGAAGGTTGTAAACCCTTAGGATGTAAATGGATCCTAAAAAGAAAATATAAGGCTGATGGGTCAGTTGATAAATATAAGGCCCGTTTAGTTATAAAGGGTTTTAAGCAAAGGGAAGGGTACGATTTTTTCGATACCTATTCGCCTGTCACGAGAATAACTTCTATCCGCGTACTGCTTTCGATTGCTGCTTTGCACAACCTTGAAATTCACCAAATGGATGTGAAGACGCTTTTCTAAATGGAGATTTAGAAGAGGAAATTTATATGGAACAACTCGAAGGTTTTGTGGTACCTGGTCAAGAAAGAAAGGTATGCAAGTTGGTTAAATCCTTATATGGATTAAAACAAGCCCCTTTACAATGGCATTTGAAGTTTGACGAAGTTATGATGTCAAACGGATTCAAGATAAATGAGTGTGACAAATGTGTTTACATAAAGGATACGAATAACGATTTTGTTATTGTATGTCTTTATGTTGATGATATGCTAATTATGGGACGTAACAGTCAAGTGATAAATGAAACCAAGCGCATGTTGAAAAGAAATTTCGACATGAAGGACATGGGAGTAGCTGATGTTATTCTTGGAGTGAAAATCCAAAGAACTCCCGATTGAATTGTTCTATCACAATCTCATTATATTGAGAAAGTGCTTAAGAAATTCAATGCATATGATGGTCTACCGGCCAAGACTCCTTTTGAACTTAATGTTCACTTGAGCAAGAATAGAGGTGATCATGTTGCTCAAGAGGATTATGCTAGGATTATAGGTTGTTTAATGTACATCACAAACTGTACAAGGCCTGATCTAGCTTGTCCTGTAAATAAGTTGAGTCGTTATACGAGCAATCCAAGTAAGGAGCATTGGAGAGCTCTGATTAGGGTTTTGAGGTACTTGAAGTACACTCTAAACTCTGGGCTACACTTCTCGAGATACCCCCCGGTACTTGAAGGGTACTGTGATGCAAACTGGATATCCTATACACAAGACTCACTGTCGACGAGTGGCTATGTGTTTACTATAGGGGGTGGAGCTGTGTCGTGGAGGTCCACGAAACAAACGTGTATAGCCCGATCCACCATGGAATCAGAATTTATCGCCTTAGATAAGGCCGGTGAGGAAGCCGAGTGGCTCCGTAATTTTTTGGAACAAACCCGTACCGCCGGTGATGATTCACTGCGATAGTCAAGCTGCTATTGGAAGGGCGAAAAGTGGGTTATACAATGGTAAGTCTCAACACATACGTCGACGACATAATACTGTAAGATACTTGATCACGAGTGGGGTTATTTCTGTCGACTATGTTAGGTCGGCAGATAACCTAGCGGATCCGCTTACTAAGAGTTTGCCTCGAGATCAAATGTATAAACTGCTAGAGGGAATGGGAATAAAATCCACAACTTAAGATAATTATAGTGGTAACCCATGAACTTGGTTCAATGGGAAAACTAAGCTATGAGAGTCTGTTTGTGTAACAACACTCGACAAAATTATTCCCTGTAAAGAGTAGTAGAGTGTTGCTGACCTGTTATGTGGTGAGGTTAAGTCATAGATTTTTAATGATTCTTGGATACCTCTAGGAGGTGGAGTATGGCAGGATACTCGTGTAAGAATCACCTACGTAAGTGAGAAGTGAGGGCCGCTTCTATTCAATACTTATGAATCCAAAGAGGTTGTCCATGGCCAGAAACGGACACAAACGTGAGAACGGACGAGGTTGAGACTTTATAGTATTAGTGTTTTTGTCTCGGTATACACGATGGAGGAATAGTTCAAAACCTTGTGTTCACTAGTCCGCCGGTATACTCGATAACATTAACTAAGGATGGTTCAAGGTCACAAGCCACCTATCCTGATGCTTTATTGTCTCTTGAAGACTGAGCTTAGTGTCTGCATGCATGCATTTGGGCTATTTCCACTCATGTGGGGGATTGTTGGAAAATCGATAATAGGTTTGGAAAAACTTGTAATAGGTTTGGAAAAACCGATAATAGGTTTGTTTCTCGAGCCATCGGTAATAGGTTTGGAAAAACCTGTAATAAGTTTGGAAATAACGGTAATAGTATATATATTTATATATATATATTCAGCCCGTTTAATCGTCTTTCTGAGCCTCGATATTTATCCGATTTATGAAGTGGGATATATGACGTCGATCTACGTTTCGAGTAGATGATTATAGTGTGCTTAATTTCTCGATCCCGATTTTCGATGAGTGAGAAATAGGTGCGCCTATGGTTTGACATAAGATATATAATATATATCTTATAATGTATATATGTATATATATATATATATATATATATATATATATATATATATATATATATATATATATATATACACGTTATGCATGTTGCTGTTACATGCGTGAGTTTGAAAGTTTCAATTTCAATTGAAAGGTTATTCTATACTCCCACGTTTCTAATGACATTATGACTTGTTCTTGTAACTTATGGAGGTTCCATAAGTGATTTAATGGAGAGTGTTGGATATGAGTCAGTAGATTGATACTCAGCTGTTCTAGGGTTAAAAGAAATTGGGGGAAATCATAGTAGTACTATGGAATTGAAGATCCCAAAACCGAGCCGATATCGAGTAGATTAGTGTGTCGATAGGATTAGGCGATGTATAGGTTAGGCCTGGATGTTATGTTTATTGTTTTTGTCTAAGTCCTGTACGGGATAGTTGTTGAACCGATCTTCCTGCGAAGATACTTTTCAGAACCCCATGTCATCAGTGTAATCGCTTGCGTTCTTCGTCAGAAGCTGAATGCTAAACTCAGCTGGAGACAGCGCATCAGCTTACCCGATCTCAGTAGAAGACATTATCAGCTGATGGTCATCAGCGGAAGAACCTATGCAAGCACAATACCTTCGCGATCGACCAATTGACTATCGAAGCTCACTTCATCGGTCAGACGACTCGGCCCGAAGAAGACAGAGACATATTCGGCCTCATTGTACCCGGCGTAAAAGCGACCCCGCACCCGAAGTCTTTTCGAATAGTTCGGCGAGAAGACATACGAGGTTGTTTGAACGGTCAACTCTGACACTCTCACCAACTACAAACCTCGACCAATGAGAAGCCGACAACGCTTACCTACTCTACAGTAAAGCTGCTCTCATGAACAGTGCATTAACTGCCCTGCTGCAACTAGCTCGAATTTATGGCCGTTTTCTTTGGAGGCTTGTGACACGTGGCATCGTCGTCTCCAACGGACATATGCCACAACTCACAGCTACAAATAGAGAAGGATTTGAAGATTTCAAGAAGAGGAATATACGCGAAATCAAGGGAAATCATTCAAGCTCACAACGCTCTAGAACCTTCAAGCTTATCCAGAGACGAACTAGTTTTCATAGAACACTTCTTGTAGTTCATCTCTCTAGAGCTCTTTGATCCCTTTCTTCTCTAAACTAAGCTCATTGCTAGATTCATAGCTTAGATTCGAAGGAGTTCACATTTAGTGAATCGTTCTTATTGTAAGAACTCCTTCTCAGTTGGAGAATATTCCCTCCCTTCTAAACTTAGGTTTGGATTGTAAAAGTCGCTAAGGACTATAACTTAGAAGGATGCGTCCTGCGTACGGTTTCCTTCTTGCCGATACTTGCTCGGATTAATCAACAAGTTTCTCCTCTGAGTTCGGGACCGTGGACGTAGGATCCGTTATCCGAACCACGTTAAAAATCGCTTGTGTTATTTCTTGTTTTATCGCATTGCATTTAACTCGAGTTTTAAATCATCGGCTTGCATAAAACGTATCTTAAAAAGCGCACAACCAAAAGACTTTACATTGCGAAAACACGTTTTCAAAAGAGACGACTCCGGGCCTAACACTTATCCGCACTACGCTCTCCGACCGGAGTTTCGTAATACCGACATCGATCGGTAGAAGAGCTCGGAAGGCCGACTCACTTTGACCCCGGTGATCGAAGGCTTATTTGGCACCGTTCATCGGTTTGCAAACATCGGCTTCAGTGACCTTCACTCGAGAAAAAGAAACAGAGCTCAGGTGTATTCACCCCCCCCCTCTACACCTGACTTTTCGTCTCCGGACCAACAATTGGTATCAGAGCACACGGTTGTTCAACTGATCGCCGGTTCTGTAATACTGGTCCTCTCGAACTGATCCCGAAAATGTTTTCTCTGCACAAGCATCTCTTCATCTCATCCCTATACTCGTTGCAACATGTCTGATATGTCAGGTATTCGGATGGTGCCGATGTTCTCCGTTGAAAATTATACGGTTTGGCGCGTGCGTATGGAGGCACATCTTACGTCACTCCACGACAGCATGGCGAATGTTCTTGAAACAGGACCCATAATCCCCATGATCGACAGCGTCGTATTTGCTGCTGGAGAAGGCGTAGGAGCACAAGACAGTGCAAAGATTCCCAAAGACAAATCTGCCTTCACACCTGAAGAGAAAAAGCTGCACAATCTAGACCGAGTGGCACGAAACGCTATACTGACTACGCTCAGTGACTCACACCTCGGCAGAGTGCAAGATTGTAAAACAAAGAAAAGAGCTATGGGATGCTCGGCGCTCGAGCCGAGGAACCCCTCGGATTAAGGAGAAAAGCTTGAACTAGAGCTTCGAAGTTCGACGCCCTTACTATGGAGCCAAATGAGACGATTGACGAGCTCGGTGTTAGATTCACAAACCAAGTCAACGTCATCAATGGGTGGGGAGGATGTTCACCAATAAAGAGATGAACACCAAGATCTTAAGAGCGTTACCTCGGCGAAGTGGCTTCCATTTGCTACTTATCTAAGACGTTCTGATCTAAATTCTCTAACTCCTGATGTTATCTTTTCAGAACTAAAAATGGAGGAATTTGAGCATAGCCTACCCCGAGAGATGCTCCGGTGCTCCAGTGACACCCACATTGATCATGCCTTCAAGGCAATCGACAAAACGGAAACAAAAATACTTCATCGAAGCAAGCGTGCTTGGTAGAAACAAAGTCATCTCGAAATATCTGCTGGCGATCCGCTCACGCTGATGGCTCTCAAATATCAAAAAGAAAAGGAGAGAGTCAGGAAGCTGAAGAAGTATCACAGAGATTCACCCTCAGGTAAGAAAGATTATCAAAAAAGGGAAGAATCTAATTCTACACCTGAATGCAGGAAAACAGAGCATGAAGCTGCTAGTCCTTCAAAGGACTCAGTCGGAAAAAGCAGCAGCAACAAAGTCTCTACATGCTACAACTGCAAGAAGGAGGGACACTATCAGTACGATTGTCCCGAACTCTCAGCTGCTCAAAGAGCAGAACGGCAGGCCAGGAGAAAGAAATTCGCCGAGAGACGGCAGGCCTATATAGCCGGAGAGATATCCGACAACTCAATTGAAGAGGATACTTTCATGTATTCCTCTGAAGACGAAGCCGCATTCGTCGCAGTTGAGGAAACAAATACAAGTCCTGAAGAGTCAGTGAATACTTCGCTTGATGGCGGGGAGAAGAGACCGAGGTAAACTCTAAACCTAAAACAACCTCTTCTTCACATAGCACACACGACACATGTTCTCGTCACGAGATGATCCTCTAGGACGTTGTGCAAGCGTATGATGAAGCTGCTAGAGGAGCAGATTCACCGAGCGAGAGAGTTCAAGCGAACGATTCGGGAACTTGAACGGGTAAAGGCTGAAAATCGGAGACTTTCTTCGATTGTCGGGTCTCTACCTGAGTCGGTGGATCTAGTGGCGAGACTCAAGGAAGAGATTAAATCTCTTATGACTAAGTCTCGGCTTCAAGAGACTCGGATCTCGGTTCGACCAAGGACAATTCGAGAAAGAGACCGAAATAGCTCAACTCGATCGAAGCTCTCGGACGTATGAAGGATTATGATTCACTCGGAAGAAGTGACGAAGTCCGGAGAGGACCGATGGATGACCGATGCACTTGGAGCTAAGGAGAAGTTGGAAAATATGCTCGAGCACAACGGCCAACTGGCTGTGAAGGAAGGCCTTGGCTACAAACATGAAGCTTCCACTTCCAAGAGCTCGAGACTTGGCCGACCGATAGGTTCGTCGGAGGGAAAGTACAAGCTGCTGTCACTCCACCTCGGGCGAAGAACAAACGAAAATTATTGCACCTCGGTCGAGCAACCGGAAGAAGCGGTGACCAATGGTTCCGGCCCAGGACACCGCGATCAAATTCGGTGGGGAACCAAGAAGGTCAGATGGGCAGAACAGTATAGAGAACCACTGTATGAGCATCCGGCTCAGTACGGTTCATACTACTATGAGCCCAGGGTCAGGAGAAGCGCTAAGACTCAGAAGAAGAAAGCGCCTGAACCCAAAATCATCAGCAGAAAGTCAGTATCTCCAAGTCCTGTGGAGAAGAAAGCTGACAAGGTTCAGAAGAAGAAGTCTAGGACTTCTAAGGTCCCGAGGCAGATCTGGGTTCCAAAATCACCCACTAACCAGTAAGGACCCAACTGAACCAAAGGGTACCTAAAAATGCCTCTATTTTGCAGGTGCATAAGGACCCTTGGATAGTGGACAGCGGCTGCTGAGACACATGGACACATCAGAAGAGCCTCCTGACCAACTACGTACAAGAAGATGGTCCCAGAATTGAGTTTGGTGACAACTCCAAAGGCTACACAAGGGGATATGGAACACTGAACATTGGGACTGCCTCAGTTCCAAGAGTAACATATGTTGAAGGTGTAACGCCCCGACCCCCACGAAGGATCACAGAGGTCGAGTCGCTACGGAAGAACAATTTAAAATACATTTTCATACATTTAATCGAAATTCTGGAAATTCCTTCATCTTAAAAGCAACTTGTTATAATTTACTCGCAGAAGATCGGTTTGGTTTTGAAGCATTTAACATAAATACGGAAGCGCATGCGAGTCTTAAGTAAAACTAAAGCATAAATATCTTTAACAAGTATTTCAAAAGTTTCGAAAGGATAGTTTCGAGCGTGACAAAAAGCGAGGATTAAACCATTTTTCCGAAATTACAAAAGATCATATCATCAACCCCTCCTCGGCCCGTCTCCGTTGTCCCCGCTGCTCAACCCGAAAACATTTTTAAAATAATTTGGGGGCTGAGTACTAATGTACCCAGTGGGTAAAGCAGTTTGAAACACGTTTAAAAACAGTTTATCCATGCATGAGGTATGACTTGGAGGGTTTTAAAAAGGAAAGCGCCCCAAGCATACAAAACATATTAGGTGCGCACATCCGTGTCACATTTCCTGTTACTTCTACCATATCATTCATAAATTGGGCCTTGGCCTCGAGTCGAAACTCGAGGGGTCCCTCATAAATTGGGCCTTGGCCCCCGAGTCGAAACTCGAGGGGTCCCTCATAAATTGGGCCTTGGCCCCCGAGTCAAAACTCGAGGGGTCCCTCATAACATGTTAGCATCCGGTACACAAGGGGATCAGTCATTGTGCTACTAACATCATACATGTACGTACTTTCTTGATAACCCTCATCTAGCGTGTTAGGCCAGATGAGAGCCTCGATCGATCTATCACGTAGAAGCATTAAACAGGTAAATGCACAAAAACTTTCATGGATAAACATAGTTCATAGAGCTTAATAACTCAAGATAGATTTTTAAGAAAATATTACCCACCTTGCGTTCTATCGATTTGAAAGATGCGAAGTACGTCTCCGAGGTTAAGGTTCTTCCACGGGGTCCTACAACAATAACCTACTTTAAGTAACAATGTTCCCATCTAACGTAAATGTACAAATTCGTGGTTCACAGGCGTTACCTAGTCGGCATCTAGCTAGACTAGGTCAGATTCTACATCGAAATTTTGGTAAAAAGGGCTCTATTGTCAAGAATTCTATAAATCGTGCTATAGCACCATAAATTCCCATATTTTACATGAATGATACTTAATGAGCCTTGTTTATTTAGAAATTGGTTTCACGGTAAAATAACAAATAGATAAGGAGTTATAACTTAGACATTGTTCGTGGTTCAAATCGGGACAGAGTCCGCCTTTGCTAGTCTAACCTACGGATGAGGGGTCAATATTACTCCGAAAATCATGAAATTTACGACGCTGGAGTGGACATGCATGAAAATAACATATCCAAAATTTACTAGATTCCGATGAGTGACGAATCCACAGAAGACCGAGTTCTGACCGCAACTTTTCTTAGTATTGAAACAGGGTTCCGATCTGTAAACTAGATTTATACAATAAACTGATTTTGAACGAGTCGAATTAAATTATAACAAAAATAGTTTCGCATAAAACTACGAGTCTAGATTAGTTTGGAAAAAGAATTGATCAAAAATATGTTTCGTGGTGCAAATTAAAAATATTTCATTAGGACCTGTCCTGCATGCGCTGTCCTATGGTAGCGAAAGGAAATAAATTCGAATTAAAATATAAAACCATATCCAAAATTTACCAAACTTTTCAGAGAATAATACAAAGTCCTAGAGTTTGTTCCTGATATTTTTGTGAAATTTTTAGGAGTCGAGAAAAGGTCGGCAAACGGTCACGAAATCACGGCAGAAAAGACACAGAACTGGGCAGATTTCTGTGCTCAACATCTTAAACATTTCCTGATGTTTTACTGCTAGATCTACACATGCAACCAATAGATGCTCCTCAACTATGTTCTTCTATGAACTAAGGGTCTATTAAACCACTTTGATGATACATGCAAGAGAGAAAACGAGTCTAGAGCAAGAAGTTGTACTCGGATTCGGCAAAATAGAAAGGAAGGAAGGCTACACTAGTTCTAGAGTTTCTTTTAAATTTGATATTACTCCCAAACTTTCGAAAGAGTTCTAACCTTGTTTCGAATTGCTCCCTTCCACGGTGCTTTGGCGGATGTCGACGGGTTGGCGGAACGACACTCCAACTTCGAACGGGATGTAGAGCCGAAAAATCGAGAACGAAGGCCGCTAGTGTGTTCCTCCCTTCTCCCTCTCGGTGCTGTACTATGGTGATGAAGAATGGATTTGCATGTGGAGAGTTTCAAGAGAGCAATGGGGTATTAAAGGGGGTTGACTTTCTCTAAAATGCTTGCATGTGTTCCAAGTGGATCTAATAAGGAACAAGTGGAGAGCTACTCCTCCTATCTTGACTCTCTCTCTCGTGCGCAAGTTTCCAAGGAGGGTCAGCACTCCTTTATTACACATAGAATCCCTTAAGTGGGGTGGTTAATTAGTGTGCTATAGTTTCATAATGAGAGAGCAATGGTGGTAATATTTAACTATCACATGAGCATATACGAAACTTCCATAATCGATGACATCATTTCTAGCTAAGTTGTCCTTTTTAAAGTGCCGAGTAGTGCTATTGGATGCGTAATAGCTTACCTAATTTCGATTAGTGAAAAGGTGAAATCGAGAAGTAAGTTTTCGTAAATTTTGAATCCTATCTACTACTACCGGAAATGGCATTATACTAATATTTTTAGTACTAACATATATATATATATATATATATATCTATATATATATAAAACAAAATATTATGAAACGCTCGCGAATAGAAAGTACGGAAAATACGGGTTATTACACTCCCTCCCCCTTAATTTAAATTTCGTCCTCGAAATTTGCGTACCTTCATAAAAATAAATCGGGATATAACGAATTGATTTTCTCCTCCAACTCCCATGTAGCTTTCTCCTGATCATGGTGATTCCACATCACTTTGACTAAAGGAATTTGTTTATTTCTCAACACTTAAACTTTGCGGTCAAGGATTCGTACTGGTCTTGCTTCATAGCTTAAGGTCGGGCTTAGTTGTACATCTTCTTGCTTGCTCACGTGCTTGGAATCGTATATATACTTTCGGAGTTGAGAGACGTGGAAAACATTACCAGTTGTTCAAGTATTTGCTAGTCGTCCGGAAAATTACATTCTCCAATTATCCATCTCCACGACCGTTCACACTTATCTTCCTCAAATCGAATCTAGTTGTTATGAGTATGACTTAACCTTTATTCGAATCGAGTACATAAGAATAATGTCTCAAAAGAAAGAGTGTCATGCATACGTAAATCGAAGGATACTCTTAACGAGTTAGTAATTGCCGGTGACAAAGTGATGACATGAGTTTTATGCGAATATAATACCAATTTACATTGATTAAATCTCTGAAGGAAAGAGTTTCAAAGATGAATTAAATAATTATCCCAACGTGATCCAAATCGAATAGTCAGAATAATCATAAGGATCAAGCATCAAGAGGGATAGTAATCAATATAGCAAAGCTCAAAAGAACAATATTTGGGTCCGGAAGAAAAAGGTAACACTATTAATCATGGATTTTGTCACATGATACTTCAATCGAATGACAACAAATATATGTAATGATAATTAACAGTGATCAAGTATCGATATGGATTCTTAGGAAGATATAGCATTAAATGAGTCCGGCTACATCGTCAAATGAAGGTGTTTCAAAAGGAAAAGGTTTCCTATATCTGTATATCAAAGGATAACCTCAATGAGGTCAACATGATATAGGGAATGATAATCATCTATAAATAAGCAATGAGATGACTTTTGAGAAAAATATGAAACCAAAGGATTCCGGCTTTATCATCAAAGCAAAAGATTTTATGAATGTATGAATCAAAATCTTTGCTGACGAGGTTAGAAACAACTTGTTGAATAATCATCAATGATCAAACTACATGATGAGTTTTGACCAATATAGAATGAGAGAAGGTCAACTATAAAGAAGAACATGAGTATTGGTTCAAAGATAAGGACGACAATGACAATTTGTATCAAATGATACTTTCAACAGAGTTCTAACAAATACCTGTAAATATAATTTCGGATCAAATATCAATATAAATGATGGATGATCTTAGCACCAAGGTGGCATAACTCTTTAGTCAAAAGAAAATGAGTAGAAGTACACAACAAAAGGAATAACCTTGTAAATCTTATAGTAAAAGTACGATCGTTTACTAATTTAAATAGTTGCGCGTCTACTCCTTCAAGTTGAAGTCTTCATTCGGTCTTCTTTCCTCATCGTTCAAATTCGAGTGTCCGGATGTATCAGGGGTTTACCGGTGTCTCACTTATACCGTTGCCTTTTGTGTCATCTTTGTTCAACATCGTATGATCGCGATCGACTATTTTAAGCATATTAAGTTCTTGGAGACGCTCCGATGAAACTACTCGACTCGCCCGCACTCTTGAGGGATCATCACCGTGATATCATTAGTAAAATTCTAATTCGTTTCAAGCGTTGTGCCTTAAAATCGTATCTACCTCAGTGTTCGATCGTGATGAAGTAGCGCTCAAGGTATCCATGCGATTCTTGTATTTAGTGGAGGTCATTTTATATCAGCATTGCGGAAAGTGCAGTTGAAGAACCTTCTCTTGAATCGAATCTTGACGATTGGCAAATACATTAGTGAATCGTGTGTAAGTGTATCACGTATTTGGGTCTTTCCACAAGCTTCTTATTTCTGGGGTTCTTGATCGACGAGACTGACGCGCCTTGTGGTCTGTAGTCAACCTCTTACTTCGTCTCAATAGGTTTATTCTTACGACGTTGTTCCCTTACGTGGTAATGTTCTCGTCTTTTGAAAAGAACGATTTTAAAATATCATATGCGTAACACAAAGTGAGATCCGACTAACTCCTATCCGCTATAGGCATTCTATGTCTTATCAACTATTTCAATGTCGCTTAGACCGACAAGTTATTAGGGCCGAAAACCCTATCATAACATCATCTACTCGTGGTTCTCTAATTATGAGAAGATCATACATTGTGTAAACTTACAACTTCTTGGCCATAATGGTCTAGGAAACCCAATATGACAGAAATCAATGATCATTCATTAATCATTCTAATCTATATACTTAGTACAATTGTCATATCGATGAGTGATGAAATGCAATTGAGTTTCTTAGATACTGAAATGACTCAAATGGTCGAAAAACTCAAGAAGAAAACTTTCAGAGACAAGGATTATGGGCTCATATTCCCAAACATGACAAAACTTTGTTACAAAGTTGAAACTCTTGAGTAGTATTGATATTATCACAATCTTTCTTTTGAGGCGGTGTGTGAACTCCTCAAAATAATAAACAAATTTTAAAAGTCTAGAGATTCTAGTCTAGACTTGCAAGAAAATTACTTCAATTTCAGAGCGAAACAAAATACTCTGATATTAATCATGGTAGAAGTTTATTTGGTACTTTTCAAACAACATGAATGAAGATGCATTGTTGAAAGGAATTCAAACAACGCATAACCAAGTGTAAAGACGAACACGATTATGGGCAGTTGATTACAAAGAAATTGCCTCTAAGAAAGCATTTACAATGTATGTACCTTGTTCAAGAAAAGGATATGGTCGTCAAGGTCAGTCTGGGCTACCGAACACAAGACCCAACTCGACTGTCAAATATGTTTGGGAGATTGGGGTTGAAAGAAAAACTTGACGGCTTAATGAACAAGTCAAAGGAAATAAAACAAGTTAAGTTATCATACCCATCTACTTAGAATCTAATGATAATCCGCAATAATCTTTATTCCTATCCTCCTTACTCCCGTAGTCGCAAAGTATTTTATCATCTCTTGAAGATAACTGTACGCGTGTACATAATGAGATATCGTAAGAATTTCACTCGTGTCTCCTTCATTTAGTAAACGTATCAGTTGCGGCTATCTACATGTGTACCGTCAGTAACTTTTCAAGCATGAGTACTTGTTTCGACAGCTCTTATCCGACTCTAAATACGGCAGCATTTCTCTGGTAACGATAGTCGAGAAAAAATGTTCATGTCGTTAGCATTTTTGGCTCTCTACGGCAGTGACATACTCATTCTACCAGATATTGGAAAGCTTCACGGTTCGTGACGATCCGTCTAATACATAGTATTGAAGTGGACAAGGTAGGGCCCTATGGATCCTATTGTTATAAGTTGAAACTTTCTCATAATGCAAAAGCAATCTTAGTATTCATGGAGTATACGTTAGCTTACTCGTTTCTTTCTGTACCGTATACACAATTGTGTGATGACGCAAAACAAATCTTGAATCAGAGTAGAGCATCTAAATATCTAAAAGCATTACTTCTATATTCATCCGTTAAAGCACGACCACTTAAACGATTATTGTTCTAAGGTATTCCACTACCCAGTCATAAGAGCCATCAACGTCATAGTTCATTTACGTGTATCCTTAGTACTTACAATAAATCAATACTTCATTTCTTTTCATCATCACATGCTTTCCTTCATTTTTTTCCAAATTGTATTGGCGCATAAATCCAACACAATGGAACATAATATTTATTATGAAATCAAATCATAATATAATCATATACTTTTCTGACACTTCATCACGTGAGCTCAAAAAGACTCAGTGGAAACATATTCTTCTGGTCGAGTGGACTCTCCCAACACGACATCATTCTTTTCATAATTCCATACTTCGCGCACCATAATAAAATCTCTTTTAGAACATTTAAACATACCTTGGATGAGAGCAGTGCGACGGCGAGCTGAGGGTTTTGCTTATGTTACAATTCTAGACAAACTGACATTAAAAACATTTTGACCACAGAGCCAAGAACCATGCTCTGATACCATTATGTAACGCCCCACGAAGGATCACAGAGGTCGAGTCGCTACGGAAGAACAATTTAAAATACATTTTCATACATTTAATCGAAATTCTGGAAATTCCTTCATCTTAAAAGCAACTTGTTATAATTTACTCGCAGAAGATCGGTTTGGTTTTGAAGCATTTAACATAAATACGGAAGCGTACTGAGTCTTAAGTAAAACTAAAGCATAAATATCTTTAACAGTATTTCAAAAGTTTCGAAAGGATAGTTTCGAGCGTGACAAAAGCAGGATTAAACCATTTTTCCGAAATTACAAAAGATCATATCATCAACCCCTCCTCAGCCCGTCTCCGTCGTCCCTGCTGCTCAACCTGAAAACATTTTTAAAATAATTTGGGGGCTGAGTACTAATGTACCCAGTGGGTAAAGCAGTTTGAAACACATTTAAAAACAGTTTATCCATGCATGAGGTATGACTTGGAGGGTTTTAAAAAGGAAACTGCCCCAAGCATACAAAACATATTAGGTGCGCACAACTGTGTCACATTTCCTGTTACTTCTACCATATCATTCATAAATTGGGCCTTGGCCCTCGAGTCGAAACTCGAGGGGTCCCTCATAAATTGGGCCTTGGCCCCCGAGTCGAAACTCGAGGGGTCCCTCATAAATTGGGCCTTGGCCCCCGAGTCGAAACTCGAGGGGTCCCTCATAACATGTTAGCATCCGGTACACAAGGGGATCAGTCATTGTGCTACTAACATCATACATGTACGTACTTTCTTGATAACCCTCATCTAGCGTGTTAGGCCAGATGAGAGCCTCGATCGATCTATCACGTAGAAGCATTAAATAGGTAAATGCACAAAAACTTTCATGGATAAACATAGTTCATAGAGCTTAATAACTCAAGATAGATTTTTAAGAAAATATTACCCACCTTGCGTTCTATCGATTTGAAAGATGCGAAGTACGTCTCCGAGGTTAAGGTTCTTCCACGCGGGGTCCTACAACAATAACCTACTTTAAGTAACAATGTTCCCATCTAACGTAAATGTACAAATTCGTGGTTCACAGGCGTTACCTAGTCGGCATCTAGCTAGACTAGGTCAGATTCTACATCGGAATTTTGGTAAAAAGGGCTCTATTGTCAAGAATTCTATAAATCGTGCTATAGCACCATAAATTCCCATATTTTACATGAATGATACTTAATGAGCCTAGTTTATTTAGAAATTGGTTTCACGGTAAAATAACAAATAGATAAGGAGTTATAACTTAGACATTGTTCGTGGTTCAAATCTGGGACAGAGTCTGCCTTTGCTAGTCTAACCTACGGATGAGGGGTCAATATTACTCCGAAAATCATGAAATTTACGACGCTGGAGTGGACATGCATGAAAATAACATATCCAAAATTTACTAGATTCCGATGAGTGACGAATCCACAGAAGACCGAGTTCTGACCGCAACTTTTCTTAGTATTGAAACAGGGTTCCGATCTGTAAACTAGATTTATACAATAAACTGATTTTGAACGAGTCGAATTAAATTATAACAAAAATAGTTTCGCATAAAACTACGAGTCTAGATTAGTTTGGAAAAAGAATTGATCAAAAATATGTTTCGTGGTGCAAATTAAAAATATTTCATTAGGACCTGTCCTGCATGCGCTGTCCTATGGTAGCGAAAGGAAATAAATTCGAATTAAAATATAAAACCATATCCAAAATTTACCAAACTTTTCAGAGAATAATACAAAGTCCTAGAGTTTGTTCCTGATATTTTTGTGAAATTTTTAGGAGTCGAGAAAAGGTCGGCAAACGGTCACGAAATCACGGCAGAAAAGACACGGAATCGGGCGTATTTCGTGCTCAACATCTTAAACATTTCCCGATGTTTTCTTGCTAGATCTACACATGCAACCAATAGATGCTCCTCAACTATGTTCTTCTATGAACTAAGGGTCTATTAAACCACTTTGATGATACATGCAAGAGAGAAAACGAGTCTAGAGCAAGAAGTTGTACTCGGATTCGGCAAAATAGAAAGGAAGGAAGGCTACACTAGTTCTAGAGTTTCTTTTAAATTTGATATTACTCCCAAACTTTCGAAAGAGTTCTAACCTTGTTTCGAATTGCTCCCTTCCACGGTGCTTTGGCGGATGTCGACGGGTTGGCGGAACGACACTCCAACTTCGAACGGGATGTAGAGCCGAAAAATCGAGAACGAAGGCCGCTAGTGTGTTCCTCCCTTCTCCCTCTCGGTGCTGTACTATGGTGATGAAGAATGGATTTGCATGTGGAGAGTTTCAAGAGAGCAATGGGGTATTAAAGGGGGTTGACTTTCTCTAAAATGCTTGCATGTGTTCCAAGTGGATCTAATAAGGAACAAGTGGAGAGCTACTCCTCCTATCTTGACTCTCTCTCTCGTGCGCAAGTTTCCAAGGAGGGTCAGCACTCCTTTATTACACATAGAATCCCTTAAGTGGGGTGGTTAATTAGTGTGCTATAGTTTCATAATGAGAGAGCAATGGTGGTAATATTTAACTATCACATGAGCATATACGAAACTTCCATAATCGATGACATCATTTCTAGCTAAGTTGTCCTTTTTAAAGTGCCGAGTAGTGCTATTGGATGCGTAATAGCTTACCTAATTTCGATTAGTGAAAAGGTGAAATCGAGAAGTAAGTTTTCGTAAATTTTGAATCCTATCTACTACTACCGGAAATGGCATTATACTAATATTTTTAGTACTAACATATATATATATATATATATATATATATCTATATATATATAAAACAAAATATTATGAAACGCTCGCGAATAGAAAGTACGGAAAATACGGGTTATTACAGAAGGACTTCAACATAATCTCCTTTCTGTCAGTCAATTCTGTGATAATCTTAACAGAGTTATCTTTGACGCTGGTTTCTGTGATGTTGTTGACAAATCTACAGGGAAAACAGTGTTGTCGGGCTCGTGGAAGAAGAACATCTATGTTGCAACCGGAAAACCGCGAGAACCCGAGGCTTGCTTGCTTGCACGAGACTAAATCAAGTGACAAGTCAGTGGCTATAGCACAAGAGACTCGGCCACTCGAACTTCAAGACTATGAACAAGCTCGCAAAAAACTCTAAAGTTAGAGGAACGCCCAAGGAATCTTTTATCAAAGACGAGAAATTGTGAAGCATGCCCGAAGGGAAAGCGCATAAAGAAGAGCAATCCACCTATTCCTTCACCTTCCACCGATGGAATCCTTCACCGCTCCACATGGATCTTTTCGGGCCGTCTCTCCAGGTGACTATAAGAGGCAAGAAGTATGCCCTAGTCGTCATAGACGACTACTCGAGATATACTTGGGTCATCTTCATCGCCAATAAGTCTGATGTTCAGACTGAGCTGCCTAATCTACTGAAAAAGCTCAGTGTGGAAAAGGACATCAAGATACAGAGGATACGCTCAGACAGAGGAACAGAGTTTCTAAACTCAGTAGTTAAAGAGTACTGCGATAAAGAGGGAATTCAGCACGAGACATCACCGCACGCACCCCTCAGCGAACGGACTTGCTGAACGAAAGAACAGAACACTCAAAGAAGCAGCAAGAACGCTCCTAGCAGACTCTGGACTACCCTCAAAGTTTTGGGCAGATGCTACTGACACAGCCTGCTACACTCAGAACCGCTCACTGCTTACAATGCAACACATGAAGACGCCTTACGAACTGTGGAAAGGGAGAATTCCTTCTATTTCTCATTTCCATATTTTTGGCCGTCCTTGCTTTATCCACAATAATGGGAAAGATCAGTTGAAAGTCTTTGACAGCAAATCGATCAAGGAGTATTGTTAGGATACTCTCGGGTCGCAAAGCATTCGAGTCTTTAACTATCGGACTCTTTGCGTGGAGGAAAGCCCTCATGTTGTTTTTGATGAGTTTGTTACCGAGGACGGGGAAAGATACTTGAGCCAAACACCGAAGATGTCGGCGGCAAGCTACGGGATCTCGGACCGAATGATAAAGCCGAGAAGATCCAAAGATTGTTGGGATGATGAGTCAGACGATGATGAAATTCAGACTCAGTCAACAAGCAATGTAGCTGACCTGGTTGATTCTCCAGAACATAATCAACAACAGGTAACAACGGTCGATGAGGAAGCCCCCGTGGTAACTGAGACCTCTACTGAGAATATAAACTCAGGGGGAACGTTAAATGTTCCTGAGCTAAATGCCCCTGAACCCGGAAACTCAATAGATCCTAATCTTCTTACTTGAATTGCTTCGGTCACGGAAAAGTACTATTGAAATGCCTAATACTCCTACTGACGTGTGCGAAGTAGTATCGAAGAAGAAGCCCGACTCAGACGCTCGTGGCTCGATGCTCATTCTTCATATCTAATCATTGGAGATCCGTCAGCTACTATAAGGACAAGATCAAGATTAAGTCAAGGCGAAAGCTCACTTTACTCTTGTTTTCTGTCTACAGATGAACCTCAATCGATAGAGGATGCACTTAAAGATGCTGACTGGATCATAGCCATGCAAGAAGAGCTGAACCAATTCGTGCGAAATGAAGTATGGGAGCTTGTTGACAGACCTAGACATCAGCACGTGATCGAAACAAAGTGGGTCTTCAAGAACAAGCGAGATGAAAACAACGTCATTGTCAGAAATAAAGCTCGACTAGTTGCAAAAGGTTACAATAAGTTTGAAGGAATTGACTTTGATGAAACATTCGCTCCGGTCGCGATTGGAAGCCATTCGTCTTTTCCTAGCATATGCAACACATCAAGGTTTTAAAGTATATCGGATGGATGTGAAGTCAGCTTTTCCGAACGGCGATCGAAGGAAGAAGTCTACGTTGAACAACCACCGGCTTTGGAGCAGGACATCAGGTGTATGCACTTAGGAAAGCTCAGATGGGTTAAAACAAGCACCCGTGGCTTGGTATGATACCCTATCGGACTTTCTACTTGTAAAGGTTTTCGAAGGGGACGGTAGATCGCACTCTATTCAAGCATAAAGTCGGAAGATGACATACTACGGGTGCAAATCTACGTGGACGACATCATTTTCGGCTCGTTAAACGAAGTCATATGTCGGCAGTTTGAGAAAATGATGAAGGAGAAATTCGAGATGTCTATGATGGGAGAGATGAATTATTTCCTTGGATTTCAAGTAAAGCAATCGACGAAGGAATTTTCATCAATCGGGCCAAATACACTCGAGATCTTCTCAAAAGATTCGGCCGTGATTCCGGCAAGCCGGTCAAGATCCCCATGAACACAAACTTTAAAATCGATCTAGACAATGAGGGAGCTTCGTTAACTCTACCGATTATAGAGCTATTATTGGTTCTTTACTTTATTTAACAACTAGCCGACTGACATAACTTATGCTTGTAGGTGTATGCGCAAGATTTCAGAGCGAATCCCAAGCGAAGTCATCTAGACTCACGAAGAAGATTCTGCGATATCTAAGAGGAACACCCGATGTTGGGTTATGGTATCCTCGCCGATGATAATCTAACACTAACAGGTTATTCGATGCCGATTATGCGAGGATGCGGGATAGATCGAAAATCAACTTCCGGAACATGTCGGTTCCTAAGCGGCAAAGCGATATCGTGGTTTTCAAAGAAACAAGCACTCGGTAGCTACGTCCACTACCGGGGCCGAGTATATGGCTGCGAAAGTTCTTCGTGCCCGGATCCTTTGGCTTCGACAACAATTGAGAGATTATGGTATAACTCGGGATGAAGTGCCCATCTACCGTGACTCCACCAAAGGCAATAGCTATAACTCGGAACCCGGTCCCGCATACGAGATGCAAGCACGTGGATATTCGACATCACTTCATCGGAGACCATGTCGAGAAGAAGGACATCGGAATGGAGAAAATCCATACCGATAAGCAAAGGGGCGTACATACCGACCAAACCACTAGCCGAGAACAAAGTTCGGAGAACTATCGGTTGAGCTAGGTCCGCTAGATCCTACTCGAGACAAGTCAGCAGAAGCCAACTACCGATAATGATATACTTAGCAACAATTGGTATCGGTATGGAATCAACACGACAAGTCGAAAACTTAGTACAAGAACTCGGCTGGGAGATGCACACTTGTACACAAGCAAGGGGGGAACATGGTCGTCAAGCACAACCATCCTCCCGATAAATGATGGTAACCACGTGATAAGTTCGACCGAAGAGGTTTGCGTAGTATCGTTACTTAAATTGTTCGAAGCATGCCGCATTTAATGCATCGTCGCTTACATTCGGTTGTTAAGGAGCATTTATTTCTTACCATTTATTATGCTTAAGGTTTAAGGAAAGGTCGGTTCGCTCCGTGTAATTAATGCTCTCTGTCGCGCATTTAATGCATGTCTTCTCACTTACCTTTATTACGTATATCTATAGTATTGGCGGCTAAGTAATCATACCCTCTATATCATTCAATCTTAGACGTCCATCAATTTTGAAAGATTAAATTTGAACCATAGGATTCAAACTGAAGATCAAATCAACTTATACAAAATCTTTTCAACTTCGATTACTCCTCACTTTTCGCCATTCTCATATCTTAGAGCTTTTTCTTAGCGATTCAGTTATCTTCCTAAATCCTCATCCAAACTGCATTGCTGTATATTCATTCAAGCCCTATTTCACGGTAATGTATTAATATCCGCCGATAGTCACCGACTTACTCTATTTTCAAGTCCTAACAATTTGTTTTGCGATTTCAATGGCGATAGTACGGACTCCCGAGAAGATGGTTGAGATCATGACCATCCGGGTTCGGTTTGAGCCGACGATGGCTCTCCCAAGCAGTGGACCTTTCATATTTGGAGCCGGTGTTTGGCGCCCTTGAGAAGTCGGGCCGGGCAACTCTTGTGTCGAGGCATCCCCGTTCTCATCCGCCGAGATAAGTTGTGGAGGCCTACTATAACTCGGAAGTCGCTTGCCTCGGGAGGAGAAGAGGCTTCGTTTGTTTACGATCGGGAAGTTGCCCCAAATAAGTGGAGGGAGGCTACCCACTCCTTCAACATCTCGAGGCTCTCGTTCAAGCCTTTCAACTCCCCTCACTGGTATTTCTCCCATTGGTTATAAGGAAAGGGAGATAAATGATTACGTCCAAAAGTTCCGTGGACGCGCCGACATAGTGTTCAAGACGGCGCTACAAAGGAATCTTTTGCTACCTGCATGTACGGGGGTTTAGCTTACGTTGTATCTCATATTCGACGAGCTCAGTGGATCCTATGATCGGCTTTCTAAGCCGAGGATACAACCGATGATGATTATAGACGATGGAGTAGAAGTGAACTGGGCCGACTACTATACTACTCACTGAAGGCCCAAGCCCGTGAAGTTCACTACTTCGCTTACCGGAGAGAGGAAGCTAACCAAGACAGCAAGCTCCTATTCGGCACCAAGATGTCGGTGCCGATAGAGAGTGTGGTACGAGAACGTTCGGCTTTTTGCGGACTCAAAGTCTTTTGATCTCAAGAGTATTAAATTTATGACAAAGGCCGGAAAGAGAAGTCAATTGGGCAAGGGGCCACCCGAACCGAAGAGAGCTGCGTCGCTTCCGCCCCCATCCGTCCAAGTGCCAAAGAAGAGGAGGTTGGCTAAGACTCGACCTCGCCGAGGTCACATTGGCTCGACCACTTTCCATCATAGAGCCGCCTCCTCCTTCTACTCAAGAGGAGCAACTACTCGATTCGACATCGGAATCGAGGGAGCGACGATCAAGGACAAGGTCCAAGTGATCAGCTACGAGGAAACAGAGTCCGACAAGAGGGAACCGTCACCCGAACCTACTGCTGAGTGGACAATAACCGACACCACTGATCATTGCGTCTGCTGCCGAGATTCAGCAAGAGATACCGTAAATTGCCGAGCACGCAGATCCGGGGTTGAAATATCGAGAAGGACAAGAGCTCGGATGCTCTTAAGGTTTCAGATCTTGGGACATTCTTATTGACTTTGCCAAATCCCAGCAGTCACCAAATGAGCTACGACGGAGGAGCAAGAGCTCCAAGCCAAGATTGGATTCGGAGAGCCACCGATGTGGCGTCCTTCGAAGATTTGAGAGCCGCAATGCTCTATTTACCGAGCTTGAGAGCTCCGATCGAAACAGCTTCCGCCCCCATCTCCACCTTCGATAAAGGTGATAATGATGATCAAGATGAGGAGATGGATGGCGGCACCCAAGGAAGCGCACCATGGAGAATCGCAGAGGGACAAACTCCCCAAGAGAAGAGCCCAACACCACCCATAGTCACATCAAGTGAGGCTACAACCGCTCGAAGTACAAGTAGGGAGCAGCTTGATCTCGTTCTCCGAGCAGAGGCTCGGAACCAGCTCTTATCGATACAACCCATCGGTTCCGTGTCCTCACGTTCGTCAACGAGGCTATCAAACGCCAAGGTGAGAAAAATCGACTCCTAGCCAAAGATGTTCATTTCAAATGGGAGAAGTACACCAAGGCTCGAACGAAGCTCTAAGTAAGTTGGCCGCCGACATCTCAACTCCTAAAGAGGCTTCTCGACCGGATTTCAAGGAGATAGTTGAGCGAGCCCTAAGTGCTCAAAAGGCCGATTTAACAAAGACAGCAGTCAAGCAATGCTTGCCGCTCAAAGATAAAACTTTCTGAAGCAAATGACTCAAGCCATGAAAAGAGTTCAAGGCTTCATAGATGAGAGAAACAAGATAGCAACCATTTCTCTTCAAACATCCATTAAGCAACAGCCGAGGCCTTAAAAGCCATTCGTAACGAAATAACGTAATCAAATGATCAAGCTCGCACGAAACTCCGTCAGAGTCGCCGCTTCGCTGAAGAAATCTAGAGCCGATCGAGAGAAAGACCGGGTAAACTACCGCAACTTGGTCGGTGATTTTGATGACACAGTTACCCGGATCAAAGATTCTGCAGCACAACTGGAGCGAGGACGTAAAAGCTATCCGCACCTCCCCGGCAAATATTGCCGATGCCAAAAAGGGGGGAAGATATTGTGAAAGATGAACCCGATACGGATACGGCCGACGTCCGCATTCTTGAGGGACGAGCTCGGGAGGCGAGACCCTCCTCAGCAGCAGAGCCCCTCACGCAGAGATTCAGGGGGGAACAGGGCTCGGGAGGCGAGGACCATCTACTCGTAAAGGTACATCTACCGAGGTCCTTCTCCTTGATTTCCCACTACAAGCCACCCCCCATCTCCTCTTCGTTGCACACATAGACGAAATCGCTCAATTCCTTCAAGAGCCACTGAAGAAGAAGAGTCTCAACAATTGCCGCAGAGGTCGGGGAAGGAAATCGCTACCGAATCCACTACTCCTTCCTCCCCGGTCAAGAAGTTTAAATCAAAAGAGGAGCAAGAGGCATTCGACCTCGAATAGCCCAAGAGCCGCAAGACAAGCCGGACCAGGAGCGTCGCCTAGAGGAGGCAAACTGGGCAAATAAAAGCCTAAGGGCAAAGTCAGTCGGGGCAAAGGAAAGAGAAAGGTCATTAATACGGTCGAAGAGCAAAAGAAGAAAGCCCAAGAAGATTTTGCTAAGGCTCTTCCGGACCGAAATCAAAGCTACCGCTCGTAGTATTCCCATATCTACTCTTACACCTGAGCAGATAGCGTAAGATCAAGTGACTCGGGAGGCGACGCGCAAGGATCGAGTCTCGGACAAGGAGATACTAGAGCACCGCTCTCCGTGAGAAGAAAAGGATGGCTGACCCGGGAAGAATGAAAAGCCTATCTCGATAAGCCCGGCCGATCCGAGAAAAACGGATACCCGGAGGATCGAGGAACAGGGAGGACTACTATCGGAACTCCTCGTATGAAGCCGATTCCCGCACCTCATGTGGACAAATGGGTACCGCCGATCCGAATGATCAATGGGAGACTCTCAAAGAAATGTTTGTTAAAAATCTCGTATGTATGGGGCTTCTATCCGAAAGATATTCCGGCCGATCAACTGTTCGAAGAGTGTTTTAATGAAGTTTTTCCGTAACTCGGAGAACGGTTCTGCCGCCTATCATGAAAGAACTGGACATTCCCGTGAAAGCACCCGCATTCGAAGATATCCTCCTCCCATGATCGCTAAAGGCATTATCATCACAAAGTCTATCGAAGAAGAAATCGAATCCGCAGCCTATCAGCATGAGTTACATCCGCATAGACCGTAAGATCAAGAGGAAATCCAAGTTTTTTGCAAAAGGATTTATAAATTTTATTGCTGGACCCTCAAACCTGATCGCTCGGTGGATTTCAAGAAGAAGACTCGGAGCTTCGCAGCGACGCAGTGATTTCTCCTCTTTTGTTTTTGATAATTCTTTGTAATAGCATAGGAACCCGTACTTTGACGATCTATCCATAAGTGTTCCTATCGCTTGCTAGACAATCGCTCATTGTCTTTAAGCTTTTTAGTGTCATGTTTTCACGACCGATCACCAAGTGATCCGACACACACTCACATCGCTCTCGATCTTGCCTTTCTCTCACCCGCTCGAAGTTCATTTACTCTTATCGCTTTTTCCTCGGATGCTTTAAGTGGGGAAATTGTTGTCGTAGGGACAATATCTTTGATAGATGTTAGAGTATAGAGGTTTTGGCATCATCAATTAGGGGGAAATTGTTGGATATGAGTCAAGTAGATTGATACTCACTGTTCTAGTGGTTAAAAGAAATCGGGGGAAATCATAGTAGTACTATGGAATTGAAGATCCCAAAACCGAGCCGATATCGGTGAGATTAGTGTGTCGATAGGATTAGCCGATGTATAGGTTAGACTAGATGTTATGTTTATTGTTTTTGTCTAAGTCCCGTACGGGGTAGTTGTTGAACCGATCTTCTGCCAAGATACTTTTCGTAACCCCATGTCATCGGTGTAATCGCTTGCATTCTTCGTCGAAGCCGAATGCTAAACTCACCGAGACAGCGCATCGCCTTACCCGATCTCGCAGAAGACATTATCAGCCGATGGTCATCGGCGGAAGAACCTATGCAAGCACAATACCTTCGCAATCGACCAACTAACTATCGAAGCTCACTTCATCGCCGACGACTCACCGAAGAAGATAGAGACGTATTCGCCCATCGATTCCCGACGTAAAAGCGACCCCGCACCCGAAGTCTTTTCGAATAGTTAAGCGTAAGACATACGAGGTTGTTTGAACGGTCAACTCGACACTCTCACCAACTACAAACCTCAACCAATGAGAAGCCGACAACGCTTACCTACTCTACAAGAAAGTGCTCTCATGAACAGCCGCATTAACCGCCCCGCCGCAACTAGCTCGAATTTATGGCCGTTTTCTTTGGAGGCTTGTGACACGTGGCATCGTCGTCTCCAACGGACATATGCCACAACTCACAGCTATAAATAGAGAAGGATTTGAAGATTTCAAGAAGAGGAATATACGCGAAATCAAGGGAAAGCATTCAAGCTCACAATGCTCTAGAACCTTCAAGCTTATCCAGAGACGAACTAGTTTTCATAAAACACTTCTTGTAGTTCATCTCTCTAGAGCTCTTTGATCCCTTTCTTCTCTGAACTAAGCTCATTGCTAGATTCATAGCTTAGATTCGAAGGAGTTCACATTTAGTGAATCGTTCTTATTGTAAGAACTCCTTCTCAGTTGGAGAATATTCCCTCCCTTCTAAACTTAGGTTTGGATTGTAAAAGTCGCTAAGGACTATAACTTAGAAGGATCTGTCCTGCGTACAGTTTCCTTGCTGAGACTTGCTCAGATTAATCAACAAGTTTCTCCTGCTGAGTTCAGGACCGTGGACGTAGGATCTGTTATCCGAACCACGTTAAAAATCGCTTGTGTTATTTACTGTTTTATCGCATTGCATTTAACCCAGTTTTAAATCATCTGCTTGCATAAAACGTATCTTAAAAAGCGCACAGCCAAAAGACCTTACATTGTGAAAACACGTTTTCAAAAGAGACGACTCCGGGCCTAACACTTATCCGCACTACAGTCTCCGATCGAGTTTCGTAATATCGACATCGCCGCAGAAGAGCTCGAAGCCGACTCACTTTGACCCCCGTGATCGAAGGCTTATTTGGCACTGTTCATCGGCTTGCAAACATCGCCTTCAGTGACCTTCACCGAGAAAAAGAAACGAGCTCGTGTGTATTCACCCCCCCCTCTACACCTGACTTTTCGTCTCCGGACCAACAGAGAGCATTAAATCCCTCATGTGGTGTAGCCTATAAATAGAGGAGGATTAGAGATCATTTTACAAACCAACATTTCATTACATTTCATCTTGCATTAAGCTAAAGTTGTCAAGCTCAAGTCCTCACCTTTAGTCAGTTCGCCGGAGTCCGTTCATTTTGCGGTGCTGCTACGCCGGGCTTGAAGTCGTTTTATCTTTGGGGAGATTACGTCGTAACCGTGAGCACTACCGGGGCGTATTTCTCTTGCGGATAGAGATTCTATCTCGACTCGACTTGCATTTGGTTATAATTTTATTTCTAGTTCTTGTTGTAATTTTTCATTTCCATTTCACGGGTTTTTGTGTTCGGCAGATTATTATATTTTTGTAACACGTTAATTAGTTCAATGTGGGATTCATGCTCTTACGTCCAATGATGTTAATATCCTCACTCTTGACAATAGCAAAACAATATGCATATCCTGTTCCATCCTGAAAATGAAGAGAGTTTTAGCCCATTTCTGACAGCAAAATTCACAACACTGGATCCTTCTTCTCACCTCTCGTGGAACCACAAACGTTGGTTTATTAACAGCAAATATATCTCCACCTTTGATCGTGAAGTTCAAGTCCAGCCTAAGATAGGATGTCTGAGTTGCACTGCACACAATCCAAACAACTCAGTTAGGACAACCTAGTAGTATCAAACATAAACCGGCTTGGATAATCACTGACCCGAGTGAGTAGCAGTAGTCGAAGATAAGCGCCCTTGTAGGCTGATAGCGTGGCTCCGATACTTGAGCATTAAACTGCAACGGAAAAATGGTTTGAGAATTTGACAACAAAAATCAAGAAGAATGTTGTACAACTTACAGCTTCTGCAATAACGGAATAGGCCGGATCGTTCAAGTATGTAAAGGAGGTGCCAGAGTCGACGATTGCTGTGAACTCCACATCACTAGAGTTTACCCCGACAACTATTTGGTTCACTGTAATGTTGTAGCTGGGACTACAGAAAATTAAGATTCATATAAGTGGTCAGAAATGTCAAAAGGATGATTAATGAAAAGATTTGAATGGCTTACAATGATGAAGATTCAAGATTGATTGGAGTTTTGTTCTGATCAGGAGTTCCTTTGTCACCAAACTCAATCCTTCCAATTCCATCATTACTAAAACACATGGAGAAAGAATTTGGTGCAAGTCCCTTGCTGGCTAGGATGCTAGGAACAGAGATATTGTCCAAACTAAGTCCCAATAGGCCATTAACAGCAGCACCATCAAGGAAGTCACCGGTTTGGATTATCCCACATCTGAAATGAAAAGGAAACTATATATAAAGAAAATGACATATAAACAATATTTGTGAATTATGAAAGACAAATATACCCTAATGTGATTGGGACATCAAGTGGTTTTTGCGGATCTTCATCAGTCCCCAAAGCTAAAACACCATCCACTAATATCCCTGTGCTTGAGGTGTTGCTGGAGAGGTACACTTGTTGGTAGGCACAAGCATTACGGCTTAAAGCACATGCGCATCTCTGGTCGCATACCGTGCTATTGCAGGGACCAGTGAGCTAGTTGATGATGCATTAGGGCTGTACATGTTGAGCTCTAAAGGCTGAATTCATTCAAATTTAATCACAATGAGTTAGTTGTACGTATTTATCTAGAGGCCAATTTTTGAAAGAGGAACATACCGAGCCTGAAGTGGAGTTCAAGCTGCGCACACAGTCCTTGCAGTCGCATGGTAACCAGAAGAGGTCACTCCCGGTGTCGAGGGCCACCAGAAATGTCACAGGAGGGGTACCCACAGAGACAACGGAATAGTGCAAACTGCAAATGCACACAAATAACGAAATATTTGAAACATCATAAAGGACATAAATAACAACTAAGAATCAAGCAATATGAACTTTGTACAAGGAAGAACCGATCTACCAACTTACACTATCAAATTGTTTACTCTAATAAATAGTAATATAAGATATAAGTAGGGAAAAATTGCAAAAAATTATCATGTATTCAATATTCCAGTGAAAATGCGTAGAATAATCCAATGTTTGCTTAGAAAATGTTGCATCCCTTCCGTCAATATAATTTAACTCATCCCAAAACACTAGGAATCTGACCGGACAATGCTTTTTTTTTTTATGTATAATGTCGTCTCAAATATCTTTAAATGTCCAAGATTATAATTATGTAAATAAAATTGCAAAAAAATAATTTTATTAATAAATCAATGGAGTGAATTAGTTGATACATTTGAAATTCGCGAACAGTAAAATTTGACTTAAGGGTTTTGGTACAGTATTTTTTAAAGTGCACAATGTATTTTAAAAACAAACAAATACTCCCTTCGTTCTGTTTGCACAGAAATTAAGAAAATAGTATTTTGTCATGTATATTATTTGATTTTTGAATAGTTAATTTATGTCCATATATTATTTTTATTTAAGAAACATGTTACTTTTAATGAGACATCCAATAAGGAATACATGACGTTACTAAGTAAACAGAGGAAATACATGCTAATTTTACACCATTTTCAGCTTCTAGTTTTTTATTTTATTTTCCTTTTTCCTTATATAATTAATTACACAATGATAAAAGCCACGGAACAAAACGAAAAGAATCATTGAATCAAGAAATAGGAAAGAAAGAACGTACAATCCAAAGACCACTGAGGCGGTAAGTCTCGTTGCCGCCGAGGAAAGTGAGGAAGGGGCTGGAGGCGGGGGTGGTGGCGAGGCGGCGTGCTTTGGAGAGATGATCACGGTGGGCCATGGCGGCGTAGTAGTCTCAGCTATCTTTCTCCGGGAGCCCCTCCATGTCCAAGTATTCCTTAACGGTACGGTGTAGGAGTATCGGTGATGAACATCGAAACCGAAAAGCCCATGCGCCGCACTGCTCTCAAAACTAATCCAACAGAATCACAAGAACTACGGCTGAATCCCTAAAATACATAGTTACTTCAGACAAAAAAAATAAAGATTGTGATTGGAACGCCAAGTTTCGGACATGTATTTATACGTCTAGAGAGATAGTACCGATGAGAGAGAGGGCTGGTCAAGTCAAACTACGGAGTATTATAGATGTAAGAAGACAAAGCAGACATCATCATCATCATCATCATCATCAAAAATTCATCATTGAGAAATTCATATTCGCGAATCGAATAAGATATTAGAGTTTCAAAAGTCGTTGGTTGATCCTTTTCATAGTTTAAGCAGTTGGTACAAACTACAAATGTATCATGTATGCTTTCTCGCTTCACAAGAAGCTTCCCTCCATTTACTCAATTTCGTCTGATTCTTTTTTCCATTATATATTTGTCTTTCATATTTAAATTAATTATTGTTTAATTTTTTGGGAAATTTTCCAAATTGATTTTGGACGTAAAATTATAGACTTGTAGTAATAGTAATCAGTTCTATAGTATAAAAACACACTCACCCACGATCTAGAGAATAATAGATATACAGTTTACTTAATGGGTGTTTGCAATAGCTTAAACTTTTTTTAAGTGCTTAAATTAAGGAGAAGTTGGTAAAAGTGGCTTATTAGAGAATTTGGGGCGTGTTTGCAAAAACTGCTTAAAAGAAGAAAAAGTTGAAAAAATAATGTTTGCAAAATTTATACTTTAGTAGCTTGTTTTGAGATTTATAAGTAAGATATCAAATCATAACTTTAGTCTTCGCAGAATATTTAGAAAACAAAATATTAGTTCAGAAATTATCTTTCGTCCATAATTTTCTGGCGTTGGGCCAACCTTAACTTCAGGATTAAAGTCAAAACAATATCTTTGGGCTATGAGGAATCTATATATTTAATTGTAAAAATAGTACTAGTATTTGTCAAAAAAAAAAAAAAAAAAAACAACGCTAAAAATGGTTGTAATGATAGTTTACTTTGTGTAATGTTAGCAGCTAAGCATGAACATCGTGGTTTACTTTGAAAAGATATTAGTCATTTAGTAACAATATAAATGACTTTAATGAATCAAATTATAAGAAAATGCATGTTTTTTGCCCATTAATCAAACTCAAGACGCGTCTCACTACTCCTCCGCTTGCCACTAAGTAACTCACTATGCAATACAATAGAGTCTGTCGTGGACTCGTGGTACGTCTGGCATGATTTATAATTTTAATATATTTTATATACTATATATTATACATGAATGAGATGTGTATACTCGATTGTAAGTTAATTTGGCTCGTAATAAATAATTTACTTGGCCTCATGTTACAATTTACAAGAGTTAATGTTTTGTGTGAAAACATTTGCATTTATTAGTTTATGATTTTGGATATATTGAGTGATATCTTCTTCTTTATTATTATTTACAATACTATTATAAAGAAAGGGCTTACTATCGTTTTAAGCAACATATAGGTATTACTTTACGTAATAACGTAATAAGATTTTCAATTATAGGGGGAACAAGTCTCATCCAATTACGTTCCATCCGTATCATGATAAAATGTAAAATAAAATAATCAACATGCGATATTAATAATGCTAAAAGACAATTGCACTGTTAGATAAATCTGCATATTTTAGTACGTCAAACTGAAGCAATTAGAAAAAAAAATATTACAGAAAAGATCGTGCAAAATTGAACCCAAAAGTCCCTCACATTTTATAAAGAATGCTTCTTATAATATTAATATATATAGGTGTCATATTAATTCAAGGGAATTAGTTTTTATTGTCAAATTAGATAGGCATCTTATTAATCTAAGATTTTTTTTTCTATTGTCAGATTAGCAGAGTAGAGTCCATTCAAATCTCCGAGGATCTTCTATCACCAATTGTTTTTTTTAATTCGGATCCTCTATCTCATTTTTTGTATTCCATTTCATGATTCACCAATAGTGGTCAAATGTGTCTTTTGTAAGCTTAAAAATCTCGAATGACCTTTACCCTTAGGGTTAAGGTCATTCAATTTAAGATATCTTATATAATATTAAAGCAGCAGCCCTTTTTTCCCTATTCATTCGGTCACATCGTATCCCTCCCACTCACAAAAATACTGTGCCGCTCGTATCTCCCCCACCTCACAAATACGGTGCAAAAACAATACGCTTTACGATTAGCTCACTTCTCTCACGCGCTGCCAGCTCCTCCTCGCGTCTTCCTCCTCAATTTCAATGTCGAACCCACGCGCTTGCAGGTACATTTCGCCCCAAATTTCCTCCATCTTCTCTGCTTCTACTTTTCATACTTGCTCCCGCCGCAAGTAGATTTTGCCCCAAGTTTCCTCCAACTTCCTTTTCAATTCAAGCTACATGGATGTTGAATTTCTATCACGTGTAGATTACTGTTCTTGTCCTCGTCTGTCTTTGCCCATACCTCCTCCCATTCTGTGTTGAATTTTAGGTGCGCTTATACTGTTTTTGTTGTGGATGCCATAATATAGTCGGTTTACCTTTAATCGGACCTTCAATCGGAAATCTGCTCCTCTTCATTTTGAAAAAATTAGTTGTCAATACGGTTGTGTTCATTACGATAATATAAGATTCAGTTTTCTTTCATTGGTTTGTGTATTTCATTCATATCGACTTCGAAATTGCAATGGTCACACAGTGGTGTTTGGTTCGCAATCTTGACGGAAACGCGTGTAAATCTACTGGCCTCAAACTCCGTCTTCTGCATTTCTACGAATCCCTTTCGTTCAATAAGAAGGATGTACAGTTTCTCGAAACCGTATGGCACGATGCAGGGGTACGTTTGTTTTACTGCTGCTTGGTTTTCTTCTTCTTTATTTTTTTTATTATTATATATGTTCAGCTACTTGGTTTCTTGTTTTTTTGGAAATAGCTTGAAACTCTTGCAGTGCTCAGGGAGTGGAAGTCTTTTCTGCTTTATTTTCGTTCTATCTATTCTTATACCATCACTATTTTCGAGTTTCGGCTTACAGTTTCCGTTGGTTTTTTTTTTTGTTTTCTTGTTTTCCAATCTTATCTCGTATCATCTCGTGTCATCTGATCTGATTTGATTAGCTTTATTATGCTTGTAATCCTATATATAGATATGCAATGCTCAGGGAGTGGAAGTCTTTTCTGCTTTATTTCCGTTCTATCTATTCTTATATGGTTATGATTTTCGAGTTTCGGCTCACAGTTTCCGCTGGGTTTTTTTTGGTTTTCTTGTTTTCCAATCGTATCTCGTATCATCTCGTGTCATCTGATCTGACCTGATTAGCTTTATTATGTTTGTAATCCTATATATAGATATATTGCTTTATGCCTAAACCTTATCATCGGGGTTGCTTGGAAAAAGATTCAAATATAGACATATATATGGACTTAAATGTATTACTATCATTAGCCTTATGTTTGTAATCCTGTCTATGGATATTATTTTTTGCCTAAACCAAACACCGTACTGGTTTCATGGAATGAAATTAAAATTTCGGTCGCTTCTGTGCTTTGTTGTTGTGACCTTTTATACTATCATGGTTGTGGACTGTGTGTGTGAATATTTTTCTGTTCGTAGTGTGTGGTTTGTTTGGATTACAAACCAAGTTATGTATAACAATGTGGCAGTTAATAGAATACTGTTTTAATTGTTGTTTAGTAGTTGTTGTTGAATTAGATTTTCCTTATGTCAAACAACTCCATATTGCTGTTACAATACTCTATTGTTGGTTGCTTAGGAAGTATGTATACATTTATATTGGTCTACTACCTAGCTATTAGTATTATTAGTGCAGGTTTTGGCCGTAGAATTTTTCTTATGTACAACAATTGCATTGCATCATGGAATACATTTAATTCTTTCATTTTCTTAAGGAGGTATGTATACATTTTTTGTATAATATATAAATGTATTATTATCATTAGCCTTATTTTTGTAATACTGTCTGTGGATATTGTTTTTTGCCTAAACCAATTACCGTACTGGTTTGAAGGAATGAGATTAAAATGTATGTGTCATCTGTGCTTTGTTTTTGTGACCTTTATACTATCATGGTTGTGGACTGTGTGTATGAATATTTTTGTGTTCATCGTGAGTGGTTTGTTTGGATTATAAATCAATTATGTACAACATTGTGGCAGTTAATAGAATACTGTTTGCTTTGTTCTTTAGGACGTGGTGTTGAATTAGATTTTCCTTATGTCCACAACCCCATATATCTGTAAAACAATACTCTGTTGTTGGTTGCTTAGTTAGTGTGTATACATTTATACCAGTCTACTATCTAGCTATTATTATTAGTGCAGTTTTTGCACGTTTAATTTTTCTTATGTACAATAATTGCATTGCATCATGGAATACATAATTGTGTGATTTTTTTTAGGAGGTTTGTATGTGCAATAACAGCATACATGTATTTAAGGATGATTTGGAGGTAGGTGCAATATATGGATTAAAGGATTTCCGGGTAGCTGTGAATGCTGGAAAGTACAGGGTGACGACTTGTAAGTTCAATCTTGTTATTTATGAAACTACTCAGCTGCGCCGGATTCTTGTTCCGGATTTTCCAAATAGGCGTTTCTGGTTTGAGTCTTTTGATATTTTACTTCAGTTGGATGATGTTGAGTCCCTTGCTTTAGTGGGTGAGGTTTTTTAATGAGTCTATGTTTATATTTTTATCTTTGTAGACTTGTGAGATAATGTGATTCTATTTTATTCGTTCTTACATATGGATTTGTAGATGTCATTGGTGTATTGGTGGAGGTTGGTGATGTTCTACCGCAGACCACGAGTAGTGGTGCTGAGAAAAAAAAGATTGATATTGTCCTTCAGGATACTGAGTATTATTTTTCATTATATTCTGTAACTTTTGTTTCCTGCATATTGTGTATATGTATTTCCAAATTTTTTTATCTTTTGGTTTGTTTTGTTGTTGCAGAGGTAGGAAATTGCCCTGTACTTTTTGGGATGATTTTGCTGTTTATTTTCAGAATGAATTTGTCAATCAAGTTCTGGAGCCTGTTGTTGTGATTGTATAGCTCTGTAAGCCAAATATTTATTTAGGTATGGCTTTATATTTTTTTGAAATAACATATCTGCGTCTATGGTGTATTTAATTTGTAAAATCTTTTTTTTTACATTCTTTTGGTTGTTTGTAGCTTCAAGGAAAGTCAGTAATGTGTTGCATGCCACGAAGTTGTTTCTAGGTTCTGATCTTGTAGAGGTTGAGGATTTTCGTACGAGGTGTGTTGCTGGTCATTGTTGCTTTGTTAAGCCTTATTATTTGTTATGTATGTTTGTTCTATTTTTATATATCTTATATATATTTATCTTGGGTTAGGTATGTGGCCAAGTTTGGTGTTGTTAGTACTGTGTCTGTTGGTTTCTCTCAAGGAACATCCCGTTCTTCTACTGATCAATATGTTGACGGTGTCAGTGTTAGGAAGACGGTTATTCAGCTATTTGATGATGATGGGGTTCGTGCTGTGTATTTTGTGTTTTTAGGGGTTTTGTCTATGTTCGTTTCAGTTGTATTTCATGTAGTTTCTTTGGTTGCTTTGTAGGATAAGTTTTGTTGGATTAGTGCTGTTATAATGTCTGTAGATTTCAAAAATGGTTGGAATTACGTTTCATGTTCCAAATGTCGGAGGAAGGTGGATGAATCTGATGCTCGTTTTTTTGCCAGAAGTGTAATTCTGGTGGTGTTTCTCCTGTGTTGATGTCGGTTGTCTTTAAATGTAAGCGAATTTATTTTGAAGTTTGTGAGTGGTGTACTTACTATTGTGTATTCATTTGGGTGTAGGTATCGCTTGAAAATTCGTGTTAGAGATGGAACTGGTGAGGTTATTTTGATGCTTTGGGATAGAGAATGTGTTGATGTGATTGGGAAGTCTGTTGAGGAGTTGAAGAAAGAAGTGGTAGTTTTCATGTATTGTTTTTTACCTTTCATTTTTGTTTGTGTCTCCAGTTAGAAGGTTCTAATTCCAATTTATTTGGCAGGTGCATGATGAATTGTGTATCAAAAGCGGTTGAACGATCTGTTTTGAATCGTGAATTTCTATTTTGTATTCGGTCACGCATCGAAAAGGGTTACAATTTCAATGGGGCCTAAACAGTTACTAGAGTATGTGCTGCTGTGGAAGTTCCAAATAATTGTGTTGAGAGTCAGGTATATGTTCTTGTATTGGAATTTAAGTTAGCTAACTTGTGTTGCGAGGGTTAGTCAACTTGGTTTTGTTGCCGCACCCGTGCGTTGCAAGGGTTAGCTAAATTTGTTCTCAAATTGGAATTTAAGTGTTTCATGATGATTGGAATTTCAGCTAGCCAACTTGGTTTTGTTGATTAACATTTGTTGGTTTTTGTTTTAGGAGTCCAATTCTGTTGCGAGGGTTTTTGATAGTTCCATTTGTGGTTCTGTAAGGGATGTCGGCGGTACTACGATTAGTTCGCGGTCCTCGGTACAACATATAGGTGTTGCTGGTTCTGAATTTGGATGCCACCTTACTAAAACTCCAGTAAGTGTTTCTGAGTTTGCTGATGGGAAGTTGTCCTCTGATTCTGTTCTATGCGATGCGCGTGGCGGTAATATGTTGTCGTCTCTTGAGCTTGTGCGTGCTGGTCTGTCTGAATCTGATTGCCATGTTATTGATAATATAGTTGGTGCCATACAGTTGCCTGATGGGGGGTCGGTTTCTGGTTGTGATGGTGCGGATGTGTGTCGTAGTCGTGTATTGTTTGGTAGCAATGTTAGGAAGTCCTTGGAGGATGATTTTGAAAAGAAAGTAGGTTCCAGTAAGAAGAGGTCTTACAATAGGAAGGCTAAGAAGTAGTTGTTTTATCATATTTGCTATAGTTTTGTTCTTTTGTACTTTGGCCGTCACATCGCGTATGCAGTATTATATTATTAGTATTTTCTTTGTTTTATAATCTCGTGTGTATGCTGGTTTCAAATCATTCGTTTGCGTGTTTGGTCCTAAATTATTTTTTTTACCTTTTCGTACATATGAAAGCCCTGTTCAAATACTCCAAATTCTAGAGCGCTTTTTTCGTTGTGTACTCTTACGCACCTTGTCTTTTCACCTCAATTATTTTCTAATGCAATGAAAACTCAATAAAATATACGACATGTAAGTTTATATTGTTCTAATTATCTGTGTTTAAATATTGTTCGAATTGATTGAATTTATTAGATTTTCGCCTCCAAAAAAAAAACTTAGTTCGAAATCGATGATTGGTTATAGACATAATGGAAAAGATTAAGTCATAAACTCCAAAATAGTAGAATCATTTTGGATAGTGGCGTCTTCTTCTTTTTAGTGTTGTGGGCTAAAAAAATCAACTTATAAGTGGTCGGCGAAAGAATCCTTCAATGGTTATGTTTCGTTGTTTAGATTTGATGCTTGTTCACAAATCAAAGTTGAAATCTTAGATTTAAAACAAATATAATTCTTTTATAGCGAAATTGTATTAGAGAATGTCCAAAAAATATTGTTGATTATTTAGATATAAAGGTAGATTAAACTATTTGGTTATTGTTCTAATTAATATACACCAATATGTATTGATCAAAGTACTATGCAATAAAAATATAATGCTTATATCATACGTACATTATTTTGTAATATGTTTTTTTGTGTATTTATATTCGTAAAATTAGTATGTTTAACATAGGCGGTATTTAATTTTCTCATAATCTTAAAGTGAAATTAGTGATCTGTTTATGCCATCATTAAATTATATTTTTTATATGAAAGTTTTCTTGTATGTCCAAATAACAAATTTCTTTTGTTTAATTTAGTACTTTCATGTGGCTATTAAACTGATAATGGATTAGATTTCTCATATATGATGATAAATTTTAAATATACTTTTAAAAATATATGGTCAAAAGTGTAATTTTTTAAAAGTAAAATTAATATTCTTTAAATTTTCTTTATATATATTATTTTAATCAAATTACTTTAGTAATGTCAAAATATCAATTTTGCTTTTAAAATGAAATTATAATTACAAAATTTTAAATAACGTTCTTATAAATATGTTTTAAAAATATAATTATTTTAAAACTGTTCAATTATTAATTTCGCTTTTAAAATTAAATTATATTTACAAAATAACATATTTACTTCATTATTACTTAAAATACTATTTATTTTAAATAAAATTTTATGTATTTATTTTCCTTTTTCCTAACTTCAGTCATTTCTATATATGTATAATAAATATAACTAAATATTATATTTTGTTATCATATCAATTACAAATTATATACTAAACAAGTTTTAAAAAATTGTTATATCCATACAAAATATATATTACTATTATAACTACTGTTATTACTTAAGTGGATTTATTTTATAATACAAAAGGGTTGAACATACTTTTAAAATTCTAATTCGTATTTATTGAGAATACTCAATAAATAATTAAATATATACTTTAAAAAATATATGAACATAATAAAAACCTTTTTTAATTATAGTAATATTCTTAATTTTTGTTTATTATTCTTATAAATATTTTTTTTAAGTATATTATTTTCAGTAATGTAATTATTATTTTTGCTTTATAAATTATTATTTTTACTTTAAAAATATGATCAGTTTAATCATGTTCAATTAATATTTTTTCTTTTATAATGAAATTATATTAAAAAATAATATATTTACTTCATTATTATTTAAAATATTATTTATTTTAAATAAAATTTTCTGCATTTATTTTCCTTTTTTATAAGTTCATTCATTGCAATGTAATTATTATTTTTGCTTTATAAATTATTATTTTTACTTTAAAAATATGATCAGTTTAATCATGTTCAATTAATATTTTTTCTTTTATAATGAAATTATATTAAAAAATTATATATTTACTTCATTATTATTTAAAATATTATTTATTTTAAATAAAATTTTCTGCATTTATTTTCCTTTTTTATAAGTTCATTCATTGCAATATATATGTATAGTAAATATAGCTTAATATTATATTTTGTTATCATATCTATTATAAATTATATACTAAACAAGTTTTTAAAAAATTATTATACTCGTACACAATATAATACTATTATATCTACTTATCATTACTAAAGTGGATTTATTTGATGAAAAAATAATTGTTCAGTAACGTTTAAAATTGTCCTTTGTATTTATTGAGTATACTAAATAAATAATTACATATACATGTATAGAAAATTTGTATTTGTACCGTTGATTTAATCTGTTATATTTTCCTTCCATTAATTCTCTTTAGAAGATGTTGACTTTCTTCCACAGTAGGTTGTCAGATTTCTTGCAACTGACGGTTCTCTTTAAGCATTTGATGTCTTGCTTGATGATTCTTTTTACCTTCATACGTCCAACTGCGCTTGCTTGCAAATACTGTTACTTCAGCCGTTTCTTCTCCAGCAATTTCAGTGATATCCTTTCAGCTTACCGATTTGGTTGCGGACGCTTACCAGCTAGGAATTGTTCTTTTTATTACTCTTTGCCTATAATCCCTATTTCTTATTTCTACAATTTTATCCCTCATGACTGATGTTGCTGGCCGTGATGTAGTCTGTGGGCGTGCTTACACGAAATGGGCGAGATCTATTTGTAATGGTTTGTATTGTTATGTTTTGGTTAATTGTGAGTTTCCATCGATTTCGAGCTTCCAAGGTCATTTTGTTGAGGTTCAATTGTTGTATTTGTAGATGGATTTTTCGAATTGAATAATTCTGACCGGGTCCGTTAGTTTTCCCGGTCGCACTTCGAAATGTTTTTGTCTCGATGATGTGGAAGGTTCTCGTGGTTTAGCCGACTTGGTGGTTCCTGTAATTGATAAGGAATTTGAAGGTATTATATTTGTGGTTTTGGAAGGTTTTCATTGTTTGTATTCTTATAAATTTGTGGTATGAGTTGAGTGTTTTGTTGTTTAGGAGGAGTTGTTGTGTGCAGGTAGTTGGTTTATGGTTTTTAATTTTCTTGGAATCTATGAAAATGTTGAAACTTTTGTGAGGTTTACGGAGTGGAAGTATTTTGTGCATTCATTTTGTTCTATATATCCTGATGAGGGATGTTCCTGGTAATGGTTCGTGATTTTTAGTTACTTGTTATCATTGTAATTATATATACCGTCTGGACTTCTCAGTATTAATTGAAAAATGTAATATAATATAGTATGCTTTTACTATTGAAGATGAGTCTCTTTTTTACTATTAAGCTGTAGTGTGTTAAATGATGTTCCTAAATGCAATTTTATTATTTAGTGATCCTTTCTTTGGACTTAGGCAGTGTTTGTATTCTGTTCGTTTCTTTATATATTAGGACAAATAATATAATTATAATATTTATGAATCTACTTGGTTAAATACATGTGAAGTTTATTTGTTTTCCTTTTCTTGTTTGTTTCCTTACAGCAAATTGTCGCATTCCATTCCGTCGTGGATCGCGGATTGCAAGGATGTTTTTCGATGAGGTTGCAAGTGGTTTGGTTTCGTCCGTTGTTCCTGATACTGTTTATCGAGTGCCGGAGGTGGTTGGTATGTTACTTATTCTTTTTAAATATATTTGTGCTTTTTGGTAGTTATTGTGTTCCATCATTTTATATTATTTCTTAATGTTATTGTTATTCTTTATTTTATATTTTATATTTATTTCAGATTTTTGGGATATTGTTGATCCCATTTTCACTTGTGCTTCGTGTGGTGCTTATTTTTGGTATGATGAAAAGTTGTGTAGTTCGCGAAGTAAGGAAGCTCCATTATATTCTAAGTGTTGTGGTGGTGGTAAGGTGACCCTTCCGCGAATGGTGCGACCTCCTGTCTACTTGGAGCAATTGATATTTGGAAGTTCTCCTATTAGCTTGCATTTCTTAGCAAATATACGTGTCTATAATTGTATGTTTTCGTTTACGTTATGGGTGGGAAGGTGGATTCTAGTATTAATGATGGTAGGTCTGCACCTGTGTTTCGATTGCATGGGGCTAATTATCATTTTATGGGTAGTTTATTGCTTCGGTTGATGGGGCGAGTCCTAAGTTTGCTCGACTTTATATATATGATACGCAACATGAAGTTGCTAATCGTCTTCAAAACTTTAGGTAAGTTCATTGTTTCAATGTTTATCATTTTGTGCTTGTTCTTATGTGTTTATATGCAATAATTTTTATTATTTGTTCTGTGCTGTTTTTGTTTTAGGTTTGGACTTGGTGATATTCATGAGATTATTGTTGCTAATCTTAAGATGATGTTAGATTTGAATAATGTTTTGGTAAAATCGTTCCGGATGGCGAGGGATAGGTTAGGATTGCTGGAATCGACGGATGTTAGATTGAGATTGATAGTAGAGCGTAGAAGGGATGCTAGGATGTATAATCTTCCTACTACTTCTGAAGTAGCTGCTTTAGTTGTTGGTGATTTTGATGAAACTATGAAGGACAGAGACATTATTGTGCAAACTCAGAATGGTTATTGTGTTCGTATCACTCAGTTGCATCCTTCTTATCTAGCTTTACAGTATCCTTTGTTGTTTCCCTATGGTGAGGATGGATATCATTTAGGTATTCCATTTTCTTTTCCTTTCGATGTGGGGTCAGTTAAAAGAATTACGGAGAGGCAGTATTTTGCTTATAGATTACATGATAGGGTTAATGAGTTATCTATTATTTTGTATGCTCGGCGCCTTTTACAGCAGTTTATTGTAGATGCGTATACAATGGTTGAGGCTTCTAGATTATTATTCATTCGTAGGAATCAAAAGCGAATTCGGGCAGATGTCTATCAAGGTTTGTATGATGCTGTTGTAAGAGGTGATGATTCTGAACCTGCAAGGCATGGCAAGCGTATTGTCTTACCTTCTTCATTTATCGGTGCTGGACGTTATATGATTCAAAATTATCAGGATGCTATGGCTATTTGTAGTTGGATTGGTTTTCCTAATCTATTTATTACTTTTACGTGCAATGCTAAGTGGCCGGAATTGGTTAGGTTTGTCACTGGAAAGGGTTTAAATGTTGAAGATCGGCCTGATATAGTGTCTAGGGTTTTCAAAGTTAAATTAGAGGGACTGATGAAGGATTTGAGAAAGAAAGAAGTGTTTGGGAAGGTTAAGGCAGATAATAAGTTTAATAATAATTTATTTTCCAGTTTTTATATCTTCTTTCTTGATTTTATTATTATCACAATTATTATTGTTGTCATTTACTTTTTTTTTTGTAGTCGTTTATACTATTGAATACCAAAAGAGGGGTCTACCCCATGCCCATATATTACTTTTTCTGGATGAGGGTATTGTACGAGTTGCGGATGCATTTATTGATGGTATTATTAGTGCTGAAATTCCAGATCCCGAGATAGATCCTAGGTATTATCATTGTGTAGAGGATCTCATGATTCATGGACCTTGTGGTGCTGCAAGGCCAACATCTCCATGCATGATAGATGGTCAGTGTACTAAGTGTTTTCCAAAGAAGTTTGCAGATGTAACGTCTTTTGATAAATATGGTTATCATGTATATAGACGTCGTGATAATGGGAGGTTTATTTTGGTTAAAGGTGTTCCTTTGGACAATCGTCATGTGGTTCCGCATAACCGAAAATTGCTTTTAAAGTATGGTGCTTATATAAATGTGGAGTGGTGTAATCAATCTCGTGCTGTGAAGTATCTTTTTAAATATATTAATAAGGGTCATGATCGTGTCACGACTGCATTTTATAATTCGGGGACGGATAGACAGGATGTTGATGAAATCAAGTTATATTGTGATTGTCGTTATATTTCCCCTTGTGAGGCTGTGTGGCGTATTTTCAATTATGAAATCCATTTCAGGGATCCTCCAGTTGAGAGACTGAATTTTCATTTACCTGGGCAACATGGGGTACTTTATTCTGAAAGAGATTGTATAGATGTGGTTATTGGTCGGCCATCTGCTGGGAAGAGTAAATTTTTAGCATGGATGGATGCAAATAAGATCTATGAGGAGGCACGTGTTTTGACCTATGCTGAGTTTCCTTCTAAATTTGTTTGGAAAGATTCGAGTTGGCAATTGCGTCAACGTGGTTTTTCAATTGGTAGGATTTACAATGCAACGCCAGGTTTCGGTGAGAGGTACTATTTGAGGTGTTTGTTGAATTTTGTACGTGGACCAACAAGCTATGAAGATATTAGATGTGTTAATGGTGTCCAGCATGATACTTACCGTCAGACTATGTATTCAATGGGGTTGGTGGATGATGACAAGGAATATATTGATGGTATAAAACATGCAGGGTGTTGGTCGAGTTCAGGTTCGCTGAGGCGACTCCTTGCAATTTTATTGTGTTCGAATTCGATGTCTCGTCCAGAATATGTTTGGAATGAATGTTGGTCTTATATGTCTGAAGATATTACCTATTTATATCGTAGTTCTTTGCCTATGTCAGGTTGTTTCTTTTTTCCCTTAATTGTTTTTAATGATTGATATGAAATTTTATATAGTATGGTATGGACTGTATGTGTAATATGTCATTCTATCTATTTATTCTTTCATGTGTACATTTATATAGTATGGTATGGACTGTTTGTTTTTTGTAATTTGCCTACACCAGATTGTTTCTTGTTTCCCTTTATTTTTTTTAAAGATTGGCATTGTTGTTTTCTTCATTGTATGTGAAGTTTGTTGATGTATATGTTTATTCTTTTATGTGTTCGTTAATATAGGCTGGTATAGATTGTTTATTTTTTATTATTTCTAACTGAATTTGTTATCATTAGATGTCAATTTGTCGGATGAAATCATCAAGAAATATGCACTTGTTGAGGTTGAAAAGTTGTTGCAAAATGCGGGGAGGTCTTTGCAGGAGTTTCCGGAAATTTATTTTGATGATGTCCCTTCTATTTTTAATGTGAGTAACCGTTTTATTTTTGATGAACTTAATTATGATGTTGATGTGCTTCGTCTTGAGTATTATGATACTTTCTTAGCAAGGTGTACGGATGAACAGCTCGTTGTACATGATTGTGTATTAAGTTCTGTCAATTATGGGAATGGTGGTTTTTATTTTGTTTATGGTTGTGGTGGTACCGGGAAAACTTTTGTTTGGAATAGTTTATCTGCAGCTATTCGGTCGCGGGGTGAAATTGTCATTAACGTTGCTTCCAGTGGAATTGCATCTCTTTTGTTGCCTGGTGGGAGGACTGCACATTCCCGTTTTAAGATACCTATTGATATTATGGACAATTCGACGTGTAATATTCTGTAGGGTAGTTTGCTTGCTGATCTTATTGTTAGATCAAGTCTTATTATTTGGGATGAAGCTCCTATGCTAAGTAGGTATTGCTTTGAGGCTTTGGACAGGACAATACGTGATCTGATGCGTTTTAGTCGGTTGGATGCATTTTCTCGTCCATTTGGTGGTAAGACAGTAGTATTAGGTGGTGATTTTCGTCAAATCTTACCTGTGATTTCTAAAGGTAGTAGGCAGGATGTTGTCTATTCTACTATTAATTCCTCATATCTTTGGCAAGATTGTGTTGTCCTTAAATTGACTAAGAATATGAGATTGTGTATGTCGACTTCAATATCTGAGCTTGATCAAGCACGAACGTTTTCGGATTGGTTAGAACTTAGAGGTGATGGTACTTTTGGTGGTCCGAATGATGGGGATTTTGATATTGAACTCCCTGATGATATTTTGCTAAAGTATGACGGTGATCCAATATCTGCAATTGTTGATTATGTTTATTTATCGCATTTAGATGTTTTTGGCTGTTCGGATTTCTTTCGTGAGCGTGCAATTCTTGCTCCTACTTTGGATTCTGTGGATTCGATTAATGATTATAGAATTTCGACGAAATCTGAATCTGGAAGGTTATAATTGAGTGCGGATACGATGTGCAATTCTGTTGGTGATAATAATATCTTTGGTGATGTTCATACTCCTGACTTTTTAAATAGTTTACGTTGTTCTGGACTTCCTAATCATCGTTTGTTTTTTAAGGTTGGCACTCCAGTTATGCTTCTTAGGAATATTGATCCCTTTAATGGTTTATGCAATGGTACTAGATTGATTATTACAAAACTAGAGGATCACGTGTTGGAAGCAGAGGTAATAACAGGGCGAAGTTCGGGAGAAAGGGTTTGAATTGCTCGTGTATCTTTACAACCATCTGATTTAAAATTGCCTTTCTCGTTCCAAAGAAGACAATTTTCGATCATTGTTTGTTATGCAATGACGATTAATAAAAGTTAGGGGCAATCTCTAAATGTGGTGGGTTTGTATTTGAACAAACCTGTATTTTCTCATGGCCAACTCTATGTTGCAATGCCTCGTGTGACGAGTCGAAGTGGGTTGAAAGTATTGTTAGGGAAGAAAGATGGATGTGATTATGTGCAGACTAGAAATGTTGTGTACAAGGAGGTCTATAGGAATTTATGATGTTTATTTGGTTTGACGAGTTTTGTTATATTCGGTCTTAGACTATTAAATAAATTGGCAAAATTGTACTTGTCTTTGTTTGAGTTTTGTGAGTTTCTGGACATTGAATCGGGCTTTTAAGAAAACCTAAAAACATTTACTTTGCTTGTATTGATTTATTATTCATTAAAAAATTATTGTTTGGTTTTTTTTATAAGTTAGAATATCTGGTGTTTTTTGAAATGTTATTTCAATTTGTACAAATTGTTGGGAAGATATGGTACTTTTTATCGTTTTTATTTTATAGAAATTGTTTATATCATTAACAATTAAATGATCTACACTCCCGTACAATGCACGTATTTGGTAATACGATTGTTGCAGAAATCATTGTTCTTACAAAAAATGTGTACATCATCAACAATTAAGTGATATACAATTTTGTGGAATACATGTGTGTGGTACTACGATGCTAGCACAAATTATTTTTGTTAGATATGTGTTTGAGCAATTCTTTTAAACAATTTGTGTTTCTTGTATCTGTTAACATTTGTTTCAATATATAGCTTGTTAAATTTCAATAATATAAATTAGATAATTATTACTACATCCGTCCCGCTATTACTGACACAGTTTCCTTAAATGGACGTCCCGCTATTACTGACACGTTTCCTTTTTTGGAAATACTACCTATCATCTCTCTCCTACTTTACCATTTATCTCTCCGACTTTTTCTTACTTTATCATTTTCTCTCTCTTACTTTATCATCTTCTCTCTCTTACTTTATCATCTACTCTCATTCATTTTCTCTCTCCTACTTTATCATTTACCCATATCTCAATATTAATCATCTACTTTCTTAATTTCCGCGCCGAAATGAAACGTGTCGGAAATAATGGGACGGAGGTAGTATTTAATAAGGTTACAATATGTGTGTTTTAATCATCCTTTTGTATGTGTATTTATATTTCGTTTGCCGAATATGTAATTGTATATGTTCTTTATTTAATTGTGTCGGCATTTTAGATTGCAGGTTTCAAATAAAGAGTTTTGTACAATTCTGAAAATGTTATGATATTTTATCTACATTAAGTATCCCTTAATTAAGTATGAGTATCATAAAATTACCATTAATTAAGTGATACCTTAATTGTTTACTATTTTTAAAATGAATATTAAATATATAAATATTTATTTAATTTTAAGTCTATTTTTTCGGCATTGATTGTAGATTTTCCTTATACACTACATTTGATTTATATAACAATCTTTATTAAATTATAATGAACTATAAATTAACTTTTTGTGATATTAGTGTCTATTGTCAATTTATTAATTTAATATGTATGAGTCGTGTATTTTATAATGGATATTTATATTTATATTTACACAAATACGTATTTCTATTCATCATTTTATAATATTTATTTATATTTTTAATTTTTCTTTTGCCTCTTTAATTGTTTGTTGATAAAATGTCTATGTTCATGTAAGGGGAACGAACCGGAAGGTTTGCTGTACAGCCACTTCCTTTTGCCCGTTCTCAACTGTATCTTCTAATCTCGTCGAAATCCGTCTGTTTTTCTGGTCTTATATTGATAAGGAGGATTAATCATTCGTAAGTTTTATGCATTGGAGTAGATCTAGATCTATTCTTTTCTGGAAGGAGGATGTTTTTTTTTTTTCTGTACTTATGGTTGCGATTCTTCGCTGGTAACTCGATTCTATGTTCTTGTATTTAGGGATTTCTGTTCAATGATGTTAGACTGTAAGTTTAGATTGTATCTGTACTAGATCTATACATTGGTATATATTCTTCTCCACGGTTTTTTTGTTTGTTTTAACTGATGTTCCTTTCAATTTATTTTTTTAGTGCATGTTAACTTAGATGTCCTCTTTATTGATTTTTTGTTTGGTCCCTTATTTGCTTCATTTTTTCTTTATATCATGGGTATCCTATTTTATTTTTCAGATCTTGAACTTGTTGAGTGTGAAGTTTTGATTTGGATATCTTGTGCAGGCTATGAATGTGGTGAATTGATTTCAGGCATTGATTAACTTGTAATTTTTCGATTAGATTCAGCAATTTATAATTATATGTCTGTTAAAGTTAATCTTTCTTACTGTGATTTGTATTGTTTTCAGAATTTTGTGGGGTTATAACAATTTTTTTCAATTCTTTGTTCTTACTTTTGTTTCCATTGTTTTGGCTATTGTTCTTCTCTCTTGTTCTAATGGATTTTGTATGGTTATATAACATGGGCATTAACTTTTATTTGCTGTCATAGAGATAATTAAAATTTTAATCTCATTTCAAATCTTTGTAGTATGTGTTTTGTTACGCAGATAGTGGTTTGATTTTCAGTGTTTGCATTATGTATATCATTTATTTAGTTGTCAAATTTGGGACTTCGAAATTGATATTAATATTTGTGGTATGTATATCATTTATTTTGCTTCAAGTTTTTTTGTTCTTTATTAAATATTAGGTGTTTCTGATGGAGGGGACGAGTCTGATGTGTAATACACGATTCTTTAGGTTTATGGATGATGAATTCGCACAGAAGATGGTAAATTTCATATACTTATCTTTATTGTGTTTTTATGTGGAGTTTAGTATAAATATTTGGACAACTAATGTTTTTTGGTTTTTAGCCATTGGCGATTTCAGTTGCTGATGAGCTTGGATATGGTAGGGGTCGTTGGGCGACGTTGGAAACTGTATTGGGAAAGTGGAGTGTTCGTTTGGAAGACAGTTGTGATTTAATTTATTTTAAATGTGGGTGGGAGGAATTTGTGAGAGCTCATGACTTGAAACATCACTATTTGTTGGATTTTGAAATTATATCTGAGTTGCATTATAGGGTAACAGTCTTTGATTTATCTACTTGTGAGAAAAAATATTTGAATGATTCTACCAAAGGAGGCAGAGCACCTGTGCGGTTCTTTAGGTTTATGGTTTATGGTTTGCTTGTGAAGATAGTAAGTTTTTTTATTTTCAAATATAATTCATCTTCTGTCTTTGTTATATATATATTTTTTTTTATTGTAGTTGTTACCATGGCCAGTTTCAGAAGAGTTGCGAAAAGGGACTGAAAGGGTTTTGAAACTTAAATCTATTATTGGTGATTTTTCTGTTCGGTTCCAACTTGATAAGGATTTCCCTTACTGTTATCTAGCAGATGGTTGGCCAGAATTTGTGGACTCTCATGACTTGCGTGTTGGAAATTTTTTGATTTTTCAGCGTGTCGCAACTTGTTGCTATAATGTTATAGTTTTTAATAATGATATGGTTGAAAATCGTTATGGGAAAAATGTGCCAGCGCAGTTACAGGTATTACAGTTTTTTTTGTGTTTCTAGTGTTTTCCTATAATATAAACTGTGATCAGATTTCTTAACTGTTATTATAAGTATTGCTATATGGTAATTAGTTTATTATCAAAATTTACTTGCAGACTTTTGTCGTTCGCAGTCGTGAGTTTGGAATATATGGTTTGACTTGTCTGGAAGGGATGGATCTAAATAGCAGGTGTATTGAGTTTATGCAGTGCGAGTTCCCTAAAATGGTGAATCTGTTTTTGAACAACAAACAAGGGTTGGGGCTTCTGACAAAGTTTCTTCGTGTTTAGCGGAAGTAGGAAAACAAACCTCTCTTCGTAATGTTGTCACTAATAACAGTCGGGATTCTGTATCTAATTTATTTGTCAAAGTCTTGTGTTCGTCGCATGTTGATAAGAGGGGAAAGCCGGTTAGCATCTAATTGTTTAATTATTGTTACTTGAATTATGTTTATCTTTTCATTGTTAATATGAAGTCTTTTGTTTCAGGATATTAGCATGCAATTCTTGCACAGTCATGGACTTGGAGGTCAAAAAGAGGCGGTAGTCATAGACGCATTGGGTATGGAGTGGAAAATTACATTGAAGCCGCGTACAAAAAATGGTATTTATTGTCGGTTTTCCACCGGTGGTATGCTCTTTCCGGCCTAAGGATCCGAAAGTTGGTGACGTTCTAACTTTTACATTGCTGCCGAATCGTACGACTAGAGATCGATTCTATTTACTCTTATCTATTAGTTGATTGAATCCTTAACTTTTATAATTGAAGACTGTATTTTCTTCTTCTATTTATGTTATATATTGAAGACTAATTTATTAATAACTGATCAATTTCTGGTATTTATCTTAGGAGTTAATTTGAATTTATTTTCGTTTATATTGATATATAGTTAAATTATATGGGAGAACAAAGTCCAGAAACTTAACATCTACAAAATCAAATAAAATTGATTTTAAAGGTTGGGATGTCTTACATTTTTATATGTATTCCCTGAATATAACTAAACATGCATTTTAACATGCTCATGGGATTTTATTCATTTCCGATTTTGTGTACACAATCTCAATTTGAAAACACTTATATAGCCATTTTTTATGAATATCTACAATCATATTGAAATGTGTTTTCTTTGTTTTAAGGGATTTGTGCATCTCTTATTTGTTCTATAAACAGTTAGAAATAGATTATATTCAATGGTATGAAACAAGAGCTAATAAGGGGACGGTGTTAATTCTTTTATGGCAGATAGTCATCGGTATGTATATATGTAATTTTCAAATTTTGCTACATTTTTTTTCAAAATTCAATAAATATATGGGTTATATGAGTAGATTTCTCTTATAAGAATTCTCTATAATTCGATACTGTATTTTTCTGATACATTTCACTACTATTTATTTAAATTTTATATTTTGTAATTTCAAATTATCCTTGTTGGTACTAGGTGTTATGAAGGGTAGAATATGGATCGATACTGCTCTTGCCATATTTTATTCCATGTCTTTTTCTTGGTTTCGGACTTGAATACGGGAATGGCGGATACGAATATGGATTCTGAATATTTGGAATACAGATAATGCTTGGATATATGATTTATTTGAATCAATTTTCAATAACAATAATTCGATAATATAGTTCATAAATAATAATTTATTTATGATTGCAATACATTAAAATAATCCTGTATAAAATGTTTAATAAAAGTTTTAAAGGAAAATATGGTTAATATACTATCCATTTTCAATAACTAAATCGAAATATATGGCATTGGAGTCTCGTGGTTGTGAGAACTAGCATGTTATGATGAGTTTTTAGGGAAATATGATCATATAAGAGTTTTGAGGGAGAGATAAGACTTAATGAATAATTAAGACGAATATATATATATATATTGTAAATTTATTTTATTGTTAAATTACAAGTTATTAAATAATAAAAAATTCAGAAGTTATAATCTAAGAAATATCTGATTAAATACGTTAAAGATCGGATACGGGTCAATACTATTAAATTTGAATATGTATTTGTATCTCATATGCACTATTCGAATTCTAATTCGTATATCGTTGCATATTAAATTTAAGGCAGATTGGATATTTTAGTCCCTGTTCTATGCTTGTTTGGCCAAATTGGTCCCTTATTTATTTTTTTTAGTTAATTGGTCCCCAAACTATAGAATTTGGGATGAATTGGTCTTTTTGTTAATTTTTTTGTAAGTCAACTGTTAGTCAATGATTTTTAAAGATTATTTTCGATATAATATTATTGAGGATCAAAACGTCCAAATGCTAAAAAATTGAGGACCAATTTGACCATTTTTTTTTACTGAAATTTTTTGATTTTTACAAAAATCGAAAAGTATTTTAGTCGTTTTGATTTTTTTAAGGAGCAACTACGCCAATTTTAAATAAGTTGAAGACCAATCCCTATATTTTGGCATCATAATCGTCAAATTTTATAGCTCTATTATCAAAAATTTTGAATATATTATTATGATAAAGAGAGATAAAAACATAGAATATTTGATAATCAATGAATAAAACTATAGTAGATTTCCATTCAAAAAATGTTTTCATTCCAATATGATTTATTCATTAATTTTTCGTATATTTTATGTTTTAATCCCTTGTTTTCATAGTAATATTCGAAAAAAAATTAGTTACGCAGTAATATATTTTATGTTTTAATCCATCGTTTTCATAGTAATATGATATCCAAATATATTATAATTAACGAGAATGGTCCTCAACCTATTTAAAATTGGCATAATTGCTCCTTATAAAAAAAACGCAAAATTATTAAAATATTTTTCGATTTTTTAAAAACTTAAAAAAATTAAAGAAAAAAAAATGGTCAAATTGGTTCTCAATCTTTCAATATTTGGACGTTTTGGTCCTCAATAATATTATACCGAAAATACCCTTTAAAAATCGTTGAGTAACAGTTGAATAACAACAAAATTAACAGGATGACCAATTCGTCCAAAATTCTATAGTTTCGAAACCAATTAACTAAAATAACTAAATAAGAGACCAAATTTGCAAAACACGCATATGTAGGGAACTAAAAAAACCAATTTGTCTAAATTGAATCCCCAAATTTGATCCTAATTTTATACGGTTATGCAATCCTTTTTTAAGTCTACTTCTTACACGTAGACTCACTTTAATCCATGCCATTAACATTTGAAAAACTTTTATCTTCCATTTCTATAGCTTCCTCTCGCAGATCAAATTCACAATCAAATTTGCGATTCTATAAATCTCTTTCAATTCAATACTGGTAGTCGACCATGCCGATGCCTGCGAATCCAAGAACAATTACCAAAGATTTAATTGTTCTTCGTAGATCGGCCGTCGTGATCTATGAATTTTGGAGTGCCGCCCGTTTTTTTTTTTCGTCTGTTTGCCTGTGCTTGTTTTAATCGCCGCTTCGAATGGGTTCAACAACTGCGTCGAAAGATTTCAGCATTTTCTTCATATACGCTTTAATTATCTGTTAATTTTTCTCTGTGCCCTATTTTTTCTTCTTGATATTTTTTAGGGATTATTGTTTGTTTGTTTTGTAAAGAGTAATTGATTAATTACTATGATTATTGATGTTTTCAGGTTATGCCGTTAACGGGTAATATCAAAAAAATTTGCAAGAAGCATTTCCGAGTACTGATATTTAATTGAATGTATATATGTCTACGTGTATGTGTAGAAAATTCGAGGGATGTAGATATAGATATCTGAATTTCCGGTACACTTTTTTATTTATTTTTTATTTTTTATATTACTATTTAGTATTAGTTGGTGGATTTGCAGAGAAGTATAGCTTTCTAGATAGGGCATTATTCAAAAAGTATATGTGAGGTATAGGGGTAATGTCATCGTACATGAGTATTGGCCAAGACTTCTTCTGTTATGTTCTCTATACGTGTATATATGTGTCTCTGAGGTGAATGCTTCTATATTAGATTTCTTGTTGTGTGTGTTTTAATAGCAGGAGAAGGAAGTTGATAATAATCTTCTTCATTCAATTATATATAATAGTGTTGGAGACTTGGGTTAGTTTTTAATATGTCAATAATTTTATGTTCTTTTTTTACATTGATTTATTTATCTATTTTGATCTTTATGTTTTCTTGTAGATAACCTTGGATATGGAGAAGAAATTTAAGAAATTGAAGAGTGTTCCTATGCCGTGGTACGAAGATGAAAATTTGCTTGAAAATGTTCTTAGCCGTTTGACCGGAGACGAACTTAAGTCATTGAAAGTGGTGAGTAGGGGTTGGAATGATCTATTATGCGCAAGTTTCTTTGCAAACCAGCAATTGAAATTGTGTGTGAAAATTTCTGGTTTCTTTTTTAAGGATAGTATAGGTTGGATGGTAACAGACGATTCGCGCACCGTAACATATGTTTCGTGTTCTCATGAAATACCAATGCCTCGTTCTGGTTTGTTGAAATTTCTAGGTGAACCTGTTATGGTCTTGTTTTCAACATGTGGGATATTGTGTTGCCGTAATTATTTGCCGAGTGTCCCTCATAAGATCTATGTTTGCAACCCTACTCTCAAACATGTTATGTTTGTCGGTTTTCCTGATAGCTTTCCTTTTCTTTCCAATTTGGGATTTGTTTTGCATGATCATGCCATGGATGGTGTTTTCCGGTTCACATTGGTTGATGTACGATCTTGTTGCGGAAAATGGTGGTGATTGTAGGTTCGTCTTTAATGTTTATTGTTCCTTGAGGAGAGAGTGGATAAGGTCTGAGGCCGAATGTGTATGTCCTTATGATAGGATTAAGGGAAGAGCAGTTGAACTTCATGGTATCATATATTGGTTAACGTATCAAAATGGAATTTTGATGTTTGATTATCAACGTGATTTAGCTTACCTTATTGCATATCCGTTACCAGCCAATTTGTTTACTAAATTTTATCCAGAGATGTGTATTGGTAAATCTCGAGGATATCTGCACTATGTTATACTTTCTGAGAATGGGTTGCAAGTTTGGGTTTTAAAAGAACCTTATGAACCTCTGTGGAAGGTTGAGTCTACTGCAAGTTTGATTGCAATTAATGATGTGGATCCTGTGATATTTTGCGGACTAAAGAGGAAATTATTTAAGTTTACGAATACGCCGTTCATGGAACCGCTTGCTTTTGTTAATGATGTGGTTGTTTTACGTGTTTCTAATCTTGTCTATATGTATAATATTCAAATGAAGACGATGACGGTGTTTGGAAGGATGCATAAAAGAGGTAGTATATATTCTACCATGATGATATCCTATACATCTAGCTTAGTTTGTCTTATGTAAATTAGTTTGTGTTCCCAGTTTATTTGATTATAGTTTTGTACTTTTTGCTCTAATATTCTAGTAGTAACTTATGTATTTTGGTATACTTCTTTTACTATGTATGTTTATAGTTGCTTGTTCTGAAGAATGTGTTTTGTGTTGAAGATATAATGAAGATTCCAATTTTCACTTTCTTTTTATAAATGTAATACATGTAACTTAAAACTGATATTATTTTTTACCTAATTTCACAGTTTGATGTTAGGGTTTGTAAAGTTATTTCTTATTCTATTGATGAATATATGGAGGTATAATGTTTACAGTATAGGATGATCTTGTTTTGTATAGAAAATTGTGTTGGTTTATTTCATAGATGTAGATGAAGAGCATGAATGTTGTTTCTCATATAACAAGTATAAAAATAAGTAGTATCAACATTGCTTTTAGAAGTATATTTCGTGTGAATTTCTCAATTTATTTACTGAGTTGTTACTTATTATGTAATGTATAATATAATATAATATATAATATTATATTACAAATAAATACTATATTAGTTGATGAAACAGTTATAAAATCATTTTATTTATAATTGAATATATTATGTAGTATTATTCTTAACTTATATAATCTTCAATTGTTTTTAAATAGTTAATATTTAAATTTTTTAAATTAAATGGTATAATAATATATATATATATATATATATATATATATATATATATATATATTCTTAATTCTTAATAAAATTGGGTTACAATAATGCATGTTAAGTAGGCTGTTTTCGGGTCCAATAAACCACTTTTATATCACTCATGATACATTATTCTTTTTTTAGATGTAGCCCAATATGGATTATTAGTATTTATATATATTTTTTTATGTTTATTTGTATGTTTGTATATATATTTGAACAGCGAAAATGATCTAGGGTTTTTTAACGCCCAAACATTCTCGCCGCTGGAAGAGTTTGCTGCTCACGCCGCTTCTTGTTTCTCACGGTGCGTTTTCTTCTTTAACTCTGATTTTGTTGTTTATTAAAGCCTGTTACTATAATATTTTGCTGTCTATTACAAATTATGTGTCTGTGCATTGAAAGAATATAAATCTTACATACATCAATCCGTTTTCATTGTGCAAATCACTGTGGTGCAATACTGGTAGAAACAAAAATCGTGCATTATGAATCAGTTTGATGCGTGTTTCGCTGACCTGGATGATATAATTGTCTTCGACTTTTTACACGAATTAGTACTTGTTGTACGAAGTAGTTAATTGTTCAGATTTATCAATATTCTGTATTTAATTTAGCAACTGTGATTTCCCTTCTTCTAATTTACTTTCATAATGTAAATCAGATTACTCTGTTTAGAGAGTATTAATATATATGCTTTGCTTGTTGTTGGTTTTTATGGTAATGTATGACGTTACTTGTTAATTATGATTATCTTTCTATTTAATGTTAGAAATATAACATAGGGATTAAAATAAATGGATTACTTGTTATTGTAGTTTTTGTTATCTGAAGAGTTTTACTAATTAATAATGAAATAGGTATCAATCCTCTGCAGATACCAACACCCTTTACAAGAACTGCATCAATGTTTATGGCTTTTGTATGCATTCTAATGATTTTGATGATTTTTTATTCAATTGCGAACTTCAGAACAAGCTCCACCTAATAGAAACAATGCATTTTGTTACGTATATTACTAATTTTAAGGTTATAATGTAATCACAATGATGTTTGTAGAAGAATTTCAATTTTTTGTTTTGCTTGATTAGTGTAGTTTTTATTTATTTGTTGTTCTCAATATTCATTCATCTTTAAAAAAAAATTGTAATTCAAATTCCACTTGCATTGTGAAGGGAAGACCTGCTAAAACTGTATTGTTTTGTCGTGTAATTTAATATAAATGAAATTATGTTACTGTACAACAAATCACTATTTGCTTCTATAAGTACTAGATTGCAGATTCTATACATTCATATTTATGCTGTAAATATGATGTGATCTTGTTGTATTTTCCTGTCTTGGGGTATTATTCTGTTTGTTCTTTGTTTAACCTAATTTATAATTCTGTTATTTCTATTTTCCTTATTATGTCCCAGTTCTTAAAATGTTAGCTCTCCGAGATTCACGTGCACTGTTTTATGCGGGTTTTTGTCAACTTCTGAAAGAAGGATTCGGTGATCAATATGTAAGTAGATTGTATTTAAGAATCTGCAAATCTATTTCTTACATTGCTTTGCTTTTTTTTTTATTAATATTTTGATTATATCATTTGTGTGTTTACGGAAAATGTGTAGATCATGTATGTTGTTCTTTCTATTGTATGTAGGTTTTTCCATCTGAATTTGGACCGTTTCTTCGGTCAATCAATTGTGAAAATATTGTGCTAGAGACTTTCTTTGGTCAATGGAAGTGTGGCATAGAAGTGGATGAAGATGGTAATTGGTGTCTTAAACAAGGTTGGAAACAATTTTTACGTGAGAATGATGTGTCGTTGCATAACTTTTTAACATTTGCTCCTCGTTCTAATACGCATATTTTCGTTAAGATCTTTGGTGTTAATGAATGTTTGAAGACCGAGCCGCCATTGTTGGCTACAAGTACCGGTGCTAAACGAGATTAGGTTGGAGGGAATATATTTCAAGTGTTCTGTTAGTGTTGTCGTTCTATTAGTTGACATCTTTATTTTGTAGTTTGTTATTCGAACTTCTACATGTTTTAAATAACTGATTGTGTATGGTTCTATATGTTTTTTTTTATATTCCCATGTATGGAAAATTATTTTGATATCTAATTTTCCAAAATTTAAATTTTAGATTTATAAAATTAAAATTGGAATCCAATATCCAAAATTTAGAATTTAGATTGGAACTTGTTTATTTTAATTTTAATAAATCTAAACTCTAAATTTTATTAAACTTAATAAATTGAATTTTATGATGTGATCAGGGGAATCAACTTGTGAAGAAGAATCATAATCTTAACAAGTATTTTGTTTATTTAGATGATACAATATATCAGTTGATGAATGTAAAAAACATTCTCATGAATTGCAAATGTATAAGAACGATACAATCAGTTTTTAGTAGATCAACACACAACAGGCAGAAGAACAGTCAACTCAGTTGGAAGGTTATAGTAGTGGAAGCTAATTGTGTCGCAAGGTCTGTTCAATTCTGAAACGAAATCCCAAAACAACCGTCTAATTCTTGACATTAAATACCATAAGCATACATATAACATAATTGTCTTAGATAAAAGTTAAATTGATTTCAACATAAGAGATCAGATGGTAGTTCATGAAGTTAATCCTCATTCAAATGCAGAAGATAAATATAAGTGAATTATCATCACATTAAATAAGTTCCAATTGCAGGGGGTTACTTGACTTTTAATTACACTACCAAACTTAGGTTGGCTGAAGAAGCTTCCTTTTTTGGCGACGAAGTTTCTGCCAAATTCAAGATTTGATTCACATTAACGTAAGGAACCATTACACCACTGCATTGTAGAACCATCATTCATAGTTTATTGGTAGCATTTTTTGCCTAAAACTTGGTTATTTGTAATGAATGAAAAAACATGTGATATCGAAGTTGTGCTCATTTTATTAAGGTTATATATTTATTTTAATTCAAATTAATTCATTTATCTTCATTGCAGTTGTGCAATGTTAAAATTAGTGTTTCATAATAATTTATGTAATTTTTTATTAATTTAATATTGATGATATTCAAACCCGTGCAAAGCACGGGTGCGGCACTAGTATAATTATAAAGGAGGCTTGTCATAGACTCATAATTTCATTGGTGGGTCATAGATGAGAATAAAAAAAAATGAGATAGAATATCACCATTCTAGTTTTTCATTTCATTCCATGGTCGCTAATGGAATTGTATACATGTTTTTTTTTTTTTTTGTAATAAGTATATGATAGTTTGAATTTGTTAACCTTACAACCTATGTTTTTAAAACCGGTCTTACAACCTATGTTTTGAAAACTGGTCGGATTGACCGGTTCAATCTCGATTGACCTGGAATTCAATGGTAAATCCGAGTTGGACATGAAAAAAAACTGTTTTGAAGGACAACTCGGCTTGGTCAACTGGTTCAATCGAGACCTGATGACCCGATTGATCCAATTTTTTTGATTTTAATAACCATTTATTAAATAAAGATAACATAAATTTAAATATTAAAATTTACTACTTATTTAATTTCCTCCTCACAAAATCCAAAAATCAAACTAACAAACCCAAATTCTCAATCCTAGCCCTTCCATTTCGATCCCTATTGATCTTGTATTTTCGTGTTTTGTTGATTTTTATTCAATGCCTTTCAATCAACATTAGTATTCTAATTTGAATTATTGAATTGATAGTTATTAAATTTGAATGGATTCCTTGACAGAAATAGTGAAATTATTTAAACTTGATTGCAGTATAAAGTTTCGGCTTGCGCTGCAATTAGTAGTTTTAATAATTATGTTCTATTTTTTTGGATAATCATGTGCATTATTAATTAACTATACTACCATTATTATTGCTGAGTTTTTTTTTATATATAATTATTGTATTTTTATAATATCATTCTGTACGACCGATCAGATTCAATCGGTCCGACGGTGAACCAATAAAATTGACTTTTTGGAGAGACCATCGGAATGGGTTTGAGAACATAGCTTACAACTTATAAGTATTACTTTAAATATTTTGGACAAAAAAAAAAACCATAAAATGAGACAAGAAAAGGGGATAGATTTGGTGGTTCATGTGGCCCTCCTCCCCGAGAAAGAACCCGTTATTATTAGAGAGTTAGTGGACCATCAGTACTCTCAATTGGCCCAATAAGTATATGGTAGTTCAGAATACAATAGAGCGTGTGGGCACGCGCAGACACCCACCAATAGGGATGACAATGGACCGAATTTGGATCGGATCCTCTTCGGTCTAGATTTGGATCCTGAATTTTTTACTTTGATCCAAATTCGATTCAGATTCTCAAAAAATGAGATCCAGACCCAGATTCATTGGATCCACATGGTCTCGGGTCTAGACCCAGATCCATTAATTTTTTTAACTAAAATTAAAAAAATTGTAAATCAATTAAAATTTAACTAAGTTAATTAATTTTACGATAACACAATAATCTATAAGAGCATTACTATCATTAAAAAAGTCAAAATACTCAAGATATTATAAAAATATTACAATCATCTATAAAACTACGATCTTTTCTCTAAAAAAATTCCAAATTCGTGGACAGCGGGTACTCAATCTCCTCGCTCTTTTCTATTTATTAGATTACTAGTAAAGTATTTCAAACTCAACAAATAATGTAATTTGATATTTTAAGTAGAATAATATAAATATAATATTTTAATTATAAAAATTGGCGGATCTGGACCGAATTCGAATCTCAAATCGTAAAGTCCAGATCCAGATTCGTAATTTATAAAATGGATCCAAATCCGATCCAAATCCAATAGGTTTAATTTTTTAAGATCCAAATTCAAAAAAATGAATCTGAATCCACGAATCTGAATTGGGTCCAAGATCCATTGCCATCTCTACCCACCAACCAAAATCGTGCATCATTCGAAGTTACACTCTACTCGTGAAAGTCTCCGCCATCGCAGCCCGCCATTCACACTCCGGTCTCATATAAATAAAAAACTTATGCGCATTACTGTTAAATTAATCCAAAACAGCCGATCGAGGTAGAAGAGTATGGAGGTCAGAGCTAGAGCGCCTGGGAAAATCATACTATCCGGCGAGCACGCCGTCGTTCACGGTTCCACCGCCGTCGCCGCCGCCATTGATCTCTACACTTACGTCTCCCTCCGTTTCCCAACTCTCGAGGGTAATCTACTGATTAACCTCCCTCATGTTGTATTTTTGGTTCATGATTGATGAAAATCTTATTTTGGGGATTTTTTCTTACCTTCGTTTTGGTTTCATTAGGTCTTTGAGCTGACATTGTGCATATTGGAGATTATGCTGATGTAATTGGGGGAAATTACTTAAATGAGCAGTAGATAACTAGCTTTGTGTGATTAATTTCGAAAATATACTTTAAGCTTGTTCTGAGCTTCTAAAACTTGACAGTCTATGGCATAGTTTAAGAAGTTAACCTAACTTGGACATGAATTTCTGTGCTAAGTCTCGTTGAATGCAAGTTCTTCGAAATTTTGAGGTATTAGTCCAGGATTCTATCATTCTTTCAATAATTAGTCTTGCAGAGAGCTTCTATTGATTGGAATAGTACGCGACTAGTTTTGCTAGATACTAGTAATAAAATTGGAGTGATCTAAGTCTTAGACACGATTAGTATGTGAATAAAAGCTTGATAGCTTCTGTTCCTGTTCGACTAAGCTCTTTTGCATCCTAATGTTCAGCCACGGCAAAACTGTAACATGCCAGTGAATGCTTTCGAATCTGATCCAGTCTGTGGTTAAGCTTTCTTTATCTTTGGAAATGTTATGATGATCATTACAAAACGTTAAGATTTTCAAGTGATATCATGAGAAGTGGTTGCATAATATCATTATGAAGTAGATACGTGGAACTATATATGATTCAGTGCCTGATTCTATTCTACCAAGTGAATACACCATTAGTGAAGTTGATGAACTGTGACTAAAAGGTTTATCTAAAGGATAGGACTTAGGTGCTTTCATACTGTTAGCATTAGTATATTAGCAGTTTACTTGTTTTCCTTTCTTGACGATACCAGCTTGTCCGTACATACTTATCTCCAAATTTATGTACTCTCTCTCTCTCTCTCTCTCTCTCTCTCTCTCTCTCTCTCTTGCTTTCACTTCTTTCTGTAATAGATAATGATGGTACACTGAAACTTATTCTCAAGGATATGGACTTGGAGTTTTCTTGGCCAGTTGGAAAGATTAAGGAAGCTATGCCTGAATTGGGCAGCAAGCCCCCTTCCTCTCCTTCATCATGTTCTTTAGAGACCACAAAAGCAATTGCTTCTTTAGTTGAAGAAGTAAATCTACCAGAGGCTAACACTGGACTTGCTTCAGGAATTTCAGCTTTCCTTTGGCTATATACTTCAATTCATGGGTATGCAATTGAGCATTCTACATATTTCCAGTACTTGTTCTAAGCATGAATTTGCTGCATCTGATTATTTGCACTAATTTTTTTTTTTCCTTATCAGTGATAAACCAGCTAAAGCTGTTGTAACTTCAGAGTTGCCATTAGGGTCTGGCCTGGGTTCCTCTGCTGCCTTATGTGTTGCACTCTCTGCTGCCCTCCTTGCACTATCTGATTATACGAAACTTGATTTTAACCGTCAAGGTTGGCAAGTATTTGGGGACAGTGAACTAGACCTTGTAAACAAATGGGCTTTTGAAGGTGAAAAGATCATCCACGGGAGGCCATCCGGGATAGACAATACAGTAAGCACCTACGGTATGTTAAAGTCCCATAGCCTTGACCTCTATAACTCCCTCAGCAAGAAGAGGGAGAAACTTTATTTCAGCTAACAAAATCTCTTTCAGGGAACATGATAAAATTCAGGTCTGGCGAGCTCACATGTATCAAGACAAATATGCCTCTGAAGATGCTGATAACGAACACGAAAGTTGGAAGAAACACAAAGGCATTGGTAGGTGGTGTCTCAGAGAGGGCAATGAGACACGGCAGTGCCATGAATTCCGTCTTCAACGCTGTGGATTCGATCAGCAATGAGGTGGTTGCTATCATCCAATCGCCAGTTTGTGATGATCTTGCTATAACAGAGAAAGAGGAGAAACTAGAGGAACTGATGGAGATGAATCAAGGGTTACTCCAATGCATGGGGGTCAGCCACGCTTCCATCGAGACTGTGATAAGAACTACTTTAAAATATAAACTATCCACTAAACTCACTGGAGCTGGTGGAGGCGGCTGCGTTCTCACACTACTACCTACCCGTATCCTTTTTCCTCTCTTCCTATGCAATCATTTGTCTAGTTTTCAAGATCCATTATGCTAATAAATTATGTATCTTTATCCTCTTCCATTTAACATTATTTCCTTGACTAGATGACCTAGTATTAGCAGGAACCGTGGTTGATAAAGTAATCGCTGAGCTTGAAGAATGTGGGTTCCAGTGTTTGATCGCCGGAATCGGTGGAAGAGGCATGGAGATTAGCTTCAGCGGGTTTTCCTGACTAATATACAAATGAAAGACCTGTAGCTTAGTCTCGAAACAATTTGCAGATTCAATCGCTCTATTGTTTCTGTGTGATCTGTAGCTTATTCTGTACGGGTATGAATTCAACTACCATTACAAAGCTGCTCTATTAAGAGTTAACTACATGCATAAATCAAGTATATCTATTCAGAGAAGCTGACTAGTAATTTTATTTAGATGAACCAGTTCAACTCGTTGCATTACACATAGATGACATACTACACACCTATATCACCATCAACCATATAGCTAGTTACCGAAAGTGCAAAAAACAGGCTATACATGGGGTGGTGGTTGGTTGATCAGCCATTGACGATTGTTCCTCCATTGGGGTGGATGACCTGCCCAGTTATGTAAGACGAGTCGACGTTGCTTGCCAGGAACACATATGAGGGTGCCACCTCAATCGGCTGCCCCGCCCTCCCCATTGGCACTTGTGACCCGAAGCTGGAGCTTTTGTCTTCACTGAAGGAAGCCGGGATGAGAGGAGTCCAGATCGGCCCCGGTGCCACGCCGTTTACACGTATCCCCTTCTGCACAAGCTGCAGCGCCAGCCCCCGCGTGAATGCCACGATCGCCCCCTTGGTGGATGTGTAGTCCAGAAGGGTGGCGTTGCCCTTGTATGCATTCACGGAGGTAGTGTTGATGATGGAGCTCCCCTCCTTCATATGCTTCAGAGCATGCCTAAAATCCATGCAATACTCAAATCTCAATTCCCCAATTATTATATCATTACAATAATAATAGATTTAGATAACCTGGTGGTGAAGAAGTAGGAGAAGATGTTAGTCCTGAACACCCTCTCGAGCCTCTGCTCATCGATCTCCTCGACGGAGGATGCCTCGTACTGCTCCGCGGCATTGTTGACCAGAATGTCAATCCTGCCGTAGTTATTCACCACTTCATCGACGACGCGCTTGCAGTTCTCATCGTATCCGAGATCCGTGGGGATCGCGGTTGGATCCTTGGCGTCGCCGTGCTTGGCCTTGGTCAGCATATTCAAAGTGTCGGCCGCATCCTTGTCCTCCTGTCCCTTCACATACGTAAAGGCCACGGTGGCGCCCTCCAGCGCGAAACAGTGAGCCACCGCGCGGCCGATCCCCGAGTCGCCTCCGGTGACCAGAGCCACCTTACCCTGCAATAACAAGACCATATACATAATCCATCACAACCTTTGATTTAAAATGAAGAGATAATACGTGTTACATACGTACCGCGAGTTTGTTAGATGGCTTGTAATCTTCGGTGGTGGCGCGTGGATTGGGGTCCATGACGTGCTCTTTCCCGGGCTGAGCATCCTGCTTCTGGGGAGGGAATTGCTGGCCGCCGGACGCCATCGATCGGATCACGAAATTGAAGAAAGAGGGGGGATTTGATTGTGTGATTGGATAAGCAGAGCGGAAAGCGATGTGGTGACGAAGGAAATAGCGAGTGGATTTGGGAAGAAGACGAACTGCAGAATATGTAGAATGCATGGCGGTGGTGGAGGTAATTGAGCGGTCGATTGAAATAGGGAGGTGGCAGAAACAGGTGGCGAGTGGGGGCAGGGAAAGCGGACACGTCGGCAGCGTTGCACGTAGGCACCAAAAACATGCCAATGCACCGATAATCTTACTTAGAATTGTTCTTATCGACTTTACGATCAACACATACCACACTTATATACAATTCTTATCTGCTAGTTTAATTAAATTATTATCCACAACACAAAAATATATCTTTTATATTAAGTCAGTCACGTCAAAATAAATATCTTTATTAGTTATGAAGTCCAGTTGGGTATATTTTTGACAAATTCTATAAGAGATCAACTGTTGCAAACAATGATTAATTTTGTTCCAACTAACTAATATATAGGCTAATTTCAAATGATTAATTTTGTTCCAACTTACTAATATATAGGCTAATTTAGAGAGGTCGTAAGGTCATCATACTGGCTGAAGAGTAAAAATGCTGATTGATCCTCGAATTTATTCATACCTCATTCTTTTTTTAACTTATAAATTTAATATTTAGTTGTGAAAAATTACACACCAGCATTCCCAAATTGCAGATTATGTCAAATTCAGATTGTGTCACCTTAAATCTAAGTTGCCTTACCATCACATGCTAAATGCTTAAAATATTAGTACCTTACATAATCGAGTATAAAAAAATATATGCTTAATGATAAAAGGATTATAGTTTATTTTGATTTTAATAAAGTTTTAGGGTTAATGACCAAATAAAACATGAATTTTTCCAATTTTGCAATTTTAACATGAACTTGTAAACCCTGCGAATAAAAGCACGGATTTTTAATTTTTTGCAATTCAAGACATGCTCCGACCCCCAATTTTGTCCGGCTGCCTGAAAAAATCGAAACGACGTCGTTTTGCACACGTGGTCGCCAAGCTGGACAATTTTGTTTTAGCGTATTCTTAACCCAAACTTAAAACACTTAATCAAAAACTCACAAAATAAATTTGGGAAACACTTTCTACACTCTCATTCTTCTGTTCAAAAACCATAGTGAAATTAATTCACCTTCTACGCTCCCATTCCTTGGCTTTAATATTTCTTTGATAATAGAGTTGGCTATCTTTTATGGCATCGATTGTAAAAGTTCGTGAAAAGAGGGCTAGACGAGTGGAATGAGGGAGAAATTGAGGAGTCCGGATCTTCTATTCCATTTTTGGTGTCCCACTCGGTGGCCCACCAATCACGCGGTGCACGCGTGTATTGGTGCCCAGAAGATCATTTGGCCCAAAAATGGTGGCCCATTCAGTGGGCCACCAATCACGTCCCGCCACGCGTGCATTGGTGGCACACCTTTTTAAAATTAAAATCTTTTTTTATTGCTAACATGGTCCACCAATACATGCGTGGCATGGTGTGATTGGTGCACAGAATGGGACACCAATTTTGGGCCAGAAGATCCGACTTGGTATTAGTGGGTCATATTATCAGTAAAATATTATTTATTTACTGATAACATGACCTACCAATGCACGCGTAGCACCACGTGATTGGTGGGCACCGAATGGACACCAAAAATTGGGATAGAGGATCCTTTGGCGAAATTGAGACTTTTAATGGAGCAGAGCTCAACTCTGGACTCATAGTCGATAAACAAACTAATTAGGGTGCCTTCAACGGTGGGTTTGAAACTTATAAAAAGTTGGGTTTGAAATTGTTTACCATTGGAGTGGGGGTAAAACAGCTGACATGGCAAAGTCAACTCTTTAAATAAAGAGTTGACTTTTCGAATTTGAGCTGCTGAATGCGTGTGACGCGTGCATACACGCTGCCTCGTAATTGGCGCGTGTGATGCACGCGCGAGTGAGAGAATGCACACATCTAAAACCGTGCCATTTTGTCCCATTGTTCCAATGTGCATTTAATTTATGAAACATCTAAAATCGTTCCAATGTGCATTTAATTGTTCCACTGTGCATTTAATTTTTGTCCCATTGTTCCACTGTGCATTTAATTTTTGTCCCATTGTTCCATTGTGCATTTAATTGTTCCACTGTGCATTTGTTTTTGCTTTATCCATGAAACTCTTGGAAATTGTTTATAAATTTAACGTTTTATGCCATTTTTATGCATGCATGAGAATTAATGTTATAAATTCTAATTTTAGAAACGGTCACAATTGTAACGGCCACAATTTTAGAAACAGTCAAAAAATTAGAACGGTCAAATAACGTTATAAAATTAACATTACAAATTGTAACAGTAAAAAAAATTCTATATATATTAGTTGAATGCAAAATTTCATATCAAACATTTCCTATCTTTACATCCCAAAAAATTTATTGGTTCAAGATTCTCTCTCTCTAGAAATGGCCGAAAATTCAAGTTCTCAAAATTCGGATTCTCAAAAATCCCACTCGTCCCATAGTCCCAACCCACAATACTATCAACAATTTCCTCAATATCCACAATTTTCACAATTTCCACTACTTGCACCACATTCTCAATTTCCACCACAATATAATCAATTTTCGCAATATGGAATGTCACCGAATTCCGGAAGCTCTTTTTTTGGTTCGCAACAAGTACCATTTCAATATTCGGGTTCTCAATTTCCACAACATTCTTCACAAGTGGGGGTAGAACATACTAGCCTTATCGATGAAAATGAAGATGATCATGTCCAAGAAATTACTCCACCCCCTAAAAAAGGTAGGACGTTTTGGTCACATGATGAGGAGACATGTATAGCTAAATCTTGGTGCACCGTGAGCACCGATGCAAGAGTTGGAAATCAACAAAAAACGAAGGTATTTTGGGAAAAAGTGGCGGCATATTACAACGATCATAGGCCGACCGGTACTACTAATCGGCTACCCGAAGCTGTAAAATCGGCTTATTATCGTGTCATTCCTGATGTAAATTTATTTTCGCAATGGTATAATAATTTCTTTAATCATCGGGCAAGTGGGAAAAGCGACGAAGACGTCTTAGAGGCTGTACAAGCTAAGTGGCGCAGCCAGCACTCGAACAAAGAGTTCAAGTACCTCCATGTATGGAAGGTAATGGCATTGGCAGAAAAATGGAATCCTGAAGCAATGGCTAGTAGTGCTCGCAAGAAGTCAAAAACATCCGACTCGGGTAGTCACACCTCTGAAGATGCACAGTCAACTCGAACACGTCCAATGGGATAGCAGAAGGCTAAAGCCAAAGCCAAAGCCAAAGCAAAAGCACATGCAGGTCAGATTGATCCTGTCAGATGGGATCAATTACAAGAAATACACAACGAGAAGATGAAACAAAAAAATGTGGAAATTGAGCAAAAAAACAAGGAAATGCAGCAAAAGGATGTGGAGCTTTAACTACGAGAATGGGATTATTGCAACCAGGATACAAGTAACTTCAATGATGCAATGCTTTTCAACTTTGCCAAAATGTCGAATGAGATCAAACAAAGACGCGGGTGGTTGTAATCTGGACATGGATGATTGTGTACTCTTTAATTTATTTTCCTTGCTCATGTTATGTTTTTCAATGAAGGCTGCAATTTATTTTCATTGCTCGTGTTATGTTTTTCAAAGAACAATAAAATGTGGTCAAACAAAATAAAAGTAAGGTTGCAGTAGCATTATTTCGCTGCAGTTTGTCATTATTGTTCATGGAGCATTATTTACCATTATTTACCATTATTTGAAAGGAAATGTGTGCAGGCTCCATTATTTGAAAGGAAATGTGTGCAGGCTGCATTATTTGAAAGGAAATGTGTGCAGGCTCCATTATTGTTCCAAGTTTGAAACGTGATAGCAGACTCCATTAATGGCACCATCATCATAGGCTATATATTTGAAGGTAATGTGTGCAGAAAAAACATATCACAAACAAGCCACAAACATTTTAGCAAACATTTGGATCATTTTAGCACATGCAACATCTTATGAATGTTTCACATCTCTTTAACTATTTGAGCTTTTTATGATCTTAGTCTTTTAAATTACTTTTCTAGACAATTTAATACATTTCTATAATCCTATAAGTTCAAAATATATGTAGCATCTTCCATTTCCATTCCCATGATATTAAAAGAATGCATAGTAGGCCACCTATAACACTAAATGATTGAAATTTTGTGTTTAGTAGTCTAAGCATGATTGTAACATATAAAATTAGTAAATTTGGCATTATCCATATTTTCTTCATATTTTGAAGTTTGTTAGGTGAAGTTTGTGTCAAATTTCAATTAGATTGCTAGGAACAATATATATTTGAATTTATACATGAGCCTCGAAGCCTCGAGGCTTAAGCCTCGCGGTACCATAAGAAAACATCTCGGATAATATGAAAGCATAAAATCAACTCCCAACAGAAACTCTATACTAACGTGAGACTTTTATAAATACAAACTAACGCAACACCTCACTTATGTACATTGAGGCTTACGCACATGCAACATCTTATGAATGTTTCACATCTCTTTAACTATTTGAGCTTTTTATGATCTTAGTCTTTTAAATTACTTTTCTAGACAATTTAATACATTTCTATAATCCTATAAGTTCAAAATATATGTAGCATCTTCCATTTCCATTCCCATGATATTAAAAGAATGCATAGTAGGCCACCTATAACACTAAATGATTGAAATTTTGTATTTAGTATTCTAAGCATGATTGTAACATATAAAATTAGTAAATTTGGCATTATCCATATTTTCTTCATATTTTGAAGTTTGTTAGGTGAAGTTTGTGTCAAATTTCAATTAGATTGCTAGGAACAATATATATTTGAATTTATACATGAGCCTCGAAGCCTCGAGGCTTAAGCCTCGCGGTACCATAAGAAAACATCTCGGATAATATGAAAGCATAAAATCAACTCCCAACAGAAACTCTATACTAACGTGAGACTTTTATAAAGCTCATCCCACAAAGCTTTCTGGGGCCGCTGAGGATTCCATTTGGCAAAGTGTAAAACATGCAGTGTGACGAGAACCGTCCTAATTATGTCGTTAAAAGGTCTCCATGGCTTCAGAAGCTTGATACAGTTTCCCTATGCTGACAACACTGATACCTCAGGCTTCCCCCTGGGGAGATCAAACTTCCAAACAGTAACTCGGAGATAGATTGTGCAGAGCCCTGCTAGAACCAATTTCTGAAATTTGATTGGATAATTTTTCGAAGTCTTAGTTGGCTTCTTACTCATAAGTTTCACTCTTCCCGTCCAACCAATTATGGTAGGCAAAATTTTGTCCTATAGTATTATCCACCTTGACATCTGATTCATATCAATTAGATGTATTTCGATGGAGGTACAAAGACTTCATGAATCAGGCGAAATAGATGTTCTCTGATTAATTATCCACTCATAATCACATGTAGCAATAGGATTCCTATATTTCTCATTAACTGGCTTAGCAAGAGCATAGGAAATTTCATATGTTTTCTACTATTCTAACTTGTGTTTGAAGAGCTTAATTACATTGTTAAAAATAGTAGCCTCCACTAAATTCCGTGCAAGTGATTGTAACATGTACCGTCATATGTTTACCTTTCATAAGTAAATTTTGACTTATTTTATAAGTTAGTAGTGTTTGAAATAGCTTTAATAAGCAAATTTTATCTAATTCAGTTTAAGTTGTTTTAAATAAATGTTATTAGTGTTTGTAATATTAAAAAAACAACATATTTTAGAAAAAAACAATATTCAAATACTCTCATAAGCTGTTTTTCGATTTTTTTATACTCTCAAAAGCTATTTTTAATTTCATTTTTTTGTTTTTACTTTTAAAAAGCACACCGACGAGCTTATGAATTTCTATTAATTATGACTTATTTCAAACTTCAAAAAATCATAAGCTTACATTCCAAACATTAAAAATAAGTGTTACTGCGGTGAAAAAGCTTAGAAACAAATTATTTAAGTTATTGCATGCTTTAAAATTCACTTCTTTCTCATTTTCTTTTCTTTTCTTTCAGTATTGTTTTTCTCCATTAAATAATAGATGATGCATGATACATATGACGGTACATGTTACAATGACTTGCACGGAATTTAGTGGAGGCTACTATTTTTAACAATGTAATTAAACTATTCAAACACAAGTTAAAATAGTAGAAAACATATGAAATTTCCTATGCACTTGCTAAGCCAGTTAATGAGAAATATAGGAATCCTATTGCTACATGTGATTATGAGTGGATAATTAATCAGAGAACATCTATTTCGCCTGTTTCATGAAGTCTTTGTACCTCAATCGAAATACATCTAATTGATATGAATCAGATGTCAAGGTGGATAATACTATTGGACAAGATTTTGCCTACAACAATTGGTTGGACGGGAAGAGTGAAACTTATGAGTAAGAAGCCAACTAAGACTTCGCAAAATTATCCATTCAAATTTCAGAAATTAGTTCTAGCAGGGCTCTGCACAATCTATCTCCGAGTTACTGCTTGGAAGTTTGATCTCCCCAAGGGGAAGCCTGAGGTATCAGTGTTGTCAGCATAGGGAAACTGTATCAAGCTTCTGAAGCCATGGAGACCTTTTAACTACATAATTAGGACGGTTCTCGTCACACTGCATGTTTTACACTTTGCCAAATGGAATCCCTCGCCCCGCAAAGCTTTGTGGGATGAGCTTTATAAAAGTCTCACGTTAGTATAGAGTTTCTGTTGGGAGTTGATTTTATGCTTTCATATTATCCGAGATGTTTTCTTATGGTACCACGAGGCTTAAGCCTCGAGGCTTCGAGGCTTATGTATAAATTCAAATATATATTGTTCCTAGCAATCTAATTGAAATTTGACACAAACTTCACCTAACAAACATCAAAATATGAAGAAAATATGGATAATGCCAAATTTACTAATTTTATATGTTACAATCATGCTTAGAATACTAAACACAAAATTTCAATCATTTAGTGTTATAGGTGGCCTACTATGCATTCTTTTAATATCATGGGAATGGAAATGGAAGATGCTACATATATTTTGAACTTAGAGGATTATAGAAATGTATTAAATTGTCTAGAAAAATAATTTAAAAGACTAAGATCATAAAAAGCTCAAATAGTTAAAGAGATGTGAAGCATTTATAAGATGTTGCATGTGCGTAAGCCTCAATGTACATAAATGAGGTGTTGTGTTAGTTTGTATTTATCAATTATTTCAACAAACATTAGAGATATCCACAAATTATATTTAACTGCTTAGTAGCAGTCACTAAAATATAAATATCTTAGAAATAGATCTGGCAAATCATGTACCTTTAATTGCAGAAGCCATTAAGTGCGATGAAGTGCTGGCTAAATTCATGGTATGCAGACCTTTCTGCACTGAATAAGGCTGCGAACAAGGTTGCATGTCTGTTTTGGCCACATGTATTTCACAAAAACGTGAAATCAAAGTAGGCGATAAAGTAGCTAGACGCTTATTCGTGCAAAATATGAAGTTTGCTATCAGCAAATTCTTGAATGAATTTCGATGGAGGTACAAAGATTTCAATCAATTATCAATAAATGAATCAAATACAAAAAAGACACCTAGAGTGTTCGAAAATGCAAATTGCGATACTGTGATACTTGATCGTATTGCTTATACACAAACACCCACACGCACATATATATATATACACATGCATGACTATAAATAGAAATTTTATACAGGTGTCTTCCATGCATGTTATACTTAAAATACAACGACTATACTCTAAAAAAACATATTAAACAATATATTTATAAAATTTTATTGTCATTTTATCATCGCGAGATAAGTCTAGATACAATGTATAATTTGATAAATTGTTAGTGCCCACGTGAAGAACCTATGTGTTCACTACCACATGTCACATGATTACTTACACTCCGTATTTACGTTTAAAAGAGAAGGCCACATGACGGGATATCCTAATGCACGTGCCATTGTGTGACGAACATGCTGATAAATAAAAATCTTTGCCTTCATCCTAATTCTATATTTTCTTTATTAAATACTCAAAATATAGGCATGCATGACTATAAATAGGCATTTTACACAGACATCTTTCATGCATGTTATACGCAAAAAAATATATTAAAGAAGAAATTTATAAAATTTTATTCATTTTATTATGGCAGGATAACTCTTGGCAGATTTTACAATTTGATAAATTGTTAGTACCCACGTGAAGAACCTATGTGTTCACTACTAGAGGTCACATGATTACTTACATTGTATTTACGTTTAAGAGAGAAGACCACGCGACGGGAGATCCTACTGCGCGTGCCACATCATGACGAGCATGCCGATAATTGAAAATATTTGCCTTCAACCTAATGTTATATTTTCCTCACTTCCAAATTAGTTAATATTAAATAAATATTAATTTTGTACTTACAGTAAATATATTTTTAAGTTACATATCTTCAAACATGTTTATTAATATTTTCAAATACTTAAAAACATACTTTCATATACTATCAAAACAATAACAGCTGATCATTATCATTTTTTCCCCGAATTCTCCTCAACTGTGGTTTAATAACCATTTATCCAAATGTACAATTGACAAACACGTTTTTCATCGTACAAGTGCAGTGTCATTACAACTGCATTTTTTTAACATATATCATATATATGTATTTTCGGTAAACTGAATAGGACTACATATTCTGCTACTTATCAATAAATGAATCAAATACAAAAAAGACACCTAGAGTGTTCGAAAATGCAAATTGCGATACTGTGATACTTGATCGTATTGCTTATACACAAACACCCACACACACATATATATATACACATGCATGACTATGAATAGAACTTTTATACAGGTGTCTTCCATGCATGTTATACTTAAAATACAACGACTATACTCTAAAAAAACATATTAAACAATATATTTATAAAATTTTATTGTCATTTTATCATCGCGAGATAAGTCTAGATACAATGTATAATTTGATAAATTGTTAGTGCCCACGTGAAGAACCTATGTGTTCACTACCACATGTCACATGATTACTTACGCTCCGTATTTACGTTTAAAAGAGAAGGCCACATGACGGGATATCCTAATGCACGTGCCATTGCGTGACGAACATGCTGATAAATAAAAATCTTTGCCTTCATCCTAATTCTATATTTTCTTTATTAAATACTCAAAATATAGGCATGCATGACTATAAATAGGCATTTTACACAGACATCTTTCATACATGTTATACGCAAAAATATATATTAAAGAAGAAATTTATAAAATTTTATTCATTTTATTATGGCAGGATAACTCTTGACAGATTTTACAATTTGATAAATTGTTAGTGCCCACGTGAAGAACCTATGTGTTCACTACTAGAGGTCACATGATTACTTACATCGTATTTACGTTTAAGAGAGAAGACCACGCGACGGGAGATCCTACTGCACGTGCCACATCATGACGAGCATGCCGATAATTGAAAATATTTGCCTTCAACCTAATGTTATATTTTCCTCACTTCCAAATTAGTTAATATTAAATAAATATTAATTTTGTACTTACAGTAAATATATTTTTAAGTTACATATCTTCAAACATTTTTATTAATATTTTCAAATACTTAAAAACAGACTTTCATATACTATCAAAACAATAACAGCTGATCATTATCATTTTTTCCCCGAATTCTCCTCAACTGTGGTTAAATAACCATTTATCCAAATGTACAATTGACAAACACGTTTTTCATCGTACAAGTGCAGTGTCATTACAACTGCATTTTTTTAACATATATCATATATATGTATTTTCGGTAAACTGAATAGGACTACATATTCTGCTACAGACCTTGCGTGACCATTTCGAATTCCTACACCTAATTATTTTATAATGATCCATTGACTATTGACGGTTCATTCCACATTATATCACAACATTCATGTATCTTATCCTATTTCCCATTCATACTATAAATAATCCCAGTGTAAGACAAAGTACAGACTAACACCACTTAGTTCTCTTACAACAAATATAAAAATGTCTCAGATAGCCAGCCCGTTCTACACATGGACCAGCCAAGATAAAAATTCTGAGATCCGATTTTACTTAATTACTCATATCAACAACTATGTACATGCGGTAACTCTCAGAACAAACGACATTGGAACGATTCAAGCAAGAATCTGCGACAAGCTCCTGTCAAAATACCCGCGCTTGATCCACCATGTCGGATACCTTAATCAACGAGCTGCCGAAAATATCCATGCATGGTTAACATCCGTCCTACATGTTGGACCAGAAGCTTTTCTACCTCGAGGTATGTTAACGAAATAACCAAACTCCCACATAAATGTTATTATTCTAACAACTCTAAACTATTCTCACAGATAACTACACACCTTCAACTTATGCACCTATGTGCTACTTATTTACATGCAACAGCAACCAACGTCAGGTATAAACCTATCCAACAATCATTATTTCATAATATGTACACTAACTAAATCTTACAATCAACAGATAATACCTTTCCCAATCTATCTCGCCCTGGGAATTAGAAAAGGACAACGGATCACCTTAAACTACCAACAAAGAGCATGGCGAATAACAGTCGGTCCAGAAACATTTGAACATGGATGGCTTAGCTTTTTCAACGACAACGGTCTAACCATCGGAGACCTCATGCTGCTCCGAAACGTCAGCATATCACACTATGACATCATCCCTGTGAATGCATTCACGCAATCCGAGAATAGAACACCAACTCATCCAACACTATCCAACCTACTATTTTATCAAGAAGACCAAAACGGTAACTATTTCCTAATCAACATTTACAACACCACAATAAAGTAAATGACAAATACTACATATTATATAATTAGCAGGACCGATCGCATCATCAATTCCACCATCACCTCATCAGCAAAAAACCAATTTCATAAAATGCTTCTTCCAGAAGTACAACATTGATTCAAAATACACGGTAAGATCAACATTTACAAATATGAGTTGTATCTAAATTCAAACTTAAACTACCTATTATGTCTGTAGCCACTACCGTGCCTCGCCGATATCCCTCTATTGCAAAACGACATAAACGAAATCATCATCAAAAGCGGAATGAAAGAATATCGAATCGGCCTATGGAAGAAGACCCTCCGATTTTGCTGGAACCTTTTCGTCGAGGACCACAATCTACAGAACGGTGACATACTTGTCTTCCTACCGCACGCACCCAACGAATTCACCATCGCAATATTTAATCAACCGGGATACGAAAGAACTTACAAATGGCACTACAAAATACGAAGATCTTTTTAACCAAGCATCAGTATTATGTATCTTACATATGTACTTTACTTTGTATTACGATTCAAATAGTTCAATAAAACTAAACTCATGCTAATGTATTTATTGTTCTTTTCCAGTTCTACAATGACCATAAGACGACGCAACACATGTTTCGCCAGCACCGCGCAAAAAGCACTAAATACTATTTGAATTTTCGATATATTGTTGAAATTCCTTTGTCGGAGTTTGGCGAACTAAATTTACAATTATATAGTATTCTAGTTTTATATAAGTTATGTTGTGTGAGGTATAATAAATATATATATCATGATAAAATTAGTATTATTATATTATATCAACGCTACGCAAAATAAGATACATATGTAGAATGTAGAACTTAGTGTTTGTTTAAAAGGTTGTTCTTATCTTATAATATCTGGACAATTTAAACAGTGGTTATTTAAAAATGAATAGAGCATAATGCAACTTAGTTATGTTGACTGGGGGAAATAATTCTATAATTCTTTTAAAAAGTTAAATATGTACACATTAGAAGATATTGTATATAACTCTGGTATGTTAAGCCGAGCCTTTGATATCATGTTAATGTTGTTTTCAAGCTTTAGTGTCAGAATTATCAGTATTATGTAAGAAAAAAAAGAATAATAAATATATTAGCAAAAACTTAATATTGTTATGATAATTAAATGTTATACAACATAAAAAGGACAGAAGTAAGAGCAACGGCAGATAGAAATGCACATACAGTAAACTCGAAGATAAAATCTCAAATCGCGGACCTGTCCTAGATCGTTTTGAATAGGGATGTTCCTCAATATAGTATTTTAGTTTTATATAAGTTGTGTGATGATTATATGAGAATAAATAAACAAATAAATATTTTATGATAAAATTAGTATTATTATATTATTTCAACGCTACACAACGTAAGATACATAGATTTAACAATATCCTAGGCTCTTTTCATCTTGTAGTGCCATTCGTACTTAGTTTCGAACAAAATATGATAGCAAAAGTAGTAATTACAATACTGTGCACATAAAAATGACATAAGTAAGAGCAACGGCAGATAGAAATGCACATGAAAATGAGTCCTTTGTAACTATACTTGCTACTAGGGGACATTAATATATGGGCATAATTACAATACCGTGCGAAGCCGGTTAAACAATGTGCTAGTTGTCCCGTAAGAGACGAAAGAAGAAGAGTATCTGCAAAAGCTTGAGACGCCATCGGCACTGGAGATCTCGTCATGTAACGGAAATTCTTGTCACTGGTAATTCTTTGATTTCTCCATCTCTACCGATAAGTTTCCTTTGACTTATCGTTATGCTAAACTTGGTGTGCACAATTAAATATTTGAGACATTAATCAAGAAAAATAACTCTAGATGTTCTGTAATCTAAACATCTATTCTAGATGATTTTTTTAATTACTATATATATATTAATTAAATGTATATATAAATATAATTATTGTTTTGAGCATTGAAGTAATCGTATAATTTATGGCTTATGTGCTTGTTTGATCAAACTTTTTTTTTTTGGTCAATTTTTGGAACATGGTGGCTGCTTAGATGTTGCAAAACCATCTCATTGGAACATTTCTTTTGATTTATGGGATTTGGGAAAATTTGTTTTGCTTTATGAAGAAATTGATTTTCCGGATTTCAATTTCTGTGGAGTTTTCTTTTTGCTTTCTGAAGAAATGTATATGCTAGATTTTATGTTGTTGCTCTGGCTATCATATCTCGCTCCTTCACGTTTCAGGTGTTTCTCTTATTTTTTTAATGTTTCTGACAAGCTGAAGCATTCACATTCTCAATTCAGTGTGCTTTCTTCCAATGAGTTTTTTATTCGATTCGACGAGGTACTTTCATGACTAGTTTACTTCATTTACTCTGATCTAAGCATTTGATACTCTTGTAATTAATTTCAAAAATCTTAATTTTCTCAGTGAGAAATTTGCCATATTTATTTTCTATGGAGGGGATTTTGTCTCTAAAAATGGCAAGGAACGATATAATGGTGATGAATGCAGTAGATTTAGAGGACTTGAGCATGATAGGTTTGGATACCTAGATTTAGTTGGACCGATAGAGCAGGTGGGTTGTGTCTCTTGGAAAAATTTGTTTTTTATGGATAAGAAGACCAAAACATTTAAGGTGATTAAAGAAGATAAGGAGGTGCTTGAAATGCTGTCCGGTTTTCATTGTTATATCAATGTCTATGTAGAAGGAGGGCCAGAAAAAACTCCAGTTAAAATGGTTGATGGGGCAGAAGGTATAGAGGGTGAGAGTCAAACTGAATCTGATGAGCAACTGAATAATGTGATAGATGAATGCCACATAGATGAAAGTGGAGAGTTTGAAAGCGAGGGTCAAACTGAATCTGATGAGCTACTAAATAATGACGGGCAGAGTGATGATGATCTAGCATAGTGATGAAGAGTTAAGGGAGGCTAGAAAGAACTTGAAGAATAGAAATAAGGGGAGTAGTAGTATCTTTAGAATACTCTAAAAGTGATGAAGAAATTGAGTCTATCTCAAGTGAGTCATATTAGTGATTCTGAGGCTTCCTCAAAGAGAAAGAGAAAGAGTCTTTTGTGGTTGAGGTATGATCCTAGATGTGATCATTCTTTTTTGAAGTTTCAAATTCGAATGAGTTTTGTTAATACAAAACAGTGCAAGGATGCAATAAGAAAGTATTCTCTTGTCAATGGTTATCCAATAAAGTTCAACCGTGTCAACAAAAAACAAATCGGAGCAACTTGCACCCCAGAGTGTGGATGGAAAATATATGCCAGTCTCAAGCCAAGTGAAAAGAAAATTGTTGTCCAGACCTTAACTGATAAGAAGCATATGTGTGCAAGAGAGATGCACAACAGTCAGGCTACTTCATAGTGGATCGCGGATGAATTCTTAGAGAAGTTTAGAAGACAACCTAATTTGAAGATCCAAGAGTTGAAGGATGAGCTCATTGAAAAGTATTCAACTGAAACAACTAACTGTAAGATGTACAGAGCAAAAAAGGCTCAAATTAAACTGAGTGGAACAACAGTTGAGCATTATACAAGGTTAGGGAGTTATGTAGTTGAATTGAAGAGGGTTGATAATGAAGGCAAGTTTGAGTTAGTTCTTGATGTAGGTAACAAGTTTAAGTGCATCTATGTGGGGTTCAGTGCGTTGAGGCAGGGGTTTATTGAAGGTTGTCGGAGTGTATTATGTTTTGATGGATGTTTCTTGAAGGCCGGGGTTGGAGGTCAGTTGCTTACCGCTGTTAGTAAAGATGTGAATAATCAAATGTTTCTTGTCGCGTGGGCGGTTTTGGATGTGGAGAACCAAGTTAGTTGGACTTGGTTCCTCGCCATTTTATTCGAGGAACTTGGCATATGAGACGGTGGCGGCTAGACATTTATGTGTGATCAACAAAAGGTAACATTCACTTTACTGATCTGATTAACTTTATTCATTTGGTTGCTACTGAATTATGGTATTGTGTTATGATCTTTTTCTTTAGCATTTCACTTGATGAAATCTATTACGATTTTTTGCTTTAGCATTTCACTTGATGAAGTCTGTTATGATTTTTTTCTTTAGCATTGACAGATTTTCTGATGGTATTACTCTCTTAAGTGCTTACTCTCTTGCACCATTTGTAGTCTTTGCTTATATTAAGAAAAAGATATAGAATCCAACATATAAATTGTCTGTTGAATTCTATGTGACTGCATATGCAGGGTTTGTTGAATGTTGTGGCTGATCTAGCCCCTCATACCGAGCATAAAAATTGTGCTCAACATGTATATAGTAATTGGAAGAAAAAATTTAAAAACTCGGAGTTAAAGAATTTGTTTTGGAGAGTGGTTCAAAGCACTCATGTTGCCCAATATACAAAAGCATTGAAGGATTTGGAAGCCGTAGACAAAGCTGCACATGATTTTTTTTTAGAGAACCGCGGAGGTTTTGCAAGGCTTTCATCTCTACAAGATCTAGATGTGATATGATCGATAATAATATTTTAGAGTGCTTCAATGGTTACATCATTAAAGCCAGGGGTAAGCATATTATTGACATGCTAGAGGAAATACGAGGCCAATTGATGTCAAGGCACTACACCAAATTTATGTCTGTGCAAGGTGAACGTGAAGGCCCCAAAGTCTGTCCTCATATCCACGCAAAACTTAAAAAACTGAAGGTTGAAAGCAGACAATGCAATTGCCGACCTACACTACACAATAAATTTCAAATGCAAGATAGAGATGATCAGTACATTGTCAATATGACAAACAAGAGCTGCAGCTGTAGATTGTGAGATATCTCAGGAATAACATGCATCCATGCATGTTCTGTAATTACATTTCTTAAAAAGGATCATCGAATTTATGTTGCAGAGTGCTATACTATTGGGAGATACAAAAGGCATATGCATATGGAATAACACCTCTAAACAGGCATAAGATGTGGCCACCTGTTGTTGGAAATCCCGTGAAACCACCTCCTCATAAGGTTATGCTTGGTAGGCCGAAGAAAAAGAGAAGAAGGGGAATGAAGAAAAAGAGGATGAGAGTAGATCGAGGTTGTCTCGATCATGGGGGAACATGTCAGAAATGCAATCAGCAAGGCCATAACCGACGGACTTGCAAAAATCCCCAAGTCATCCAGCCACCAAAGCTTCCTTTGAGAACATTAGTTATATTGATTGCTTAACTGTTTAAAATGATTTTTGAACTATTTGTATGATTGTTTGTTAGGTCAAACGTGGAAAGCACGTGTATGAATAAATTCCTTATAAGTTGAGCTTGCATAATTATGAGAATTTAGTATTATTGATTTGTCTTAAACTTACTTCATGGTAGATGTCAACTAATAAGATAATTCGACAAATGAACTCTGCATGTGACATCGGTACCAGCTCAATTAGCCATGTTGCAGGTAGAGGTAGCGGTAGAGGTAGAGGCCGAGGTCGTGGTAGAAGGGGAGCTGTTGGTGAGCAAGAAGTGATCATGGAAACTCAAGAGAGTCGCAACTAGAAAGAAGATTTGAAACTATGTATTGATGTAACTTTTAGTTTGATCCATTGAAAGAAACAAAAACATGTTATTGGTGAACTTATTTTGGTAGATCTATTCCCACATTGAAGATCATGATTGTAGTATTTCTGATAATTTTGGCGTTTATGTGAATCGCTTTTTTGGAAATTTTCTATTGTAAAAAATAAATGCATACTTTAAGATTATATTTATAGAAGAGAATACAAAAAATTGAGTTACATAACCAATTTCATAGGTTAAAATTTGTTAAAAAAAAAAAGTTAGAATTTTCATGATTTAATTTGTCAAAAATTAGTGATTAAAAACGATGCCGTATTATCCACGTAGGCATCCACCTCAGCTTTCCAACAGCTGAAAAAAATTGAAGGTCGGAGCATGTCTCGAATTGCAAAAAATTAAAAATTCGTTCTTTAATTCGCAAGGTTTACATGTGTTAAAATTGCAAAATTAGAAAAGTTCATACTTTATTTAGTCATTAACCCAAAGTTTTAATACCGACTAAGCAGCATCAACAACGAAAGAGTAGGAGGAAGACGAAGAATAGTAAAGTCAAGATTTAATATCTCTAGTTCTCTTGCTCACTAAACACGCAGATTGGGCAAGTTTCAATACACAAATACAAGAGAAAGCATCAACAGAATCGACGGTGGGGAAGCCATCGTTAGAGCACGATGAGCTCTGCTAGCAAAGCTACCCCCTTGGGTGCTGGTGGTCAAGACCAGCACAGTCCAGTCATCTTCGGTCCCTATTCCTGCTCCGGTGAACCTCGAGTTATTCAAGTACCTCGAGTTCGGAGACTGTGTGTAGTTGGTGAGCACCAGCGTCGCCACCCGCCGAGGCACGCACACCGGCAGTATCATCCCGTCGCTCGTTGTGTTCACATCTACATCGCACTTCTTCAACACGCTCGAGTAGTCGGAGATCAGCTGCGACTGAGTGATGGTTGACGCGGCATTGGACGCGCACTTCTTGTCTTCTAATTTGTCAGCAATTTCATCGGCTATGCAGTCGGCCTTGTCGTGCTTCGTGAGGGCCGGAGCCTTTACCGACTGGCGGAAGGTGTTGATTCCGGCAAGCAGATCCGCCTCTTCTGCACATGCATATAGTAAAAGTGAAATACATACATATATTACTTAATATGTAAGTATCAGACGCGTGTTACCATCAGAATGTACTGGGACCGATAGCAGCAAGAGGGAGGCATGGAGTAGCATAAGAAAAGCAAATCGAGCTCCGAATAACTCCATTTGTGAACACAAACTTTCTGTTGTAGAAAATCTAGAAGATGAGAGAAAAAGGGTTGATTGTGAAGGAAAACTAGTTTCTGTCTCATCTCAACACGTTGCACCCATGCAACCAACACACTTCACACGTCTCCGAATCGCCAATTTCCATTCTACCAGGTATTTAAATATAAAAACAGACAATAATATACTAAATGCTGTGTTTCATTTGATAAGTGAAAATACAACTCATTAACTAGATCAAGATCACAATTTAAACATAAAAGGCGGGAAACTCGAATCTCCTACCTACTAGCTAGCTAGCCGTTGTGGTTATGGAGGTCAATAATCGTGGTGGCACCTACGAGCTCGTTCTTGGGATGGCCTAGAATGTTTGTGACGACGGCCAGCATCTGGACTCGATGATCTCTCATGCCAATTTCGTTCTTGGTGGAGATGGGACTGTTAGAACGGGTGTGTCGAAATGACGATTATAACGTTAGCCGAGGCGAGAGTTAGACTCTCTCTCCGCAAGACGATAATGCTCCTCCACCTATGGTAAACACAAAACCACTTGTGGACTTGGAATCTTTTGTGTCGGATATCCAATTTGCATCACTATATCCTTCTAACACAGCGGGATACCTTGTGTAATGCAGACTATGAGTTGAAGTATGCTTTAAATACCTTAGAACTCTATTTAGTGCGGTCCAATGATCCTTTCCGGGATTACTTGTGAACCGACTTAGCTTGCTTATAGAATATGCTATGTCGGGCCTTGTACAATTTGCTAAGTACATTAGGCTTCCAATGACCCTAGCGTATTCCAATTGGTAAATTGGATCTCCTCGATTTTTGGCTAAGTGTAGGCTTAAGTCTACAGGAGTCTTAGCCGGAGGTAGATCAAAAGCATTGAATTTCCTAAGCACATTCTCTACATAGTGAGATTGTGATAAAGTAATTCCTTCGGATGTTCTAGAGATCTTAATCCCTAGAATTACATCAGCTATTCCCATATCTTTCATGTCGAACATTCTTTTCAACATTGCTTTAGTATTCATAATTATATTATGATCACTTCCCATAATAAGCATGTCATCAACATACAGACATATAATGACAAAGTTTTTAGGTGTGCCTTTAATGTACACACATTTGTCACACTCGTTTATTTTAAAACCATTTGATAACATAACATGATCAAATTTCTCATGCCATTGTTTGGGAGCTTGTTTAAGTCCATATAATGACTTAACAAGTTTACAAACTTTCTTTTCTTGTCCAGGAATAACAAACCCTTCAGGTTGTTCCATGTATATTTCATCTTCTAAATCTCCATTTAGAAATGCCGTTTTAACATCCATTTGATGTATCTCAAGGTTATGTAAAGCAACAATGGCAATTAGCGTTCTTATGGAGGTTATCCTCGTTACGGGAGAGTATGTATCAAAATAATCATACCCTTCCTTTTGCTTGTAACCCTTGGCTACAAGTCGTGCTTTATACTTGTCAATAGATCCATCGGCCTTATATTTCTTCTTTAGAATCCATTTACATCCTAAAGGTTTACAACCGGGAGGAAGGTTAACAATCTCCCAAGTGTGATTGTTCATAATTGACTCGATTTCACTATTAATCGCTTCTCTGCATAGAGGAGCATCAGGACTTGACAATGCAGCCTTGATTGTTTGCGGTTCATCTTCTAATGAATAGACTACAAAGTCTGGACCAAAAGACTTTGCTATTTTCGCTCGTTTTCCTCGTCTTGATTCTGGTATTGACCCATCACTTTGGTCAATCTTTTCTAGTGAGCTTTCTTCATGAGTTCGTTTCTTAGAACTCACATCATTCTTTTCTTTCTTAGGGAATATAGATTCGAAAAAGACAGCATTTCTGGATTCTATAACCATCCCCTCATTTATGTCGGGTATTTCCGACTTATGTACCAAAAACCTATATGCGCTACTATTACTTGCATATCCTATGAAGATGCAATCAATAGTTTTAGGTCCTAGCTTTACTTGTTTAGGTTTAGGTACTTCAACTTTTGCTAGGCACCCCCACACTTTAGTGTATTTGTAGGATGGTTTCCTACCTTTCCATAGTTCATATGGAGTTTGATCTTGTTTCTTTGTGGGTAACTTATTTAAAATTTTATTTGCCGAAAGAATAGCTTCCCCCCACATGTTATGAGGTAAGCCCGAGCTTATCAACATAGCATTCATCATTTCTTTTAATGTTCTATTCTTTCGTTCAGCAACACCATTTGATTGTGGTGAATAAGGTGCAGTTGTTTGATGAATAATGCCGTTTTCACGACAAAAGTCCGCAAAAGGTGCAACATACTCACCGCCTCGATCACTTCGGATCATTTTGATCTTGGTGTTAAGTTGATTTTCAACTTCGTTTTTATAGCTTTTGAAAGCATCGAAAGCTTCGTCTTTGCTTCTCAAAAGATATACATAACAAAATCTTGTGCAATCATCTATGAATGTTATGAAATAATTCTTTCCACCTCTAGTTTGCACAAGTTTTAAGTCGCATAAATCGGTGTGAATTAATTCAAGAGGTGTAGTCGATCTTTCCACCAAATGGAAAGGCTGTTTAGCCATTTTTGTTTCAACGCAAATTTCACATCTTGAATGTTTGTCAAATGACATTTTCGGCAACAATTCTAAATTCACTAATTTTCTTAGTGTATTTAGATTTTCATGTCCTAATCTATCATGCCATAAATTAGGAGACTCAGTCAAGTAAACAACGGGGATCTTTTTATTATCACGGATAGCATTTACATTGAGACAATTGAGCTTGAAAAGGCCGCTATCAACATAGCCTTTTCCTATAAATTGTCCATTCTTGGACAATACAACCTTATCCCCCTCAATAACTATTCTAAATCCGGCCTTGCTTAGGATAGAGCCGGAGACCAAATTTTTGCGAATGTCGGGAACATGCATCACGTTTTGGAGAGTCAAATTCAATCCCGACGTCATCTTGAGTACAACTTTTCCAATTTTATTGACCTTGGAAGTAGAGGAATTTCCCATGTATAGCATTTTCTCCTCCTTGACAACTTCATAAGTTGAAAACATTGATTTATCCACACATACGTGCTTGGTAGCGCCGGTATCAATCCACCATCCTATCGGATTACCGACCATGGTTACTTCATCTACGACCGCAGATAGGTCGAGTTCAGACATATTGACGGGCACGTAATTTTCTTCCGCCATATTTGCTTGTGGACGGCCTTTGTATTCCTTCTTTGGCTTGCGGCAATCCTTTGCCATGTGGCCAGTTTTTCCACAATTGTAGCAATTCCCTTTGATCTTTTTCTTCCTTTTAGAATCTTGCTTCTTATCAAAGAACTTGCGTTTCTTTGAGTTAGTGCTAGTGCTGCACTCGGCTAGATTAGCCCTTGCCTCTATAGACGGCTTGTTGGTCTTTCGATCTGCCTTGCGATTGTCCTCTTCAATTCTGAGACGGACTATCAGATCTTCGAGACTCATCTCTTTACGTTTATGTTTGAGATAGTTCTTGAAATCCTTCCACATAGGTGGTAGTTTCTCGATCACAGTTGCAACTTGAAATGATTTAGAAAGGACCATACCTTCGGCAAGTATATCATGTATGATCAATTGAATCTCTTGCACTTGTTAAACTACAGTTTTGGCATCCACCATCTTGTAGTCTAAGAATCGTCCAACGACGAACTTCTTTAGACCGGCATCTTCGGTCTTGTATTTTATCTCCAAAGAATCCCACAGTTCTTTCGACATCTTTGCAGTCGAGTAGACACTATAGAGAGTGTCGTCAAGTCCATTTAGGACATAGTTGCGACATATGTAGTCGCTGTGAGACCATGCATCATATGCTATGCGTTTTTGCTCATCAATTTCATTTTCCCCCATAATTGGAGGTGATTCTTTCAAGAATCGAGATAAATTTAAAGTAGTTAAATAAAATAGCATTTTAGATTGCCAATGCTTAAATTCGGAACCTGATAATTTTTCCGGCCTTTCCGCATGAACAGGGGCGCTTGGAATTTGGTTGTTCGTTGCTGTTGTAAAATTCGGCGGCATGTTACTACTGCTTGTCGTTCCTTGGACAAGAGGATCGGGTACATCACTGCTACTTGTAGTCATTTCTTCAACACAATTATCGTCTTGCGATTGTTAGAACGGGTGTGTCGAAATGACGATTATAACGTTAGCCGAGGCGAGAGTTAGACTCTCTCTCCGCAAGACGATAATGCTCCTCCACCTATGGTAAACACAAAACCACTTGTGGACTTGGAATCTTTTGTGTCGGATATCCAATTTGCATCACTATATCCTTCTAACACAGCGGGATACCTTGTGTAATGCAGACTATGAGTTGAAGTATGCTTTAAATACCTTAGAACTCTATTTAGTGCGGTCCAATGATCCTTTCCGGGATTACTTGTGAACCGACTTAGCTTGCTTATAGAATATGCTATGTCGGGCCTTGTACAATTTGCTAAGTACATTAGGCTTCCAATGACCCTAGCGTATTCCAATTGGTAAATTGGATCTCCTCGATTTTTGGCTAAGTGTAGGCTTAAGTCTACAGGAGTCTTAGCCGGAGGTAGATCAAAAGCATTGAATTTCCTAAGCACATTCTCTACATAGTGAGATTGTGATAAAGTAATTCCTTCGGATGTTCTAGAGATCTTAATCCCTAGAATTACATCAGCTATTCCCATATCTTTCATGTCGAACATTCTTTTCAACATTGCTTTAGTATTCATAATTATATTATGATTACTTCCCATAATAAGCATGTCATCAACATACAGACATATAATGACAAAGTTTTTAGGTGTGCCTTTAATGTACACACATTTGTCACACTCGTTTATTTTAAAACCATTTGATAACATAACATGATCAAATTTCTCATGCCATTGTTTGGGAGCTTGTTTAAGTCCATATAATGACTTAACAAGTTTACAAACTTTCTTTTCTTGTCCAGGAATAACAAACCCTTCAGGTTGTTCCATGTATATTTCATCTTTTAAATCTCCAATTAGAAATGTCGTTTTAACATCCATTTGATGTATCTCAAGGTTATGTAAAGCAGCAATGGCAATTAGCGTTCTTATGGAGGTTATCCTCGTTACGGGAGAGTATGTATCAAAATAATCATACCCTTCCTTTTGCTTGTAACCCTTGGCTACAAGTCGTGCTTTATACTTGTCAATAGATCCATCGGCCTTATATTTCTTCTTTAGAATCCATTTACATCCTAAAGGTTTACAACCGGGAGGAAGGTTAACAATCTCCCAAGTGTGATTGTTCATAATTGACTCGATTTCACGATTAATCGCTTCCATGCATAGAGGAGCATCGGGACTTGACAATGCGGCCTTGATTGTTTGCGGTTCATCTTCTAATGAATAGACTACAAAGTCCGGACCAAAAGACTTTGCTATTTTCGCTCGTTTTCCTCGTCTTGATTCTGGTATTGACCCATCACTTTGGTCAATCTTTTCTAGTGAGCTTTCTTCATGAGTTCGTTTCTTAGAACTCACATCATTCTTTTCTTTCTTAGGGAATATAGATTCGAAAAAGACAGCATTTCTGGATTCTATAACCATCCCCTCATTTATGTCGGGTATTTCCGACTTATGTACCAAAAACCTATATGCGCTACTATTACTTGCATATCCTATGAAGATGCAATCAATAGTTTTAGGTCCTAGCTTTACTTGTTTAGGTTTAGGTACTTCAACTTTTGCTAGGCACCCCCACACTTTAGTGTATTTGTAGGATGGTTTCCTACCTTTCCATAGTTCATATGGAGTTTAATCTTGTTTCTTTGAGGGTAACTTATTTAAAATTTTATTTGCCGAAAGAATAGCTTCCCCCACTTGTATAGCTAGATCCTCTAAGCAGACTTGTATAGCTAGATCTACAATGGAATCGGAATTCATTGCTCTAGACAAAGTTGGCGAAGAAGCCGAATGGCTACGAAACTTCTTAGAGGACATTCCTTGTTAGGAAAAATCCGTGTCTCCCGTCTTAATACATTGTGATAGTATGTCTGCAATAGGGAGAGCACAAAGTAGTATGTATAATGGTAAGTCTCGACATATTCGTCGAAGACATAATACCATTAGACAATTGATCACTAGTGGAATAATATGTATTGATTATGTGAAGTCAAAAGATAATATTGCGGATCCGTTTACTAAAGGTACTAACCGTGATCAATTGTACAATGCAGTTAGGGGAATGGGATTAAAATCCACACTAAAAGAACACACATGAACATGGTTCAAAGAGACAACTAAGTTAAGAATGTTCAAGTTGTGCACTTGGAAACACAACTAAAAATCCATTCTCGAAGCTGCCCCAAGTGCAAACCTGTAGCTTGTGGTAAAAGGGTAAGCTATAAGCTTTTAATGATTCCTATAGCTTTATTGGTGGAGTATGACAGGATACTTTTAATAGGAGATCACCTATATAAGTGAGAAGTGTGGCGCTTCAAATAGAAAACCACTTATGAATCCAAGATATGGTCCAAAGCCAAAATGGACACAACGTGAGAATGAAATATATTGTATCTATTATTGTGTATATGTTATTGTCTTGGTTTACACAAAAGCTGACCGGTTCAAGACATCGCGTTCACCGAACAGCGAGTAAATCCGATAACATTATACTAAGGAAGGTTCAAAGCAAAAAACTACCTATCCTGATGCAATAATAGGTCATTGGGACTTTGGTTTGCATAACATTTTGCATTTGCATTTAATAATCTAATGTGGGGGATTGTTAGAACTTTTTTAGATTATTAAATTACTTCAATTAAACGTTGCGTTGTTTAATGGAAATGATATGTTGGTTGGCTAATAAACAACTAAATACGTTGGTTTACGTCGGTTGGTGGCTTGGTTATTAACCAAACGTTGCATGAGTATACGTTGGTTGGTGGCTTCCTTCAATTCATGAAGAGCCACGTAACAATACATGTGATGCTTGAAACGAATGGTTGGTCACATTGTTTCATGCATGTGAAAACAAGCAACCTTTCATGAAGTAAGCAAATAGTCGTTGCATGTATTTCCTTTCCTTTTAATTGCCAAACGTTGTGCCCATTTAAGAAGAGGCATCTCATGCCTATATATAGGATACCAACGTGAGTTACAAGAACAATCAATTCATTCTCCAACTTTTATATTATGTTTCATTCATCACATACATATCATCTTTCATTTCCTTAGTCCCAAATATCTAGTAGTTCGCCGAAATTACGAGAAGTAGTGCAACTACTCGTATTTAAGAAGCCGTTGTATTTTGGAGACGAGTGCTATAGACCGCTTGCACCGAGTAGCGGATCATTATCGTCTTGCGGAGAGAGAGTCTAACTCTCGCCCCGGCTAACGTTATAATCGTCATTTCGACACACCCGTTCTAACAGGGATCTATTTCAAAACATAAACATCTTTTATCAACACACACAAGCGTAAAAGAATGCTTATTTTGCTAACCTGAAAGCGGGACATGTATCTTCCTTCAGGAGGAGGTGGTATGCCAAGCCTCTTTAACTCCTCATATGGAACTTGTCTCCTGTTCTCTCAAAAAACAAAGTCTATTTAAATCTCATTCATCTCACTGAATCAAACAAGTATATATATAAACGTACAATTAAGCTCAGAATGGTCTTTCTCGTCCTCCAAATCGAAGTTGCCATGATTCTTTCTTGCCACCAAGACCACCACCTGTCATACAAGGTACAGTTAAGCTCCCCAGAATACCAAATGGAAAACAACTTTTGCATACTTAGCCTTCTTGGAATCCACCCAGGCGTCAATTGATGCCTATTGTAATCAACTAGGATTTCAGAATCGTCAATAAAAGTATGATGGGCGTCCTCTGAACAATAGAAAATATGTAAACATCACCAAATTCTCAAATAAAGATCAATGGATAACAACATAATGTTGTGGAATACCTTGACATCTATCTAACGGGTCCAAATCAACCGTTAGATTCAGTCAAATCATACAAAAATCTACATATTAAAATTTTAGCACACTCTTAGCCTTTGATATTAAATACAGACAAACCTTATGTTTGAACCCCAATGTAAAGTCGCTAGGACTATAACTAGTTATCTGTCCAATGTACGGATCAATTGAAACTTGCTCAATATAATTAATTCAAGATCTCTCGATAATTCAGGATAGAGGACGTAGAATCTTGTGTATCCAAACCACTTTAAAAACTGTCCTTGTTATTTACTGTTTTTTGGTTAACTATTCATCTTGCATAAAACAGAGTTTCAAAAATCATAAGTCTGGATTTTCAGTAAAACCTTAATACACGCACAAGCATAACTGTAACTGTTTTCAGTAAAAATGTTTTTCAAAAGAGATGAATAAAATCGGGCCTACACTTTCCACACAACTTCTCGTACCGAGTTTACTGTGGACTGACTGAAGTTAGTAAACAATGTTCAGTAACTTAAATCACTCTGCGCACGCGACCAGAAAGTTAAATCAACGAACTGAACTACTCAGTAAGCATATGTAGTAAAAGACTGACTTCCGCGTTTGAGTTTGAACTTGGACTCTGGCGTATTCACTCCCCCCCCCCCCCCCCCCGTTACACCCGAGGACTCGTCTCTGGACCAACAATTGGTATCAGAGCTGTGTATTCTGATCATCGTTTCTTGAGACTCAGTGGTCTACTCGAACAGATCCTGAAAAATGCTATTCTATGCGCTGGACCAACAATTGTTGGGATTTTGTATACTTGAAGCAAATTTAATACTTGAAACAAATTTTTATATAATGTATTTTTTCAATCCACTGTTATATTCTCCTATCTGATATATGTATAAATATATTTGCACATGTTTAATCCTTTAATTATCTTATATAAAATTCGGATTATGTAGTGTGTTGTAGATCACAGAAGACTACTCAATTGGTTGAACTAACAAGATATAAATAGTTATCATAGCTGAAACAACTTCCGCGTAAGACTTCAGTTGAGACCACTAGTGGAGAACCAATTTCTCGGTAACTTAGCTGGTCCTAAGCTTGGTAAAACTAGTGCATTTGACTATATATCACTTTGACCTACTTTGGTGAAGGCCATCGCGACCGGATCTACGTGTCTTGGGTGTTAGTAGTCATTTGTGGCTCAGGCTGGTTGTTTTTATCTTGCAACCGTTTCCTTGTAAACTAGGTTGATAATATCCCCTGAGGAATTCGTTAGGATTATCGCACTAAACTCGGCCGGTTAATTAAGTTTAGGTGTGTTAATAAGGTCGAGTGGTATTACTCAAGAATATAATAAGATATTACTTAATTTATGTTGTCAGTCGGGTTAATTAATTAACAGATATTTCTATTTTAAATACGGGGATCGATTAAGTCTAAATTAATATAAGCTCTTGCTCAAATTAAGTCAGCACAAATTCTCTAGTGGAATAAATCTGTGTTTATTAATTGATTTTGCTATGAGCTTAGCATAGATAATTAATTGATTTGAGACCCGACTTTATTTCTTGTATTAGATCTCTGGTCTAACCAATTAGTTGTTCAGTTATTTATTGTCTCTAAGAAATCATTATTAATAGATTAATGTATTTTACATTATTTAATAATATTATTTATTTGGAATTAAATGGTCGGACCAATTAATTGATAAATAAAAGTAGTCCAACAAATTAATTCGTTATATTTTGTACTAATTATATAGAAGTCAATTAGAAGTATAATTAAATTATTTGGCTAAAAATATTAATGTAATATAAGCTTTTGAAGCATATATTTATTAGTATTCTGTTCAATATCTCTCCACACTTAGACAAGCAAACACGCACAGGAGAGAAAAAAAGAGAGATATAAATATTTTTCTTTAGTTCTCTGACCACATGGAGGAAGAAAATGGTTGGGACACAAAACAGAGGATCTGAACGAGAGTAAAAATCAGAGCTACAACAACATACAAATGAGGCAGGTAATTCAATCCTTCAACTGAACTACTTAGTAAGTATATGCGGAAAAAAGGCCCGACTTCCGCATTTAAGTTTGAACTTGGACTCGGGTGTATTCACCTCCCCCTCCCCCACACACCGAAGACTCGTCTCCGGACCAACAATTAGTATCGAACAGTATCCTTCTGATCACCGTTTCTTGAAACTCAATAGTCTACTCGAACATATCATGAATAAAGTTTTTCTATGCTCTTGCATTTCTTTCATTCATCGCATACTCTGTTTCCACCATGCCTGATATCTTAGGTATAAGGATGGTTCATATGTTCTCGGTTGAGAATTATGTTGTTTGGCGTGTGAGAATGGAAGCGCATCTGACGTTGTTGCATGATAGCATGATTGAATTCTCCTTATTTAATAAAATAATTCTCCTTACTCAGTCTGAAAAGTATACAAAAGATAAACCTCAAGTGTAATAGAAATACACAGAAAGTGACACACATATAACATATGCATAATGTTGGGATGAGATTCAGTATAATAAGATTTGAAGATCCCAAAACCCTGGCTAAATGATGAACCAGATAATGTAATAGCTTAGTTGAGTTCAGCATGTTAGGAACTCAGTAGGCTAGCTAGAGTTCAGTAGCTGATAGACTCAGCAGAGTAGATCTTTATCAGCTGGACAGACTCAACATGGGAACTCAGTATGGTTAGTCAGAACCCATTGAGTTTGTGCACAGGAAAAGGCATGAGGATGATCTTTTCAGAAGAATGTCAGTATAAGATAACTTAGTGCAAGAAATCAGATGAAGTCAACTCAGCATCTACTTTGGACTTTGAACAATCTTTACCTACCATTCGACCTCGACCAATGAGGAGCTACCAGCACTGTACCTTGTTCTGAAAAAAGTTGCCCTCAAAACTGAAAAAGGGAGAATCTCTACAGTAACGTTCAAAATTGAAGATGGTCGTTTTCCTTGTCGTTTTTTACACGTGTCTATGTTCCCTTCAACGGATCTATTCAGAAGTCAAGACTATAAATAGAGAACGACCTTCAAACGAAGAAGAGACGATCGGGAACACCAAACATTCAAAGCACACAACCTCTAGCGAACTTAAAGCTCACTCATCGAAGAACTCACTTCATAGAACATCTATTATAGTTCTTCTCTCTAGAGACACTCCGTTCCCAATCTCTATTCTGAGTCACCATTGTTAGATCACAAGCTTAGAAACTGAGGGAGTTCATATTCATTGAACTGTTCTTATTGTAAGAAATCCTTCCTAGTTGGAGATAACTCAAACCTTGTGTTTGAAACTGTGCAAAGTCGCTAAGACTATAACTAGAGAATCTGTCCTACGAACAGATCGACTGAGACTTGCTTAGTATAATAAATTCAAGAACTCCTTCTTGTTCAGGACAATGGACGTAGGATCTTGAGTATCCGAACCACTTTAAAAAACTATTTGTGCACTTACTGTTTCATTGATTTACTATTCACGCTGCATAAAACCGATTTGCTAAAACTCATGTCAGACTTTAAGTAAAATTGAATCTATGCACAAGCTTGATCTGGACCAATTTCAATAAAAATATTTTTCAACTCGAGACGACATAAAAATAGGCCTACACATTCTGCACTCATTCATCTACTGAGTTTACTGTAGACTGGCTAAAGTCAGTGGACAGTGTTCGGTATTTGGAATCACTCTGCATGATCTGAAAGTTTATTTGGCTTGCTGACTCGTTCAGTAGCATATTCAGTCAAAGACTGACTTTTGCGTTTGAGTTAAAACTTGCACTCTGGTGTATTCAACCTCCCCCCATCCTCTACACCTAAAAACTCGTCTCTGGACCAACACATAAACTATATAACACAATGTGGCGGGAAAATCTAAAATCAAGTACTAAACTATCTAGCGAATGTAATGTTTATTGTCAAACAAACATTGCAAGACTTGAAACACTACAAACATCCAATGATTATAATTTCCAACAATTGGTATGAACACTACACAAAATAGTAAATCATAAAAGTGATATAAGTGTATCACATAGCTTCACAAATACATAATGTTGGGAGATGATTCAGTAGTTGATTTGACTGATCTCAAAACCCTATTCTGATTGGTGAATCATTCCTTTGTAAAAGTTAACACCTTTGTCTTTGAGTGTTTCAGACTCAGTAGACTCGTCTTCAACATAGTTCCGGCTCAGTAGTTCCATCTGCTGTTCCTCATTAGATTATCTGCCGCAGTGCCATGGAGTGAAGATTCAGTATGGTTGGACTCAGTAGGAGCAGCATACTAAAAGGTGTTCAGGAGTCAGTAGAACTTGACTCAGCAGGTTCAGTTTACTGAACTCAGTGTCTTGGCCCTCAGTAGTGTTGGACTCAGTAGGAGCAACATACTGAACCTTTTTGTCAGACTCAAAGCAACTGCCTGTCAGTTGCTTTAACTGATAGTGGACTTCAAGTCATTTTAGTAGAGTTGTTTGAGATCGTATAACCGAGAAAGGTCGACTCCGTATCAACCTTGAAGTCGAATATGTCTCAACCACTTTGTGTACCTCGACCAATGACAAGTAGCCAGTTGGCAAAGTCTCCGACAAAAGCTGCAAGTCAACCACTTTCTGCAAAGGAAGCGGACTCTACAGAATTTGAAAAAGAAGTCGTTTGCTACTTATATAGAGTGACACATGGACAGTTCGTCTCCAACGGATCTATTCACGTTCACGTCTATAAATAGAGGAAAGGTTGTGATCATTCAAGTCGCACTACACGATCATACAAGCAACCACACGGGAACTCAAGCATTCAACGAACTAAAGCTCTAGAATACTTTGCGATTATTCAAGTGAAGAACACGAACCCAAAGTAGTTATTCCTCTTTGTTGTTAGCTCTAGAAGTCATTCTCGTTCCCACCCTCTAACCTAAGCTCCATTGTCATATCCATAGCTTAGAACCGAAGGAGTTCATTTATTGAACTGTTCTTAAGTGTTTAGAACTCCTTCATAGTTGGAGATACATTCAAACCTTACCATTTGACCCTGTAAACTGAGACTTGCTCAGTATAATCACAAGTTATAGTTTGTCATGCACACAAACTAACTGAGACTAACTCAGTATAATAAAATAGTGTCATGCGTTGTTCAGGATCAGTGGACGTAGGATCTTGCGTATCCGAACCACTTTAAAATTGATGTGTTGTTTAATTGTTGCTAATCACTCATTCTGAAAAATATCTTTACAAAATCATACAACTGTTATTTCAGTAAAAAGCTTAAAACGTTGTACTAATATACTAAACGACTTTTATAAATAAACGTTTTCAAACAAACTGAATTGGGCCTACACATTTCGCACGGATCCGAAACGCTTGCCGAACGCTCCCGAATTCCGAATCCGGGCCGCCTAACGTAGCTCAACACTCTCAATCACTCTGTTCACGCGATCAAGAGCAGCTTGTCTATCTACTGAATCCATTCAGTAGACATCTTCCGTTAAACGGGCTGTTCGCGTTTTTAATATGAGAAAAAAGTTTTCAGGTGTATTCAACCCCCCCCCTCTACACCTGAACGTTTAACTCGGGACAACACATAACCCAAAATTGAAACAACAACACATTGCTCATGAAAGCCCATAAAAAATCGGGTCGCCCTAGTCGATTTAGACAAACAAAGTAAACAAAATAAGCTAAAACTCGATTGTGGTTTGAACCAAAAGACATTCTCTATATAGCTGAATATCCTATATAACATAGATTCTTCAACAAAGCATGAAATTAGTTATCTAGCATTAAATAAAAGGACGAAATGAAACGAATCAAACAACAGGAAAAGCAATTCATAGCGCTAGGAGAGAAATCACAAATTACCCATCTAGTTCTAAACACGTATAATGTCGTCGAAGATGTACGGAAGTTGTAGCTTCGCCGGAATTAGAGCCGAAGCTAAAGCCGATCGAATGATTTGCTACAATTGGATTGAGCGATTGATGCAGAAATAAAAAAGAGAGAGACACGAATTGTTCAAGAAAAAAGGGAAGAACGGCTACGAGGGAGAGACACATATTGTTCGGCCTCAAATGTTTTGCAAAACTCTTTACGAAAATACCCTTAATGAGTTTATAAAAAGGGAAATTAAATTAATAAAGGAGCACAATCTCAATCATCTATCTCTCGATTTAATGGCCCGGATATTTTCTCACTTCTCACACTAAGGAGTGTGTTCTCATTGAACCAAAACCTATATATATATATATATATATATATATATATATATATATATATATATATATATATATATATATATATAAGTAAAAAAAAACTACTTAATTAAAACAAGAGTTTTTCATCTCAAAATAAGTTGCCCAACTTATGTGACAAAATACATTAGTATATATAATTAAAGTTAATCAAATTACATATAAAGGAACATTGACGAATATATTAAGATGACTTCGTGTGAAAGGACGAGAGTTGTGAGAAGAGGCTGAAGAAGACGGTTGCTTAGATTTCCCTATTGTGAAAAGCTTGAGTTATATATAACTGATGAAGTTGAGAATATGTTTTATTTTCTTCAATTCCAACTTACTTCTAAAAAAAATAAGAAAGAAATTGTATGGCCACAGGCCAACAAAGTAGCTACCAACTATGTATACCTATTAAGCAAAATAACCATACATAACACAACATTCAACAACTGGAACTATCCTTGAAATCTTCCTTGGTTTGAGGATGATCTTCTTTTGTCTCTTCAACCTGATTCTTGCGCCTCGAGAATTGTGTCCCCGTGAATGCATCAAGACTTGCATCATCTTCTTCCCCCTCCAACTAGTATTGTAGTGAATCACCCAGGTTGCACATTATCAGCGGGATGTACATCAACAACACCGGATGAAGGAATATGAGCTCTTGGTGTACAAATACCAGCCATTTCCAATTCCTCATAGAGCATATTTACATCAATCCAGTTGACACAAGATGCAGTAAAAAAATTACAGAATTTTCTGAAAAAAAATCATTTTAAGAAAAAAAGTATGAAGAGCATTGGGAGAAGGATACAATCCGCCTTCCATACGTCTGTAATGCTGATATCTGCATCTAATAAAAGCCAATAGCCTGCACCATTCTGCAAATGTAGACAACAAGTTCCGAGTGACACAAAGTAATGAAACACATAACTAATGTGGTGGATCATGAGCCAATGGTGACCTCTCAACTGCTAAATTCTCATGTGATCCTGAACTTGATGTTGGAAAATCGCATTATTTATTTTTGGAAATCAAATTAAATATTTTTATTTTGAAGAGTTGTGATGGTTGGAGAAGACATTACATGCAGTATTTTTTGAGAATTTATTTCATCATGTTCCGTTAGGCGGAAATTGAAATAAAAATAAATAAATTCGAAAATTACATTTCGAGTAGATTAATTTAATGTGTAGATTTTCTCTAATTCGTTGAAGGATGAATGAGAAATTAATGTATGAAGTGAAAGTAGTAAACAAAAAGGTGCTTTGGAAAGTGAAAAGGTGTTTCTCCTCATAAAGGGTGTCTAATTATGAAAGAATGAATGGTCATGACTATCTAAACCAAACGGTGCCACCTTTTCTTGAATGGACATTGCAACTCTTTTGACATATATAAAATAGATGCCCCCACTTGAAGAGATCACATCTTTTTCGAATAACATTCATATACATACATAGTCGTATAGCTCATATACTCAATCTCAAGTATCTAGTTGAATGTACATTGCAAATCTTGCCTTGGCTATCGTTCTAAATCACCATTTCGACATAACCCCGCAAAACACTTAAGCCTATGGGAAAATTTGTTGAATTGCCAACTCAATTCATCTCTTCAATTTTTCCTCAACTTCACTAATTCAGAATAGGGAAAGAATAAACAACAGCTTGTGGATATTGAAGTAGTTTACCAGTTGTCAAAAGTTCAGACTGATACCTGACAAGATAAACATCAATAGGGTCCATTGTACTCCTAAGCATAATTCTGGGTCTCCTTTGTGAATAATCAACAGCCTATGTACAAAATTTAGAAATTCTAAATGATCAAACAAGCTATATACATATATGTAGGTATACATGTGTATACATAGAGACACACCTCATCAGGATCTGGGACTTCAAGGGTGGTTCTATGGGGTGCTTTGATTGCTATCAAGGTTTCATTCCGTCAGGGTTAACACAAAATTTGAAACACCTCACAAGACAAAGTATCCTTATGAATAAACACCATTGAACAAGATAAGTGTTATTAAAAATTGGGTGTGAAGAAATGTAGCGACAATAAAACTAAATGTTAGTATAAATACTATAACAACATAACAAACAACATATGAAAAATTGAATATCGAAATAACGAAATGCAAACCGAGACAAGAGTTGGACTCTTTCTCTGCAAGACGATAATGCTCCGCTACTCGGTGCAAGCGGTCTATAGCATTCGTCTCCAAGATACAACGGTTTTTCAATTACGAGTAGTTGCACTACTTATCTTAATTCTGGCGAACTACTTGATATCTCGGGACTAAGGAGATACTAATTAATTTATATGTATGGAGTGAAACAATAGGGATAAAGGAAAGAAGGAGGAATCATGTTTTTCTGATTTTATTTCATTTACTACAAATCGTCATATTTATAGATTTGAAGCACCCATTCATAAAAGACACAACTCTTCACAAACACATATGAAGCAAAAGACACAACCATTCATTATTCATTTCACAAAAGACACAACCATTCATCAATTCATTTCAAATTTTCATTTTATGAATTGATGCCAACCGACATGTCTCTTCCACTTAAATCACATATTAATAAATTTAATTAATAATCTAATTTCCATAATAAAAATCTAACAATCCCCCACATGGAAGTTAGATTAAATGAAAATGTAAAATGTTATGCAAACCAAAGTCCCAATGACCTATTATTGCATCAGGATAGGTAGTTTTTTGCTTTGAACCTTCCTTAGTATAATGTTATCGGATTTACTCGCTGCTCGGTGAACGCGATGTCTTGAACCGGTCAGCTTTTGTGTAAATCAAGACAATAACATATACACAATAATAGATACGATATCTTTCATTCTCACGTTGTGTCCATTTTGGCCTTGGACCATATCTTGGATTCATAAGTGTTTTTCTATTTGAAGCGGCTACACTTGTCACTTATATAGGTGATCTCCTATAAAGAGTATCCTGCCATACTCCATCAATAAGGCTATAGGAATCATTAAAAGCTTATACGCTTACCCTTTTACCACAAGCTACAGGTTTGCACTTGGGGCAGCTTTGAGAATGGATTGTTAGTTGTGTTTCCAAGTGCACAACTTGAACATTCTTAACTTAGTTGTCTCTTTGAACCATGTTCATGGGATCTCCAATTATCATGGTAGAGTTACCATTAAGAGCGTTCTTTTAGTGTGGATTTTAATCTCATTCCCCTTACTGCATTGTACAATTGATCACGATTAATACCTTTAGTAAACGGATCCGCAATATTGTCTTTTGACTTCACATAGTCAATACATATTATTCCACTAGTAATCAATTGTCTAACGGTATTGTGTCTTCGACGAATATGTCGAGACTTACCATTATACATATTACTTTATGCTCTCCCTATTGCAGACAAACTATCACAATGTATCAAGACGGGAGGCACAGGTTTTCCCCAACAAGGAATATCCTCTAAGAAGTTTCGTAGTCATTCGGCTTCTTCGACAGATTTGTCTAGAGCAATGAGCTCCGATTCCATTGTAGACTGAGCTATACATGTTTGTTTAGAGGATTTCCATGAAACTGCTCATCCACCTGTGGTAAACACAAAACCACTTGTGGACTTGAAAGGATTCATAAACGACCATACCCTCGGCGAGGATATCATGTTTGATCAATTGAATCTCTTGCACTTGTTCGACAACGGTTTTGGTATCCACCATCTTGTGGTCTAAGAATCGTCCAACAACGAACTTCTTTAGACCGATATCTTCGATCTTGTACTTGATCTCCAAAGAATCCCACAATTCTTTCCACGTCTTTGCAGTCGAGTAGACACTATAGAGAGTGTCGTCAAGTCAATTTAGGATATAGTCTCAACATATGTAGTCGCTATGATGCCATGCATCAGAAGCTATGCGTTTTTGCTCATCGGTTTCATTTTCCCCCACAATTGGAGGTGTCTCTTTCAAAAAATCGAGACAAATTCAAAGTAGTTAAATAAAACAACATTTTAGATTGCCAACGCTGAAATTCAGAACCTGAGAACTTTGTCGGCTTTTCTGTATGAACAGGGCGCTTGGAATTTGGTTGTTTGTTGCCGTTGTAAAGTTCGGCAGCACGTTGGTACTGTTGGGTTATGAGTCAGTAGATGATACTTAGCATTTTATTGGGTAAAATAATATTGGGGGAAATCATAGTGTTCATGCTATGGAATTGAAGATCCCAAAACCCATCTGGTATCAGTAGTGTAGTGTCGATAGGACTAGATGATGTAATAGGCTAGACTGATTTCGATTTCTTTATCTTTCGTGTCTATGTTAGTACGGGGTAAAGTGTTGGATTGATCTTCAGTAGGAAGCTTACTTTCCAGAACCCCACGTCATCAGTGTAAGAGCTTGTGTTCTTAAGTCATCAGCCGATCTTCGCTCGCAGAAGACACTTTATCACCGACGTACATCGTAGAAGAACCCTATATACAAAGCTCAGTACCTTCGCAGTCATCAGCAGACTACACTCAGTAGAACAGCTCTATCAACCGACTCAGATGAAGAAGACAGAGACTGCATTAAGTCTACTGTATCCGACAGGTAACGACCCAGCTTTCAACATCATTTCGAAAGTCAGCAGAAGATCATACGAGGATAAGTGAGAGTCAACTCCGATGAAGACCTATGTCTGACATATCTCACCTACCACAAACCTCGACCAATGAGAAGCCGTCAATGCACTATCTGCTCTGACCAACTAAAGTTGCTCTCATGAATAGTTATCAACAACTCTGCTGCAACAATTCGAATATATGGCCGTTTTCATTGGAAGCTTGTGACACGTGACATCGTCCTCTCCAACGGGCAAATGTCTGGGTCACGACTATAAATAGAGAAGGAAATTTGAGCTCCACGCACGGGAAATCAAAGGGACAAACGCTCAAGCTTTCGAAACAACTCTAGCGCATTCAAGATAAATCCAGCGAAGAAGTTGCTCAATAGAATACCTTTAGTTCTTCTCTCTAGAGTTCTTTAGATCCCTCTTCTCTAGCTAAGCTCAAAGTTCATATCTATAGCTTAGATTCTCGAAGGAGTTCACTTTTAGTGATTGTTCTTATTGTAAGAACTCCTTCCTAGTTGGAGAAATTCGCCTCCCCTTCAAACTTAGGTTTGATTTGTAAAAGTCGCTAAGAACTATAACTTAGAAGGGTCTATCCAGTGCACAGATACCTTACTGAGGCTTGCTCAAATTAATCAACAAGACCTCATGTTCAGCACGACCGTGGACGTAGGATCTTGCGTATCCGAACCACGTTAAAAATTGCTTGTGTTGTTTACTGTTTTATTGCATTGCATACAAACATCTTACAAAATCATATCTTGCATAAAACGTATTCATAAAGTGCACCAGCCAAAACTATTTAATTTGTGAAAATCACATTTTCAACTGAGACGAATCTCCGGGCCCCACACTCTTATCCGCACTAAGTCTTCGACTGAGAATCAACCACTGACTAAAGTCAGTAGGAGAGACTCAGTAGTTGGCACACTTTGACCCGCGATCGAAGGTTACTATTTGGCACTGATCATCAGTTGCATCCAACAGCTCATCGCGTTTGAGAGAGAAAAAGCAGTACTCAGGTGTATTCACCCCCCCCCCCCTCTACACCTGACTCTCGTCTCCGGACCAAAAGGTACTACTTGTCATCATTTGGTAGGGGGATCGGGTACATCACTGCTACTAGTCGTCATTTCTTCAACGTTAGTATAAATACTATAATAACATAACAAACAACATATGAAAAATTGAATATCGAAATAACGAAATGCAAACCGAGACAAGAGTTGGACTCTTTCTCCGCAAGACGATAATGCTCCGCTACTCGGTGCAAGCGGTCTATAGCATTCGTCTCCAAGATACAACGGTTTTTTAATTACGAGTAGTTGCACTACTTCTCGTAATTCCGGCGAACTACTTGATATCTCGGGACTAAGGAGATACTAATTAATTTATATGTATGAAGTGAAACAATAGGGATAAAGGAAAGAAGGAGGAATCATGTTTTTCTGATTTTATTTCCTTTACTACAAATCGTCATATTTATATATTTGAAGCACCCATTCATAAAAGACACAACTCTTCACAAACACATATGAAGCAAAAGACACAACCATTCATCATTCATTTCACAAAAGACACAATCATTCATCAATTCATTTCAAATTTTCATTTTATGAATTGATGCCAACCGACATGTCTCTTCCACTTAAATCACATATTAATTAATTTAATTAATAATCTAATTTCCATAATAAAAATCTAACAATAAGAACCTGGAAGCAAGGTAAATTCTTAATGCATATCATCATCAGTTACTAAAAGCCATCTACGAAAGCCATAAAATAGGGATGTAGGGATATTATATATATATATATATATATATATATATATATATATATATATATATATATATATATATAGGGGAGATTCCAATAGGAACACTCCTTAGATTGAGAAATAAGAACAATTATCATCCTTTAGATCATGTAAAATGATGGATCAGATTCGTTTTCAAATTTTTTTACCTGAAATGCACCATTTACTTAAAAAATTTGCACAAAGGGTATTACAATCAAAATCTGTCAGTATAATAAACCTAACCTAGCGTATTACGATTAAAATTCCGCTCATTCATGATTTGTTTTCTGCATTTTCTCATCCCTTCTCATCCAGTTTTTTTCCGGTCTTTCATTGCTTGGTTTCCAAAAGATTTCGATAAAGAAGATCAATTGAAGATCAGTAGGTAAAATTCAGCGATTTCTAATCAGGGTTTCCACAATATTTCGACAACGAAGATCAATTGAAGACCAGTGGGTAAAAAACAGAGATTTCTAAACAGCATTATTCGTCTCTTTGTCACTGTGTAAACACGAAGAAGATTCAGAATCAATTTGTGAGTTTTTTTATTTTATGTCGAATTTTTAACGGTGATTTGGATGTGTGTGTTGTTGATTATTTTAAGTTATAAATATATGCACCATTTTGCAAAAAAAAAATACACAATTATGAGGGAAAATATGCACAATTAATGAGAAAAAATGTACAATTACTGGGGGAAAACATGCACACATTTAATGGGAAAAATATGCATAATTATTAAGAAAAATATGCACAATTAATAGGAAAAATATGCACAATTAATGATAAAATAACAAAAAGATGAAATTATTAGGGGAAAATCTGGGACGAGACTTAGATCTAGGGCGATAATTAGTTAAACTATGCACAATTAACGATTGTTCTCGTAAAATCTGGGACGAGACTTGATGATATTAAAACATGGAAGAGAATTAACGAAAATGATGTTTACAACAAAGGAAAGAAGATAAAAAAAAAAATAATAGATTGTGCAAGATTACAAAAATAACCTCAGTGCAAACTTTTTTGCCTTAAAGGTGCATTTCGGGATTTTAAGTGATGGCAGAATCTGGAGCGTCGAATTACTTGATCAAACGGTTATAAATTGTTCATATTTCTCACTCTAAGGGGTGTTCTCATATGATATCCCCTATATATATCTATATATATATATATATATATATATATATATATATATATATATATATATATATGTATATATGGTTCTCATGAGAACCAAGTCTTAAGTTAGAACTAAGAATCAATATAAATCGTAGATTTAGTTTTTATCTATGGTTAGATTTTAATCAACATTATCAATATCTTAATTATTATTAGTATTTGAGGGGTAGATTTTTAAGAAGAATTATACACCAATACTAATATTATAGAAAACAACGGAAAATCTGCAATTAGTTTCTGCTTTCCCATTTCGTGGATTACTTTCCATTCCTAATTTTTATTACCTTTTTCTGTCTTTATTTGATTTGTACATAGTCTTGTGATTGAATATTAGGCCCGATATAACATGCATAATTTGTACAATTTGATGCACTATGTTATTTTTGTGCAAATATGTGAAGACCGAATATTGTTTAAATTAATTTTTTACATGCATAAGTTTGTATCATGCGATGCATTATGGTAGAATACTTGATGCATAATACATGCATTATGGTAGAGAGCTTGATGCATAATGGTATAATTTTTTTATGCATTATGTCATAATTTTCAATGCATATTTTAATAATGAACATAGCATGACTATTGCATAATATTAGAAATAATTAATAAATTAAAAAATATAATTTCATCAATATTATTAATTAATAAAATAATAATATTAATGAATATTATATGGCACGACATATATTAACACAGAAAACTTATTTTTAATAACATAACAATATCCCGAACGACTTCAGATAATGCATATATGAATTCCATAATATGCATCGACCTATAAATAAATATGCATGATTCAATTAATTATGAAATCACGAAACTTTTTCTTAAATTTTTTTGATGCTATCTTAACAAACCTTTACTAAGATACGATTATAAAAAGGACTTAAATAGATTAAATTTTATAATTAAAATATTATTTATGGTATTTTATTAAATTACTTAAGGAAATAAATTAAATAGTAACTAACCTACCTTATCAAAAAAATTCCATACCATAAAAAACCAATGTAAAAATTGTGATTTAAAATCGTATGCATACATGTTTAAAAATTCATAAGAATAATAATAACCATATTTAATTGGGTGGCATACTATAAAAAAGTACGCAATTTATAGGAAGTTATATAAATCAATTCGTTTGTTGCTATTTATCCGCATTAATTAGTATGTTAATTAAGAAATAAATTAGATATTAAGAAATTTGCCATATCCATAAATAATCACAAGATCTTTTAGAAGTTATATAAACCTAAAATTACACTAATATCCTTCTGGATATTATGACATTTTAAAAAGTCATTAATTAATTAATTAATGATATTCATTGGATTAACTAAATCAATGGTTGTAATTGGTTCTTAGTTCTCACAAAAAAACCTTAGTTCTTATTTGATCCAAATCCTATATGTATATATGTATAGAGAGTGGATCATGTGAGAACTTATATTTAACGTAAAAATTAAGATCTATGCATAATCATTATATTTTGGCAAATTGGATTTTTTAGTCCCCAAACTATGTGTGTTTGGCCAATTTAGTCCCTTATTTATTTATTTTAGGTAATTGGTCCTCAAACTATAGAATTTTGAACGAATTGGTCCTTCTGTTAATTTTTTTGTTAGTCAACGTTTTTTAAAGGGTATTTTCGGTATAATATTATTGAGGACCAAAACGTCCAAATATTGAAAGATTGAGAACCAATTTGACCAATTTTTTTTTTTAAGTTTTTCAAAAATCGAAAAATATTTTTAATAATTTTGCTTTTTTGTAAGGAGCAATTATGTCAATTTAAAATAGGTTGAGGACCATTCCCGTTAATTATAATATATTTGGGGATCATATTACTATGAAAACGATGAATTAAAATATAAAATATATTACTCCGTAACCAATTTTTTTCCAAATATTACTATGAAAACAGGGGATTAAAACATAAAATATACGAAAAATTAATGAATAAATCATATTGGAATGAAAACATGTTTTGAATGGAAATCTACTATAGTTTTGTTAATTGATTATCAAATATTCTACGTTTTTATCTGTCTTTATCATAATAATATATTCGAAAATTTTGATAACAGAGCTATAAAATTAGACGATTATGATCCCAAAATATAGGGATTGGTCTTCAACTTATTTAAAATTGGCGTAGTTGGTCCTTAAAAAAATCAAAACGACTAAAATACTTTTCGATTTTTGTAAAATTAAAAAAATTTCAGTAAAAAAAAAATGGCCAAATTGGTCCTCAATTTTTTAGTATTTGGACGTTTTGGTCATCAATAATATTATACCGAAAATACCCTTTAAAAATCGTTGACTAACAATTGACTTACCAAAAAATTAACAGAAGGACCAATTTATCCAAAATTCTATAGTTTGGGGACCAGTTAACTAAAAAAAAATAAGGGATCAAATTGGCCAAACACGCATAGTTTGGGGACTAAAAAATCCAATTTACCTTATATTTTTATGTAGAATGCAAAATTATAAAATTACAGGGTTTTTTTGCATAAAATATATACGAATTATGCATATAATATATAAGTATTATGCATGGTTCTTAATTTTTACATTAAGGGGGTGTTTGCAATCACTTAAATTTTTTAACTTATGACTTAATTTAAGGAAAAATTGATTTTGAGTGTTTTCAACAACTTAAATTCTTCAAAATTCTCTACATTTAAGTTGAATAAGTTGAAGTTGGTTAAGTTGGTTTTAACCAACTTCTCCAACTTAATGACATATTTGTAATTTCGGATAAGTTATTATTTGACATCTTACTTATAAATCTCAAAATAAGCTACTACAGTATAAATTTTGCAAACACTATTTTTTCAATTTTTTCTTCTTTTAAGCAGTTTTTGCAAACATACCCCAAATTCTCTAATAAGCCATTTTTACAACTTCTCCTTAATTTATACACTTAAAAAAAGTTTAAGCTATTGCAAACACCCCTAAATGTGGTTAGATCAACACCCTATATGCATATATGTAAGGATCGCTTTACAATAATGTTGAGGCTCAGACGCCGATTACAACCACCACAGAACTCACAGTACAGCACCAACAAGCCTAGCAACTATTACAATGCTTAGATCTCACTATCCCTCAAGATTATACACAAACTCACATAGAGAGTAGAAGAATCGAGAGAGAGGAAGACAGAGAAAAGAGATCAAGAAGCTGCGCTAGGTTAATGAGGTTATCAACCCTAATCCTATTTATAGGTAGGGTTGATAACGGGCTCGAGAGATTAAAGCGAAACGGCCGCGCAATAAGCAGTCCAACATTAATACAGTTGGGCCGGGCAGCTACTGGGCTCAGGTAAGAGTTGGGCCGAGACTTGGGCACTTAGTACTGGGCCTAGCTTTCAGTATTACATACTCCACCTTAAGCCTTGTAGTAATGTGCCTTCACAAATAGAAGGAAGGTTTGTAATCGGTTTTCTTTTATGTCATCATCGCCCCCCTTCCCCTCCACTACAATGCAACTGTTACCTCCCGCAAGAACAAACAAACAAAGAACAGGAGAGAAGAGAGTATACCATAGATACATCGTTCAAGTCAAGATTCAAGATCTTGAGACAAGTATTAAGTTTATCTACACTTAAACACTTAGTACCCATATATCAGCAGGATTCAAATCTGTGTGAATTTTATCAAGAGTGATAATCCTTTTTTCAACTATATCCCGTATAAAATGAAACCTAACATCTATGCGTTTAGTACGATCATGAAATACGGGATTTCTACACAACCGAATAGCGATCGACTATCCGAGAATAAAGCAACAAAGACCACTTAAACACTTAAGTTCGACAAAAGGCCTTTCGGCCCAAACGGCCTCTTTTTAAAGCCTCAGCAAAGACAACATATTCAGCTTCGGTGGTGGAAAGAGCAACAATAGGTTGTAAACTGGGACTTCCAACATATACAAGAACCACGAGAAAGTAAACACATATGATGTTGTAGACTTCCTATTATCCCTATCATTTGCATAATTGGAATCAACATAACTCAACCGCGGTTTTGTCCCTCGAACATTTTGAAAACTTTAAACCAATAGTTTTTGTAGCTTTCAAATATCTAAACAACCATTTTGAGCATTCCAATGAGGCATACCCGGATTTGACATATATCTGCTCAAGCAGCTGACTGCATAAGCAATGTCAGGTCTGGTACCATTAAATACATAACAGACCCTATAGCATTTGCATAAGGTACCTTTTTCATATCATTAATTTCAGAATCAGTTTTTGGAGACAGATCTTTACTTAACACAACATGAGAAGCAAGAGGCACATTAACAGATTTAGCTTCAGTCATGGCAAATTTACTCAAAACTTTTTCCACATAAGAAATCTGATTTAGGACAAGAGTGTCAAGCTTCCTATTTCTAGTTATATTCATTCCTAGAATTTTCTTGGCATCCCCCAAGTTTTTCATCTCAAAATTGTCACTCAGACATTTCTGAATATGTTTAATAGACTTCATACAGGGACTAGCAATCAGCATATCATCCACATAAATCAGTAAATAGACAGGAATATATGCAGATTGAGTGTAATAAAGACAGTGGTCATAGGTACTCCTAGTAAAATTCAAAGATAACATGCATTGATCAAACTTCTTGTTCCACTGTCTAGGGGATTGCTTTAAACCATATAAAGCCTTCTCGCAAAGAAACACACATGATTAGGTTTAGCAGAGTCTATGAATCCTTCTGGTTGTTTCATAAATATTTGTTTGTCTAAATCCCCATGAAGAAATGCAGTTGTAACATCCATCTGTTTTAGTTCCCAGTTAAAATGAGCAACTAAAGCTAACATGATGCGCACAGTAGTTAACTTCACAACATGAGCAAAGATTTCTGAGTAATCTACCCCTTCTTTTTGAGTAAATCCCTTAGCAACTAACCTAGCCTTATACCTCAAAGACTTAGGTTCATGCTTAAGTTTAAAGAGCCATTTACAGTCCACAACAGAACATGAAGCAGGTTTTGGAACAAGAATCCATGTTTTATTTACATGCAGAGAGTGCATTTCAGATTGCATAGCATGTAACCATTTATCAGAAGAAGAAGAATTCATGGCATCAGAATAAGAAGTAGGTTCACCATTCAAAGAATCACAAACACTGAGAGCATACATCATATAATCATCATACTTAGGAGGACCATGAATATCTCTCCTAGGTCTGTCTCTAGACAGCAGGTAATCTGAAGGAACAGAGTCAGACACAGAAGTGGGATTTTCAGATATTTTAGAATCAGACACAGATGTATCAGATATAGATTCAGAATGACTACTAGATTCAGCATGATCAGTCACAGGTTCAGAATCACACTCAGAAATATCAAACTCAGACAGAAGGGGTTGAGACTCCACCTTAGAAGGAGTGTTCAGGTGGAGAAACAGGTAAACAAGGAAATTCAGTTTCATTGAATATCACATCCCTACTGATTATAACCTTAAAACCAGGCTGACTTCTATCCCAAAGTCTCGTAGCCTTTCACCCCTTTCGGATACCCTATGAAGACACACTTTCCGGATCTAGGTTCTAATTTGTCTCCCTTTTGATGAACAAAAGCAAAGACACCCAAATACTCTTAGGTGAGACAAGTTTAATGGTTTACCGGTGAACACAGTTTACGGACACTTTGCCCCTTAAGGGAACTAGAGGGAAGCCTATTAATTAGATAAGTGGCGTTAAGGCAAAGAAGACCCCGTAAAGTTTTAGCACTAGAACACTCTAATAAGCACCTAACCTTTTCTAACAAGGTTCTATTCATTCTCTCCACTATCCCATTTTGTTGTGGATTATATGGAACAGTCTTATGCCTTCTAATCCCAGATTTGACACATATGTTGTCAAAAGGAAAGTTACAAAATTCTAAACCATTATCAGTTCTAAGAATTTTGATTTTCCCACCTGTCTGATTTTCAACTGTAAGTTTCCACTCAGAAAACATTTGAAAGACTTCAGACTTTTGTTTTAATAAAAACAGCCAAGTTTTCCTAGAATAGTCATCTATAATAGACAAGTAGTATCTGCATCCACTATGAGTGGGAGTGCTAGAAGGACCCCACACATCAGCATGTATGTATTCAAGAATATTAGAAGACACAATTCTTTCAGATTGAGCAGTGACAGGAAAAGAAACTCTATGCTGTTTTCCTAGCACACATGAGTCACAGAAAGGTAAATCAGACAATTTATCTTTTCCAAACACCCCAGATTTTCTCAAAACATCCATATTCTTGGAACTAGCATGCCCTAGTCTATTATGCCACAAGACAGTCTTATCACAAAAAGAAGCATGTATATTTGATGCAGTTTTAACAGGGAGAGCAGAGAATGGATATAGATTATTTGTTCTCTTAGATTTGAACACAACTAGAGATCCCTTCTTAACCTTCATCCATCCATTTCCCCAACTCCCACCAAAACCATCATTTTCTAATGCTGTAAATGATAATAGGTTACAAGCAACTTCAGGCACATATCTTACTGTTGGATATGAGTCAATAGATTGATACTCAGCTGTTCTAGGGTTAAAAGAAATTGGGGGAAATCATAGTAGTACTATGGAATTGAAGATCCCAAAACCGAGCTGATATCAGTAGATTAGTGTGTCGATAGGATTAGCCGATGTATAGGTTAGACTTGATGTAATGCTTATTATTTTGTCTAAGTCCCGTGACGGGGTAGTTGTTGAACCGATCTTCGCCGAAGATACTTTTCGTAACCCCACGTCATCGTGTAATCGCTTGCATTCTTCGTCGCCACCGATATCAAACTCGGTTAAAGATCCCGCATCACCGACCGGACCTCGCAGAAGCATTCTCTACAAGCCGATGGTCATCGGTAGAAGAACCAAGGTAAGCAAAGTATACCTTCGCGAATCGACCAACCGACTATCGAAGCTTACTTTATCGGCCGACGACTCGACCAAGAAGACAGACTTTCCGCCATCGTATCCGACGAGTAAAGCGACCCAAAGACTTAAAGTCCTTTCAAATGTTCGCAGAAGACATACGAGGTAGTTTGAACGGTCAACTCGACACTCACCAACTACAAACCTCGACCAATGAGAAGCCGACAACGCTTACCTACTCTACACAAGAAAGTCGCTCTCATGAACAGCGCATTAATCGCCCCCGTCGCAACAAAGTTGAATAGTGGCCGTTTTCTTTGGACGCTTGTGACACGTGGCATCGTCGTCTCCAACGGACATATGCCACAACTCACAGCCTATAAATAGAGAAGGATTTGAAGATTTCAAAAGAGGAATATACGCGAAATCAAGGGAAATCATTCAAGCTCACAACGCTCTAGAACCTTCAAGCTTATCCAAGCAGACGAACTAGTTTTCATAGAACACTTCTTGTAGTTCATCTCTCTAGAGCTCTTTGATCCCTTTCTTCTCTAGACTAAGCTCATTGCTAGATTCATAGCTTAGATCCGAAGGAGTTCACATTTAGTGAATTGTTCTTGTTGTAAGAACTCCTTCTCGGTTGGAGAATATTCCCTCCCTTCTAAACTTAGGTTTGGATTGTAAAGTCGCTAAGGACTATAACCTAGAGGGAACCCGTCCAGGCACAGTATCCCCGCCGAGGCTTGCTCGAGAATAATCAACAAGTTCTCCCGCCTTGTTCGGGACCGTGGACGTAGGATCTTGCGTATCCGAACCACGTTAAATCGCTTGTGTTCTTTTATCGTTTTATTGCATAGCATTCAACCGACTTGAAAATCATAAGCTTGCATAAAACGTATTTTATAAAGTGCACAAACCAAAAGATTTAACTTGCTAAAACGCGTTTTCAAAAGAGACGACTCCGGCCTAACACTTATCCGCACTACGGTCTCCGACCGAGTTTCGTAATACCGACATCGCCGCAGAAGAGCTCGAAGCCGACTCACTTTGACCCCCTGATTGAAGGCTTACTTGGCACCGTTCATCGATTGCAAACATCGCCTTAGCTGACCTTCACCGAGAAAAAGAAACGAGCTCGGGTGTATTCACCCCCCCCTCTACACCACGACTTTTCGTCTCCGGACCAACAATTGGTATCGAGCACACAAGTGTTCAACCGATCGCCGGTTACGAAATACTTGGTCCTCTCGAACCGATCCCGAAAACCGTTTTCACCGCATAAGCATCTTTTCGGCATCCTTATACTCTTACTCTTACAATGTCCGATATGTCGGGTATTAGGATGGTACCGATGTTCTCAATAGAGAACTACACGGTATGGCGCGTACGTATGGAGGCACACCTAACGTCACTCCACGACAAGCATGTCGGATGTCCTAGAGTCGGGACCGATCATTCCCATGATCGATAGCGTAATATTTGCTCGGAGGAGGCGTGGGAGCACAAACCGGTGCTAAGGTTCCCAAAGACAAATCGCCTTCACGCCTCGAAGAAAAGAAGTTGCACAACCTTGACCGAGTTGCACGTAATGCCATACCGACTACGCTCGGTGACTCACATCTCGGAAGGGTACAAGATTACAAAACGGCGAAAGAGCTATGGGACGCCTTGGCTGCATCGAGCCATGGAACCCCTCAAATCAAAGAAAACAAGCTCGAGCTAGAGCTTCGTGAAGTTCGACGCCTTTGCAATGGAGCTTTACCGAAACCATTGACGAGCCGAGTGTCGATTCACCAATCAAGTCAATGTCATCAATGGGTACGGGGAGGTCGTTCACCAACAAGGAGATGAACACCAAGATCTTGAGAGCGTTGCCCCGACGAAGTGGCTTCCATTTGCTACTTATTTACGTCGCTCCCGATCTAAATGCTCTAACTCCCGATGTTATATTTTCGTAATTAAAATCGGAGGAATTCGAGCATAGCCTACCCCAAAAGTGCTTAAGCGCTCCACCGACACACGTTCGACCACGCCTTCAAGGCAACACAAGAATACCGAGCCAAGCCTATTTCCTCAAGCAAAGCGTGGCCACATCGCAGCAAAGTCTTTCGAGACTTCGAGCCCCGACCGCCTAGCACCGATGGCTCTCAAATATCGGAGGGAAAAGGAGAGAGTCGAAAGTCGAGGAAATACAACCGAGATTCTTCCTCGGGTATGAAAGACTATCATAAGAAAGAAGAATCTAATCCTTCTACCGAATGCGGGAAATCGGAGTCTGCGCCGCACCCGTCTAAAGACTCACTGGTAAGAGCAATGAACATCTACCGCTACAACCGCAAGAAGGAGGGACACTATCGCACGATTGTCCCGAACTCTCTCACCGCTCAAAGAGCAGAACGGCAGGCCAGGAGAAAGAAATTCGCCGAGAGACGGCAGGCCTATATAGCCGGAGAGATATCCGACAACTCAATTGAGGAGGATACATTCATGTATTCTTCTGAAGACGAAGCCGCGTTCGTCGCAGTTGAGGTCGCAAAGACAGTTCCTGATGAGTCAGCCGAATACTGTCTGATGGCCGGAGAAGAGGCCGAGGTAAATTCTAAACGCATTATTACCTCTTCTTCACACAGCACACAAGACACGTGCTCGGTCACAGATGATCCTCTAGATGTGGTACAAGCCTACGACGATCTGCTAGAGGAACAGATTCAGCTGAGCAGAGAGTTCAGCAGAACCATCCAGGAACTTGAACAGGTAAAGGCTGAGAATCAGAGACTTTCTTCTGATTGTCAGGTCTCTACTGAGTCAATGGATCTAGTTGCGAGACTCAAGGAAGAGATTGAATCTCTTATGACTAAGTCTCGCTTCAAGAGACTCGGATCTCGGCTCCGACCAAGGACAATTTCGAGAAAGAGACCTGAAATAGCCAAGCTCGTCCCGAAGCTCACGCACGTGCGGAATGACTATGACTCACTCGAAGGAGTGACGAGGTCCGGAGAGGTTTGATGACCGAACAATACCGGGAGCGAAGGAGAAGCTTGAAAGCATGCTTAGAGCACAACGGCCAACTTCTGTGAAAGAAGGCCTTGGCTATACCCACGAAGCTTCTACCTTCAAAAGCTCAGCAACCCTGGCTGATAGGTTCGTCAGAGGAAAGGTGCAAGCTGCCGACACCACACCTCGAGCGAAAAACAAACGAGAAAATGATTACACCTCGCCCGAGTAGCAACAATCAGCCGACCAAAGGTTCCAGCCCCGGGTGACACCGCGATCAAATTCGTGGGGAACCAAGAAGGTCGGATGGGCGTAAGCGCATAAGGAGCCATCGTATGAGCACCCGGCTCAAGACGGCTCGTACTACTATGAGCCCGTGGTCAGGAGAAGCACTAAGACTCAGAAGAAGAAAGCGCCTGAACCCAAAATTATCAGCAGAAAGTCAGTATCTCCAAGTCCTGTGGAGAAGAAAGCTGATAAGGTTCAGAAGAAGAAGTCTAGAACTTCTAAGGTCCCGAGACAGATCTGGGTTCCGAAATCACCCACTAACCCGTAAGGACCCAACTGAACCAAAGGGTACCTAAAAATGCCTCTGTTTTGCAGGTGCATAAGGACCCGTGGATAGTGGACAGCGGTTGCTCGAGACACATGACTTACCAGAAGAGCCTGCTGACCAACTACGTACAAGAAGATGGTCCGCACTGAATTCGGTGACAACTCCAAAGGCTACACAAGGGGATACGGAACGCCGAACATCGGGCACGCCACGCTCCAAGAGTAACATATGTTGAAGGACTTCAACATAATCTCCTTTCGATCGGTCAATTCCCGTGATAATCTTAACAGAGTAATCTTTGAGCCGGTTTCGTGATATTGTTGACAAATCTACAAGGAAAACAAAGTGTTGTCGGGGATCGCGGAAGAAGAACATCTATGTTGCAAATTGGAAAACCGCAGAACCCGAGGCTTGCTTGCTCGCACGACACCAAATCGGGTGACAAGTCGGGTTGGCTATGGCACAAGAGACTCGACCACTCCGAACTTCAAGACCATGAACAAGCTAGTCAAGAACTCTAAAGTCGAGGACCGCCCAACGAATTGTTTATCAAAGACGAGAAATTGTGAAGCGTGCACGAAGGGAAAGCAAACAAAGAGGAGCAATCCACCTATTCCGTTACCTTCCACCGATGGAATCCTTCACCGCTTCACATGGACTTATTCGGGCCGTCTCTCCGGTGACTATAAGAGGCAAGAAGTATGCCCTCGTCGTCGCATAGACGACTACTCGAGATATACTTGGGTCATCTTCATCGCCAACAAATCGATGTTCGACCGAGTTACCTAATCTATCGAAGAAACTCGGTGTGGAAAAGAACATCAAGATTAAGAAGATACGCTCGTACGGAGGAACGAGTTTCTAAACTCGTAGTTAAGACATACTTTGCGATAAAGAGGGAATTCAGCACGAGACATCGCCGCGCGCACCCCTCGCCGGAACGTACTTGCCGAACGTAAGAACAGAACACTCAAAGAAGCAAGCAAGAACGCTCCTCGCATTCTCGGACTACCCTCAAAGTTTTGGGCTGATGCTACCGACACCGCCTTCGTTACACTCGAATCGCTCACTACCGACACAAAGAACACATGAAGACGCCTTACGAACTGTGGAAAGGGAGAATTCCTTCTATTTCTCATTTTCATGTTTTCTACTGTCCTTGCTTTATCCACAACAATGGGAAAGATCAGTTGAAGGTCTTTGATAGCAAATCGATCAAGGAGTATTCTTAGGATACTCTCGAGTCGATAAAGCCTTCGAGTTTTTAACTATCGAACTCTTTGCGTGGAGGAAAGCCCTCATGTTGTTTTTGATGAATTTGTTACCGAGAACAGGAAAGATACAAAGTCAAACACGAGGATGTCGCAGCAAGCTACGGGATCTCGTACTAAATGACAAAGCTGAAAAGATCCAAAGATTGTTAGGATGATGAGTCGAAGATGAAGAAATTCGGATTCGACCAACAAGCAATGTAGCTAACCTAGTTGATTCTATCGAACGTAATCAACAACAGTGTAACTTCGGTCGATGAGGAAGCCCCCGTGGTAACCGAGACCTCTACCGAGAATATAAACTCGGGGGGAACGATTAATGTTCCCGAGCTAAATGCCCCCGAACACGGAAACTCGGTAGATCCTAACCTTCTTACCGAATTACTACGGTCACGGAACGATTACTCATGAAATGCCTAATACACCTACCGACCGTGCGTAAGTAGTATCGGAAGAAGAAGCCCGACTCGAGGCGTTCGTGGCTCGATGCTCATTCTTCGGATCTTATCATTGGAGATCCATCAGCAACTATAAGGACAAGATCAAGATTAAGTCAAGGAAAAAGCTCACTTTACTCTTGTTTTTCGTCTACGAAGAACCTCGTCGATAGAGGACGCACTTAAAGATGCTTGACCGGGTCATTGCTATGCAAGAAGAGCTGAACCAGTTCGTCGAAATGAAGTTTGGGAGCTTGTCGATGGACCTAGACATCAGCACGTGATTGGAACTAAGTGGGTCTTCAAGAACAAGCGAGATGAAAACAACGTCATTGTCGGAAATAAAGCTCGACTAGTTGCTAAAGGATACGGTCAGCAGAGAGGAATTGACTTTGATGAAACATTTGCTCCGGTCGCCGCGATTGGAAGCCATTCATCTTTTCCTAGCTTATGCAACACATCGGGATTTAAGGTATATCGAGATGGATGTGAAGTCAGCTTTTACGAACGGCGTCGAAGGAAGAAGTCTACGTGGAACAACCGCCCGGCTTTCAGCAGGGACATCGAGTGTACTGAGACTTAGGAAAGCTCACGTATGGGTTAAAACAAGCACCCGTGGCTTGGTATGATACCCTATCGGACTTTCTACTTCGTAAAGGTTTTCAAAAGGGGGACAGTAGATCGCACCCTATTCAAGCATAAAGTCAGAAGATGACATTCTACCGGTGCAAATCTACGTGGACGACATCATTTTCGGCTGCAAAAAACGAAGTCATATGTCGCCAGTTCGAGAAGATGATGAAGGAGAAATTCGAGATGTCCATGATGGGAGAGATGAATTATTTCCTTGGATTTCAAGTAAAACAATCAGCGAAGGAATCTTCATCAATCAAGCCAAATACACTCGAGATCTTCTCAAAAGATTCGGCTGTGATTCCAAGAAGCCGGTCAAGATCCCCATGAATACGAACTTTAAAATCGATCTAGACAAAGAGGGAGCTTCGTTAACTCTCCCGATTATAGAGCTATTATTGGTTCTTTACTTTATTTAACACTAGCCGACTCGACATAACTTATGCCGTAGGTGTATGCGCAAGATTTCGAGGCGAATCCCAAGCGAAGTCATCTAGACTCGACGAAGAAGATTCTGCGATATCTAAGAGGAACACCCGATCTTCGGGTTATGGTATCCTGGCGATGATAATCTAATACCGACGAGTTATTTCGATGCGGATTATGCGAGATGCGGGATAGATCGAAAATCAACTTCCGGAACATGTCGGTTCCTAGAGGCAAAGGCGATATCGTGGTTTTCAAAGAAACAAAGACTCGGTAGCTACGTCCACTACCGAAGCCGAGTACATGGCTGCAGGAAGTTGTTGTGCCCTGGATCCTTTGGCTTCGACAACAATTGAGAGATTATGGTATAACTCGGGATGAAGTGCCCATCTACCGTGACTCCACCAAAGGCAATAGCTATAACTCGAACCCGGTTCTACATACCGGATGCAAGCACATGGATATCCGACACCACTTCATCGGAGACCATGTCGAAAAGAAGGACATCGGGATGGAGAAAATCCATACCGACAAGCAAAGGGGCGATATACCGACCAAACCACTAGCCGAGAACGAGTTCGGAGAATTATCGGTTGAGCTATGTCGCTAGATCCTACCGAGACAAGTCAGGAGAAGCCGACTACCGATAATGATATACTTAGCAGCAATTGGTATCGGTATGGAATCGGCATGACAAAGTCGAGAAAACTCCTTACAGTGACTCGGTTGGGAGAGACACACTCGGACACGCAAGGGGGGAACATGGTCGTCAAGCACAACCATCCTCCCGATAATTAATGATAACCGGTGATAAGTTCGATCAAGAGGTTTGCGTAGTATCATTACTTAAATTGTTCGAAGCATGCCGCATTTAATGCATCGTCGCTTACATTCGGTTGTTAGGGAGCATTTATTCCTTACCATTTATTATGTTTAAGGTTTAAGGAAAGGTCGACGAGGACCCCTCGCCCGCGTAATTAATGCTCTGTCGCGCATTTAACGCATGTCTTCTCCATTACCTTTATTACGTATATCTATAATATTGGCGGCTATTGTAATCGGTCCTTTTATAACATTTAATCTTAGCCGCCCCTTGATTTTGAAAGATTAAATTTGAACCGTGCGATTCAAACTAAAGATCAAGCTTAATATACAAAATCTTTCATCTTCTATCAACTCTTCACTTTTCGCCATTTTTCATATTCTCAAGAGCTTATCTCGCAAATCTGTTTTCTTATCCAAATCTCTTAAACAACTTTGCTTTCGCATCTCTTAAAGCTCTTATACACGGTAATGTATCAGATATCTGCGCTAGCATCCTAACTTACTCTATTTTTTCAAGTGCTAATATGTTGTTTTGCAGATTTCAATGGCGAACGTTCAAACATCAGACAACATTGAGGAGATTGTGGCTTCCAGGATTTTGTTTGAGCCTACTTTGGCCTTCCGCCAAGTGGAGATCTCTTTTCTTGAACCCGTGTTTGACGCTTTGGAGCGTTCAGGGTTGGAGACGCTGGTTTCGAAGTACCCCCGTGCTTATCTCCCTCGACAGGTCGCTGAAGTTTATTTCAACTGGAAATCTCTAGCGTCGGGAGGAGAGGAATCGTCCTTCTCTTATCAGAAGGAAGTCGACCAAGATGAGTGGGAGTTAGCTGTTCATACCTTCAGTATTCAAGATGCTCTAGGTCTTTCATTCGATCTTCCCAACTCCGGCATTTCTCCGATTGGATACAAGGAGAAGGAGATCAACGCATATGTGCAGAAATTCTGTGGACGCAAGGATGTGGCGTTCAAAATAGCTCTCCCGAGGAATCTGTTGCTACCTCAGTACAGAGGTCTAGCTTACGTGGTATCGCACATTCTGACAAGTTCAGCTGGATCGTATGATCAACTCCGTCCAAACCAAGGATTCAACTGATGATGGCAATAGACGATGGGGTTGAAGTGAACCGGGCCGAGTATTATACTACTCACCTGAAGGCAACGTGCTCGGAAGTTCACCACATTACCCACTGGCGAGAGGAGGATAGCCAGTGTGGGTAAACTTCTATTCGGAACAAAGATGTCTGTTCTGATAGAAAGCATGGTTCAGAGGAACTCAGCTTTTGAGGACTCCAAGTACTTTGACAAGAAATCTATCAAATTCCAGACGAAGGCTGGAGCTGAGAAATCCATAGGCAAGGGGCCGCCTCGAGCCTAAAGAGAGCGCGGCTCCGCCCCCATCGCACAAGTGCCAAAGAAGAGGAGATTGGCCAAGACTCGACCTGCCGAGGTCATGTTGCTCGGCCGCCGGCCATACTAGCGTCAACTCCCCGCTTTACCTCCTCCCGAGCGGATCGAGGATTCGTGATATCGGAATAGAAGGAGCTACTCGAAGGATAAGGTTCGAGATAATCAGCTCCGAGGAAACCCGGTCGGACGCCAGAATATCGACCGAGGAGCCATCCGCTCGAGTGGAACACCACCGATTCCACTCGTGCCCGTGCTACGCTTGAAATTCACGAGCCGATACCCGAAATCGCCGGGCACGCGGACTTGATAGAGATTGCCATCGTGGCACGCGCTCATATGCTACCGAGATTCCTCGCACCGGGACATTCTCATAGACTTTTCAAAGAATCGCTCAAGGAGGCGAGTTGTTGGCCGAGGAGCAAGAGCTGCAGAATGCCATAGGCTTTGGCGAGCCCGCCGATCACGGGTTGTTTTGAAGATCTACGAGCCGCTATGCTCTACTTGCTAAGCCGAGGGAATCGGCTCCAGTGCAACACTCCCCCGCCCCCCTTCTCCTCCCCGCCGATAAGGGAGATGATGATGATAAGGAGAAGGACGAGGCACCCAAGGATGCGAAATGGGAGATTCTCGCTCGAGGGACAAACTCCCCAGTGAGACGAGCTCATCACCACCCACCGCTACATCCGGTGAGGCTCCTAATGCCCCTAAGTACTCAAGGGAGCAGCTTCTCACATTCTCCGAAAAGAGGCTCGGAACAAGCTCCTATCGATACAACCAATAGGTTCCGTGTCCTCAAAGGCGAGCCAACAAGGCGATCGACGCCAAGGAGAGAAAAATCGCCTTCTCGCCAAAGATGTACACATTAAATGGGAGAAGTATACAAAGGCGCAGGTCGAACGCCTTCGAACAAACTTTCCGCCGACGTCTTCAAACCACAAGAGGCTCCTTCTCGCCCTGATCGAAGAAGATGATCGAGCGAGCTCTAGCCGCCCGGAAGATTGATCCGCAAGCTCGAGTCGCAGCCTTCTTGAAGCTCGGCGCCTATCTTTCTCACAAGAGCTGACTCTGGCCCTCGAAAGCATTCAAGCTCAGATGGATGAACGTAATAAGCTGGCTACCACCTCTCTCCAAACAGCCATTAAACAACAAGCTGAGGCTCTCAAGACGATTCGAAAGAGATGAGCGAATCCCATGATGCGGCTACGCCGAACCTTCGCAAAGAATCGGCTACTCGACTACGAAAATCGGGAAAGAGCAAGAAGCTGGATGGAATGGCTACACCAGGTGTGGTGTCTCGACTTCGATACGACTGTTGATGAAGTCAAAGTTTCTGTTGCCAAAGTGGCTGAAGAAGTGAAAGAACTCCGTACCTCCCTTGGACTTATTGCTGATGCCAAAAAGGGGGAAGGTAGTAAGGGGGAAGGTAGTAAGGGAGAAGGAAGTGAGAGAGTGGATGTTAGAAGGATTGAAGGAGTGATGGGGACAGCTGATGTACCGCTTCTTAGCGTAAGGGTACAGGAGGAAGGACCCTCCACGCTGAAGGACCCTCACGACTCAAAGGGAAAAGGCACAGGAGGAAGGACCCTCTACTCGAACCGAAGAAGTCTCGGCCCGCGGCAAAAGACAATACCGACTAGGTACTTCTCCTTGAATTTCCATTACAAGCCACCCCCCATCTCCTCTTCTTCGCACATATAGAAGAGATCGCTCGATTCTTGAGACGAGCCAGAAGAAGAAGAGTCACAACATGCCGCAGAGGCTGGGGAAGGAGACTACTACTGAATCTCCTCCTTCCTCCCCGGTCCGAAAATTTAAATCAAAAGTGGAGCAGGAGGCTTTCGACCTCAGAGTCGCCCAACAGCTGCAGGACAAACTTGATCATGAGCGAAAATTAGAAGAAGCAATGAGGCGACCAAAAAGCCTAAGGGCAAGGTCAGAAGAGGCGAGAGGTAAGAAGAAGGTAATCGGGACAGTTGAAGAGCGTAAGAAGAAAGCTCAAGAAGAATACGCCAAGGCTTCTTCAACTAATATCCCAACAACTGATACCCCAGCTACTACGCAAAGTCAACCCTCTACGACTCATACGCCGCGCGTAGATAGCGAAGATCAAGCAACGTGGGAGGCGATGCTCAGCTGGACTATCTAGCGCACATGGAGACAAGAGAGCAGCCGCGCTCCGAGAAAAGAAAAGGATGGCTGATCCGGGAGAAAGTGCGAAGATTATCCTTTAAACCAAGGATGATCCGAGAAGGCGGATCCCGAGAGGATCTAAGTTCATCGGGGGCCCCCACATCAAGCAACAACCGATTCAAGCACGTGGATAAGTGGGTGCCGGCTGATATGAATGAACATTGGGAGAGATTGAAAGAAGTTTTTATCAAAGGCTACTACGTATGGCGCATTTACCCACTCGACCGCTCGGCCGATCAGCTCTTTGAGGAGTTGGTTACGAGATTTGATGTTGAATTCGGTGAACGGCTGAAGCAAGTCATGGAATCACGAATATAACCTTCCGTGCCCCGCCTTTCCGACGTATTCCACCGCCGAGACTTGCTAGTGGACCGCCGAGCACTAAGGACTTAGAAAGAGAAGTGGAGGAAGCCGCCTGACGCCCGAGCCTGCTCCCCGAAAGGCCGATGATAACTTGGAGATCCAAGAGATTCGAGCTAGAGTGTATAAATACTATTACACGGATCCTCCCGACGAGAAATCCGCCGACTTCAAGAAGAAGACGCAAGTTCAAGAAGCAAGCAGCAGTGATTTTCTCTTTCTCATCTTTTGTAATAGCATTAGGAACTCGTAATTCTTGATATATATATCGGTTCCTTCGCTTGCTAGACAATTACTCATTGTCTTTCGACCGTTTACTTTGTGTTTACACAACCGATCACTAAGTGATCGACAAACACTCACATCGTTTTTCGATCTTGCCATTCTCTCGCCCGCTGAAGTTCGTTTATGATTATCGGTTTTTCCTCGGGACGTTTGAAGGGGGAAATTGTTGTCGTGGGGACAAGTATCTTTGATAGATGTTAGAGTATAGAGGTTTTGGCATCATCAATTAGGGGGAAATTGTTGGATATGAGTCGGTAGAGATTGATACTCAACCTGTTCTAGGGTTAAAAGAAATCGGGGGAAATCATAGTAGTACTATGGAATTGAAGATCCCAAAACCGAGTTGATTTCGTGAGATTAGTGTGTCGATAGGATTAGGCGATGTATAGGTTAGACTTGATGTAATGCTTATTATTTTGTCTAAGTCCTGTACGGGGTAGTTGTTGAACCGATCTTCTGCCGAAGATACTTTTCGTAACCCCACGTCATCGGTGTAATCGCTTGCATTCTTCGTCGCCACTGATATCAAACTCGGTTAAAGATCCCGCATCAGGCCGACCGGACCTCGCAGAAGCATTCTCTACAAGCCGATGGTCATCGGTAGAAGAACCAAGTGCAGCAAAGATACCTTCGCGATCGACCAACCGACTATCGAAGCTCACTTTATCGGCCGACGACTCGACCGAAGAAGACAAAGACTTTCCGACCCATCGTATCCGATGTAAAGCGACCCAAAGCACTTAAAGTCCTTTCAAATGTTCAGCGAGAAGACATACGAGGTAGTTTGAACGGTCAACTCGACACTCACCAACTACAAACCTCGACCAATGAGAAGCCGACAACGCTTACCTACTCTACAAAGAAAGTTGCTCTCATGAACGGTGCATTAAGCCCCCGCCGCAACAAAGTTGAATAGTGGCCGTTTTCTTTGGACGCTTGTGACACGTGGCATCGTCGTCTCCAACGGACATATGCCACAACTCACGCCTATAAATAGAGAAGGATTTGAAGATTTCAAAAGAGGAATATACGCGAAATCAAGGGAAATCATTCAAGCTCACAACGCTCTAGAACCTTCAAGCTTATCCAGAGACGAACTAGTTTTCATAGAACACTTCTTGTAGTTCATCTCTCCAGAGCTCTTTGATCCCTTTCTTCTCTAGACTAAGCTCATTGCTAGATTCATAGCTTAGATCCGAAGGAGTTCACATTTAGTGAATTGTTCTTGTTGTAAGAACTCCTTCTCGGTTGGAGAATATTCCCTCCCTTCTAAACTTAGGTTTGGATTGTAAAGTCGCTAAGGACTATAACCTGAGGGAACCGTCCAAAGGATATCCCCGCCGAGGCTTGCTCGAGAATAATCAACAAGTTCTCCCGCCTTGTTCGGGGACCGTGGACGTAGGATCTTGCGTATCCGAACCACGTTAAATCGCTTGTGTTCTTTTCTTGTTTTATTGCATAGCATTCAATTGACTTGAAAATCATAAGCTTGCATAAAACGTATTTTATAAAGTGCACGACCAAAAGATTTAACTTGCTAAAACGCGTTTTCAAAAGAGACGACTCCGGGCCTAACACTTATCCGCACTACGGTCTCCGACCGGAGTTTCGTAATACCGACATCGGTCCGTAGAAGAGCTCGAAGCCGACTCACTTTGACCCCCAGTGATCGAAGGCTTACTTGGCACCGTTCATCGATTGCAAACATCGGCTTACTGACCTTCACTGAGAAAAAGAAATAGAGCTCAGGTGTATTCACCCCCCCCCCCCTCTACACCTGACTTTTCGTCTCCGGACCAACACTTACTTCTTTCATAGTATATTCAAAACCAGACTGAAATTTTAAACAGATATTTCCAATTCCAAGCACAGAGCATTTATGTTTATTGGCAACTATCACATATCCAAAATTACCAGTTTTTAGTTCAGAAAAACACTCTTTAAAAGGTGAGATATGATAAGCACTGCCATAGTCCATGATCCATTCATTTAACATTTCAGAATTCACATTGTTTACAGATGGAAAGTTTGGTTCAGAAACCATGAAATATTTTCCCAGAATATTAGTATCAGAATTATCACACAAGATAGCATTAGATACACTTTTCTGCTTAGAATTATATTTCCCTTTCTTAGGAGAAGAACAGTCTTTCATATAATGGCCATATTCACCACAGTTAAAGCATTTTCTCCCTTTGGATTTAGACTTAGATCTAAACCTTTGATTCTGTTTCTTTCCCCCCTTTTCTGAACTGTAAGAAGAGCTAGTTCTTTCACTAGTTCTACCTCTTACCTGATAAGTAGCACTATGTTCAGAGATTTTCACATCCTTATTGAATTTTAAATCCATTTCCTTACTCTTAAGGGCAGTAATGACAGTCTCAAGATCTATCTTATCCCTCCCATACTTAATGGCAGATTGGACATCATTATAAGCCTTAGGAATGGAATTTAACAAAGCTATAGGAGCATAGTTATCAATACTAGTGTCACCAGTTTGCTTGATTAACTGTAACAACTTATTGAATTCATCTAAGTTCTCATCTATGTCCTTTGACATATCTAACTTAAATTTGAAAAAACTCTGTAACAAATACATTTTGGATGGAAGGGAGGTCTCGTGTAAAGCTCACTAAGTCCATCCCATAACTCTTTAGCGGACTCAAGATGTTCTACTTTCCTTAACACGGAATCGACCAAATTTAAAGTTATGGCGAGATAGAGCAAGATCATTCATTTCATTTTTCTTCTTCTCGGAAAGATCATCTTCATAAGATTCGATAATAGCAGCGAAACACGTTTTTCACAAAGTATAGCAATCATCCTCTTTTTCCACAAGTTGAAATCGGTCTTTCCATTAAAGGTAGCAAGACCACTGGAAGACACAACGGCCCATGATGAACGAGAAAAATAAGATACCAACCCGTGAGAGTCGTATCTTACAGGTGAATACTTGCCGAGGGATTTCCCGGGCCGCAATCGCAGCTCAAGGCCAGGCGCGCAGGGGGTCACCACACGCCACCGATAAGGACGAGGAACACAAAAGGGAACCGTATTAAACGGTTCAATAAACTGATCTATACAGATCAACACAAAACTGAATAGAGACTGAAGATAAATGAAACTATCAACAAGCAACAGAGGAAGAACTCGCAGTTTAGGCAATGTATAGCAGATAGGAAGCACACAAAAGATCCTACTGCACCAATCGGCAGATCTAGTCAAAAGAAATAACAGAGAGGTGAAGCCAATTTACCAGAGCGAGGTTCGGAGGCTTGAACCTCGTTCTTACCAGAGATATATGATGACTTTAGATCTAGGGTTACGATTCAATTTTGAATCGCCCTTTCGCAATCTAAAGCCACCGGAGGCAGGGCGGCTGAGCGGCGATGAAACCCGCTCTGATACCACTTGTAAGGATCGCTTTACAATAATGTTGAGGCTCAGACGCCGATTACAACCACCACAGAACTCACAGTACAGCACCAACAAGCCTAGCAACTATTACAATGCTTAGATCTCACTATCCCTCAAGATTATACACAAACTCACACAGAGAGTAGAAGAATCGAGAGAGAGGAAGACAGAGAAAAGAGATCAAGAAGCTGCGCTAGGTTAATGAGGTTATCAACCCTAATCATATTTATAGGTAGGGTTGATAACGGGCTCGAGAGATTAAAGCGAAACGGCCGCGCAATAAGCGGTCCAACATTAATACAGTTGGGTCGGGCAGCTACTGGGCTCAGGTAAGAGTTGGGCCGAGACTTGGGCACTTAGTACTGGGCCTAGCTTTCAGTATTACAATATATATTAACGTTATTAGTGGATTTGACTTGTGAGGATTGAGGATTGTACGGGGAATGAGGTGGGGCACAAATACTCTGATGGCAGAAATCTATTAGAGAAGTTACAGAAATTAACAGATTGTGACATAAGGTCGCAGAAAGTACAAAAATAGGGGCAAAATAGTACTCTATATATATTTTTGCATTTATAAACAATTTGTGTGTATTTTTGCATTTAAGACAAGCGTAATGTATATTTTTGGCATTCCTTTTTAATTAAATTTGTCCACATAATTTTTAATATTTTTAGAATGAACCACTTAGATTAGGATATTTAATATTAGTGGATGATTGAGAGCATCTCCAATGGTTTACACTTTATTTTACATTACACTAATTGTAAAATGTAGTGTAAACTATTTTTTTCTCCTAAAATAGAATATTCCTTTTTGATACTTGTATCATTGAAATAATAATATATCATAATATATACGGTTTGGTAAAAAATTAATATGTCAATATTTAAATAATATTGCAAATTCACATAAAATTTCTTACATATCAACAATAATTGAGATGAAAAACTTACAACTAATAATAGATAATAATGACAGATGGAATTACATTGTAAATAGTAATTAAATTAATTTAATTATAAAATTTAATTATGATTAATTGTATAACTGAAAAGAAAAAAAAAGAAAAAAATTAAATCAAAGTAGTATAGTGTGAGAGTGAAACAATGTTACACAACAATTAGTGAGATATTGTTCAAATAAGCAAAAACGAAGTAGCGCGCAGTATACGATTGGAGAGAACACATTCACAACATAATCGTAAAATGTCATGTCTAGTGTGCTCTTGGAGATGCTCTGAGTTCTAACTTTCTGTGCTAAACATTTAAATGCATATATTTACGTTTACGCACTTAACATTTTTAGCTTTTGTAATTCCTATCTGGGCCAAATATTGTTACGTTAATTTCAATAGCATATGGAGTTATCGCAAAAACTAAATTAAGGCAAAACTGAAAGTAGTTATTTGTATCCATCCATCCATATTTATTTTTCGATCGAAAATTATATGGTCATCTACATAGTTTAATTCTCTAACAACGATTTTCAATTCATCGTACAAGAACAGTAATCTCTTAAAACTAAAATTGGAAAACGAAAGCAGAGAGGCGGCGGAGCAAAACCACCTCTGCATGTTATGCGGATAATAGAAATGGAATTAAGGAAAAGCAGAAAAAAGAAAATCTTGTTTTAGGCTTTTAGCATTATTCTGCCAAAATAACGACCGTTATCCTACACCCTACTACCTGCTCTTTATCTTCAAAATTGAATAGCGTGCCCACCTTCCTTCCTTACTGCATTGTATATTATTTAATACTCTAACTCTCTATGAGTATGAATATTAATTATATATTGCCTTTGATTCTTTTTCTAGACATTTAGATTTATTATTGCACAACTTCGACATCCGAAATTCCACAAATCGGGCGATTTCGTCGTAGCTAAAAAAAGTACACTCAGCCTCAGGAGTTCTTTTGCTGGCGAGAGAAAAAATTACACTGTAGTCGAATGGAGTCGAGCACTGAACGGCGGCTGAGATTGATTAAGGCCCATCTGTTTGCCGCCGCCGATGATTCGTTGTCGCCGATTTCTGTCAACCCAACCGCCGGTGAATTCCTTCACGGTGGTATGTGTTTTTTTACTGCGTCTTTTCGGATCATGCTTTTTCCATTTCTTGTTTGTTTGATATGACCTTCTTCTACTGTGCAAAAGGTTTTATTTTTCTTGGAAAGTTATTGGTCAGATTCTGGGATTTTAGTTTTACGGATATTCAGTGTTGGGAATCATCTATCTTTTCTATTTCTGATCTAAATAATCTCTTTTCATTTGTTTTTTATGGTTACTACTTTCTCTGATCATAGTGGTTGTAAATACATTCGGACTTATTCCTTCTTCTTTTTTGGTTGAGGGTTGCTTGTAGTTGTATCAAGCTACTATTAATTACCAGAACAATCGAATATACTGCTGCAGTAAAATTGTTTAGAAAGTGATGTGTATGCTCGGTTCTTCATGATTATTTTCTTTTCTATTTAAGCCCAATTACATTAATTTCATAAGAATTCGAATTCTGGCCCAATAAAAAAAGGGACCGCCTCAATGAAAAAATGCCTCAATGCGCGCCTCGAGGCGTGCCTCGCCGGAACGAGGCGCTCAGAAGAAGCGCATGGACTAAGGCGTACGCCTCAAGGCGTTTTTTCGCCGTTTCGATTCGAGGCGCGCCTCGAGGCGGGCCTCAATTGGGTTTTTTAAAACCTTGGGTAGAATATGTTTTTCCGTTATAATGTTATTGGTTCTTTCAGACACTCAGTTGAAAGCTTCCAAGACTACAAATATTTGGGCACACGTATAAGGATAGATGGGACTGTTGGAGAGTAAGTCTCCTGTATTATAACTGTTTGCTTTCTCAGATCATAAGGAAATAAATTGAGCCACTGGACTTAATCTTGTCAACAATTTATGTATCTATTATTTTCACGATCTGCAGTTACAAATGGATGACTTATGGAGAGGCTGGTACTGCTCGATCAGCAATAGGCTCGGGACTTCGCCATCATGGATTACAATCAGTAAGTTAACTTTGTCACTTTTTCTTGGGGCTTTATCATTTCTCTCATTTGGGTACTAGTTGGCATCTGTATTCATCAACTCAGAGAATTTCAATATCAAAATACTTTAATGTAGGACGGATTAAAACTGCTGTGCCTAGACTTAGTTTTGAAAAGATGACAAGGACCCTTCTTTTTAAGTGTGTATAATTATATCCATCCATCTTTTTCTTCTATGAAGAAACTTTTAACTGCATATTAATATCTTTTGTGCTTAAATCTTGTTTTCTTCAAGACAATGATATGTATTTTTCCTTGGAGCAGGGAGCTTGTGTTGGACTTTATTTTATCAATAGGCCAGAATGGTTGATTGTGGATCATGCCTGTTCAGCATTTTCATACATATCAGTTCCGTTATATGACACACTTGGTGTGTACCTGTAAGTCTGTTGAGCCTAGTCTAGTTTAGTCAAGTCCATTGATTTTGTAATCTTTTGATGCATTTGCAGGTCCTGATGCTGTTAAGTTTATTGTGAATCATGCTGAAATACAAGCCATTTTTTGTGTGCCAAGTACCTTAAACATTGTGAGACTTTTCTTACGCTGCAGTGAGAAAACAAATAGCATGTGGCATTTAATTTCGGTGTAGTTCGTTACAGGAGTATCCTGCTTTTAAATGTTTCTGTCTAAAAATTGCAGCTATTGAGCTTTCTGTCAGAGATTCCCTCTGTACGTGTAATAGTGGTATGTCCATGTACAACTTCTGCTCTAACTTTTAGCACCTTATATTATTGTAAACTGTATTCCATATTTTCCTGTTCTTTTGACATTTAGTATTTTATCTGTAAATAAAATAGGTGGTTGGAGGGGTAGATGAACATCTACCCTCTGTTCCAGGAGTAAAGCTTTTGTCGTACACAAGATTACTTAGCCAGGTATCCATTTTTTCATTTTCTTTCCTGATGCTATTTTCCTATTTCCTGAAGATAAAATCTGATCCTTGAATCAACGTCGGGGACATGGTGTTAACATGGTGTTAATTCTTTAATCAGTGTCCTAATGAGAGTCAATTCAGATTATTTGGAGGAAAAATATTTTCCCTGGTTATAATGGAGTTTCCTGAAATATCAATTAACAGGGTTGCAGTAACATGCATCAATTTTGCCCTCCAAAACCTGAAGATGTAGCCACTATATGCTATACAAGTGGCACCACTGGGACACCAAAGGTAGCTCTTTGTGTTTCAGCCTTCATTTAAGACCTATTATAATGTTTTGTTAAATCTAATATAGCTCTTTTCCCAATAGGGAGTTGTTCTATCCCATGGAAACTTGGTATCAAGTGTTGCTGGCATGACCACTTCTGTCAAATTCTATTCCTCAGATATGTGAGTTTCGTCTTGGAATATGATGAAGTTATTTTTCTCTCATCCCAGATTATAGCTCAATTTACTTTTTAAGCAGTTACATATCCTATCTTCCCTTGGCACACATTTATGAGCGAGCTAATCAAATCATGTCAGCATACTATGGAGTTGCTGTTGGCTTCTACCAGGGGGTACGTGATTCCTAAACGAAAGATTTTGCTTCAATTCTCGGTTATGTTTATAAAAAGGCAATGCTCCTAAAGATTCTTTCTAGAAACATGAATTTAACTAGAAACCCCCGTTGCATTTCCACTGCTCAGTATGATCATTCAGGTTTGGCGCTTTACATGTGAAGTTGTTTTCGAATCTGCAGGATAACATGAAATTGATGGATGACTTAGCTGCTCTGAGGCCCACTATATTTTCTAGTGTTCCTCGTCTTTACAACAGAATATATGCAGGGTATAATTCCAAGTTATTCCATAAATAACTATTCAGGACTCTTCTGGTCAAGTGTCAATGTGTTATGGTTTTCTAAACTTTAGTTTCTTGCAGAATAATTAATGCTGTTAAGACTTCAGGTGTTCTGAAAGAGAGGTTATTTAATGCAGCCTACAATTCCAAGAGGCAAGCAGTTATGAATGGTATGCTTTTTTTTATGTGATGGGCTGAAAACTTAAATTTGAAGCTCTGTTGATTACATTTCAAATAGGCTCTCATCATATAAACAATTTATGGACACGTTGAATATAATTTTGAGTAAAAGATAATTTATGCCATTTGAGAACTTTCTTATTTACATTTGTCATCACTTCCTGTTTATAAGGTCGAAAACCATCACCAATGTGGGATAGGCTGATTTTCAATAAGATAAAGGACAAACTTGGAGGCCGTGTTCGTTACTTGACTTCAGGTGCTTCACCGCTCTCTCCTGATGTGATGGAGTTCTTGAGGGTGTAAGTGGAATTATCTATGTACTCTCCAGTAGTCAGTATGGACTGAGATAACTTTCAGTAAGCATTCAACTAAAAACATGGCTATCTCTTAGGTGCTTTGGCTGTCAAGTAATTGAAGGTTATGGCATGACAGAAACTTCATGTGTCATCAGCTCTATGGATGAGGGTGATAACTTAACTGGTCATGTTGGTTCTCCCAATCCTGCATGTGGTGAGTCGTTGAAACAGAATTGTGTATTTATTACAATATAATTGCAAGTATTTTTATCATCTAGAAAAGGGGAACAAGAAAGAGTGAGCTTTACACAATCACTTAATTTGGTGTTTTATAATCTTATAATTACACGTTGAACTGTTTGTGCCTCCAGAAATAAAGCTAGTTGATGTTCCTGAGATGAATTATACCTCAGAAGATCGACCTCATCCTCGTGGGGAGATCTGTGTCAGGGGACATATTGTTTTCCAAGGCTACTACAGAGATGAAGTTCAAACGTACTTTACTAACCGATGTTGGACCCTTTTTTTTTGGATGCTATAATATTCCTCCATCTTGATTGAAATTGCAGGAGAGAAGTGATCGATGATGAAGGATGGCTGCATACTGGAGATATTGGATTATGGCTACCAGGTGGGCGCCTTAAGATTATCGATAGGTATGCTATCATCTGTTAACCCCTCCACAAAAAAAGGAGAAGGAACATTCTTTTTAAGATATTGTGCATTAAATAGTTGTTGTCTTCAACAGGAAGAAGAACATTTTCAAGTTGGCACAGGGTGAATACATAGCACCTGAGAAAATCGAGAATGTGTATGCAAAGTGTAAATTTGTTGCACAGTGCTTTGTGTACGGTACGAAGAAAACATTACTTCCTGGTTTGAAGCTCTCAATTTTTGGTTGAGCTGACGAGCCTTATGTTTGTAGGTGATAGCTTGAACTCGTATTTAGTTGCTGTGGTGTGTGTGGATCCTGATGTGTTAAAGGAATGGGCAGCATCAGAAAACATCAAGGTAATTAAGGCGCGTAAAATAAGACTTGATGGTTTTCTGAAACTAAAAGCTGCTTATATTTTCAGTATGATGATTTGGGACAACTTTGTGGCGATCCAAGAGTAAGGGGTGCTGTACTTGCTGACATGGATGCTGTGGGAAGAGAAGCTCAGGTAATTATAGATTACTAAATCTTATTCAAACTCCACCTTTGATTTGTGGACCATTGTTGTGTTGTTGACACAGTTGAGGGGTTTTGAATTTGTGAAAGCTGTAACCTTGGTGCTTGAGCCATTCACTCTGGAGAATGGCTTGTTAACCCCAACATTTAAGGTATGTATCTTCACATATTTACAAGTTTGATAGTGGTTCGGAATCATTATTCTTTGTGAAAAATGTCAGGTAAAGCGTCCCCAAGCCAAGGCTTATTTTGCGGAAGCAATAGCCCTCATGTATAGGGAGCTCTCCACGTCTGATCCTGCCGGAGCTCCACAGAAGATCTTGTGACGATTCTCTGACTCTCTGACATGATACATTTGAACCTAGTACAATGGTGTCCAATAATTTGGACTCATTGCCCATTATCTCCGTACAACTGAAATCTTCTCTCGAATTATCTCATTTTGTGCATTTTTCATGTGCCTTGTCTTGTTTTTTAAGTTGGTCTAATAGAATAAGTTAGTTCCAATTGGAAAGACTCTTGATTTGCAAGTATGAAATTTGTTGTGAATTATGTAATGTTCCTCTGTTGGGATTTATGAAGTAGCTGACAGACAACTGGGTGTATTAACAAGAAAAATATATGTAAGTATTTTTTTTAATATCTTAATAGGATAATTAAATCCAAGGTTGATAAATAATAAATAAAGTTGTTTATTATGTGAAGATACAACAGAACATCACGTACATAAGATTGCTGACTAAATTTCACCTCCTACTACCGTCATCGTCATCCTTTACTGCATATTCTGTCCACCAGCAGAAGATCCTCACAATCTGTAACGGTCGTTTATATCTGGCAAGTTATGGCAGAGTTTAAAGTTGAATATATGAGGCAGTTTTTTCTGTATTAAGGCTTCACAAGTGGTCTTGTATTATCCTTGAGCCACTGATAAGCAGGACCTTCCACCAATGGAGAAACCTGCAGACGAAAAGAGTTTTGGAGTTCAAATTCTTGAATAAGACAACGACAGCAGCTGGGTTAAAAATATATCACCTTCTCCCAGACTTGCTTGTGGTAATCATTGAGCCAATCTATCTCCGTGGTAGAGACTAGTGACAAGTCAACCATTTTAGACTGCATCATGGTATCAAGGATTATTAAATAATGGTGTTTTCATTCAAATGATTTTGGACGTCAAAGTATACCTGAATAGGAACAAATGTGAGCTTTTCAAATCCCAAATATTCCATTCCTCCAAAGCGATTTGGCGTGTTCGCCTCTTTCACATAAAGGAGATTCTAAAGGACGAGGATGGGGAAAATAGTTAGGAAAGGAGTAATCAAAGTTTTAACTAAAAAGAACTCCAGTAGGCTATTTATGCCTTAGAGAAACAGATGAACTTACTTCAATCCTAATGCCAAATGCATGGTCTTCATAGTAACCAGGTTCATTGCTGACAACCATGCCCTTCAGCAATGGGGTCATATTTCCAAAGCAGCTAATACTTTGAGGGCCTTCATGAACATTTAGTGCAGCTCCTACACCGTGGCCGGTACCTAAAGTTCGGATGGCAGCAATTAATTAGCAGATCAGCTCAAACTAAAACAAGCGGTCAAAGATTATGCAACAAGTACACAATAAATGAGCTAATGAGAAAATACCATGACGGTAATCAAGACCAATCTTCCACAGTGATGATCTTGCAAAGGAATCTAACACAAAACCAGGGTAATTTTCAGGAAAAATAGCCTGATCCAGTGCAATATGACCCTGGCAAAATCATGGAGCATGGTTAGTATATATTCTCACAATTTCTATATAGGAGTCAAATGAAGTAGCATAGATTGCTTAGAATTGCCAAAGATTGTTGACCAGTTGTTAGTTTATAATATAGCCAAATATTGATGACCCAACCATAGAATGGCCTTTCATCTATAGGCAAATAACTCTTTTTACACGGAAGTGCAAAAGTTAGTCAAGTGAGCAAATACCAGATAAAAGAACAGTACCTGAAGAACTCTGGTAAAACACTCTTTTTCCCACGAAGAAGGTTGGCCAAAATGGACTGTCCGAGTAATGTCAGTTGTTCCATCAATATATTGAGCTCCGCTGTCCAGTAGGAAGAGTTTCTCAGGATCAACCACGCTGCAATTGTTAGGCTCTGGTTTGTAGTGTATGATGGCACCATTTGCACCGGAACCTACGTAAACATTTTGGCATAGTCAAACAAAAATAGATTTTTAACTTATTATCTCATACTTATAGAAACTTGTAAACAAATGAAGAGGAAAGTATCTGCAGTTGCACCGTAGTGCCCCCAAACTAGAAATAGAAGGAAATTAGTTCATGATTATGTACCACTTATAGTATCAAAACTTGTATCCAGAAAACCATCTTGCCTAGATCGGAATTCAAGAAGTTTCTCTGCAACATCTACTTCAGTCAAAATGACACCTGAGCTGATTTCTTCCTCCAGCCATGCCCAGAATTGGGCTAGAGCTGCAGCATCTCTGCAAAAAGGCTTTTCATACTTAACCAGAATAGAAATTGTAATTTCTTAACAATTCAACAAACAAAAGTTGCCCCATCTAATGCAAAGATATTTATAGAGACAAATGGAAAAAACAAAGTATTTTCAATCATGATGTTATTTTGGTTTTCTCTAACATCAAACGCAAAAGTGTACTAGCAGTCTACTGCAGTATGTAATTAAAATTACTTAGATGAAACAGTAAATGTGAGGATAAGTAAGCTGATTGATAGCTAATTTATTAACAAACATGAAATCTGACGAAAGTATGCACTAGTAGTTTCCCCCTTCACAAGCAAGGACAAAATGCAAATTAATTGATATTAAGCCCATCATGTCAGAAACCACTTGTGGTCTTGCACTAAGAATTGGGGCATAACCACATAAAAGGCATGCACAATCGGAAATGGCCAATGGCAGAGATGAGCACAGACAATTTCCATAAAGAACGAACTCGCAAGCGCAGTTACCTCAGATGAGAATTACGCATTCCTTCTAACTCAGCTTCATTTTTCACAGCTTTAGCCAGAGGAATAGGTGAGCTCTTATAAACTGCATCAGGTCCATGTGATTTGTTGCCCGTACCATTCGTGACAGTCCTTTTATTTTTATTAACTCCAGCAGTGCCAGAGTACTTAACACATGCAGTTTTGTAAGTATTCACAATTGCAGCACTAACAGATGATGTGTCCAACCAAAGGCGTGCTCCTTTTGCAGCCAAACTGCAAGAAGAAATTCTAATCAAGTTAAACAGATATACTCTACTAGAATAATCTGCAAATCACATTCAAATTGCTCTTCATGAGGGTGCCTGCAATTTAATTTCACATAAAATTGTTATGGCAAAACTACTAAAACACGTGCAGTATCAGATAGTCAGAATGCAGGTCAACTATGTGTTACAATTGATGGCTGACAAATGGATTTGCAGTAAAACTGAAGAGATGGAACACAACAATATTCACTGGACCATGTGAATGGGTCAAACAAATAAACAAAAGAGCAAGTGGAGGATTAATAAATAAAGAGACAAACAAAAGAATAGGTTTATGATACACTAAACCGTATAGTAGAGTTATAATAGATTTATCAGGCAACAGATGAAAATCAAATCAAAGAAACAAGAGTAAAGATGTAGTACCTTTCAATTTCAGAGAGAATGGACTCATACTGTCTCAACTCAATCCCAGCATTCTTCAGATAATGCATCACATCAGGGTTGATTTTGGCTTCATCAATGAACAATTTTGCTCCATCAATCTCCACAACTAAATATGCATACATGACTGGTGAATGTGGTATATCGCTACCTCTCTGCTAAACAGAATTCGCATGTTAACAGTGAATAGGAGACACTAGCTGTTAGAGTAAAGGGAATATGAAAACGATTAAATCAATAAACCGAATTGAAATTACGAAAAGTAAAGAAAAACTCAATAAGAGTCCCACGGAGAAGAATTCCTCCGGCCAAGCGTTGTCACGCCGTTCCAAGATCTAAGACTCCAAAACCCTAGATAGTCTTCTTCCTACCAATACTAGGATATAAATAAGAAAAACATATTAGAGGCCTTATACGGCCTAACCCTAATTATGGGCTTGATTATTTATAATAAGAAGTTACTTATAATACGAAAACTAATAATAAACTAGGTCCTAATTAATCTGCCAATCATGCCACGTCCATACGTCTCTTCCATGCGCCATGCACGTTGGCTTTCTTCGGGCGGGGATGATTGAGTCAAGAACCGTGCCCTCCACTTCCGACGTCTCCAAGCTCGATGCCTTGTCCTTGATCCCGTTCTTCCTCTTCCTTCGCCGATACACCACGTCTCTAACAATTCCTTCCTCCTTCCAAACAGCCTTGTCCTCAAGGCTGAGATTCGGAAACTGACTCCATAACTCGGATACATCCAAGTAAGTTGCGTCCTCCATTGATTTGCCGTGCCACTGTACCAACACTTTGCGCACTCGGTTATCGCCTCTCCATACTCATCGATCTCGTAAACCCCACTCCGGGTAAAATTCCGGATCCACCGCCCATAACTCCTCGGGCAAGTTAACCTCGAGTTCATGGTTGCCGAGAACCGCCGCACCATTTCCAGTTTAAATCCGGACCATCCCATGGTCGGACTGGTCGTCCGTACCCCTTGAAACCACGATAGAGCGTCACCTTCCATCGCCACAAGTGCCACATCCGGCTTACTCGCCTACGGTGTATTAAGCGGTGGAAATATTGCTCCACGCGTGTGAGCCAACCCTCCGCGCCGTTCAGTCAAACATGGGTAATGGACCGGTCGCGCCCGCACAAGTTACTTTTCGAACCGCCCGCCGCTTTAGGAGCGGCGGCAGCTGTGGATCGTCGGCCGATTGATGCCCCTCCAAATTAGGGTTCAAGGGGAGACCCGCCGTCGGAAGCCTCGCCCGATTTATTTTTCTCCGCCAAATGAAGTCCTTGGCAAATCGAGAATTGAAGCCATCGAATCCTTTATATTCGATAACTCCCAGTCAAACGCACGTCCATAGCTTTCAATCCCTTCTCCAACGCATCAATTCGCGATTCCATAGTGCTGTTGTCGCGTATTTGACATCCGGCAGTCGGACCAATTTGTTAGAGTAAAGGGAATATGAAAACGATTAAATCAATAAACCGAATTGAAATTACGAAAAGTAAAGAAAAACTCAATAAGAGTCCCACGGAGAAGAATTCCTCCGACAGCGTTGTCAGCGCCGTTCCAAGATCTAAGACTCCAAAACCCTAGATAGTCTTCTTCCTACCAATACTAGGATATAAATAAGAAAAACATATTAGAGGCCTTATACGGCCTAACCCTAATTATGGGCTTGATTATTTATAATAAGAAGTTACTTATAATACGAAAACTAATAATAAACTAGGTCTAATTGTCGCCAATCATGCCGCGTCCATACGTCTCTTCCATGCGCCATGCACGCGTTGGCTTTCTTAGGGCAGGGGATGATTGAGTCAAGAACCGTGCCCTCCACTTCCGACGTCTCCAAGCTCGATGCCTTGTCCTTGATCCCGTTCTTCCTCTTCCTTCGCCGATACACCACGTCTCTAACACTAGCGAGACATAAACTTAGAAAAGCTTTCAAACATATTTGTGGTTTGTTCAGTACCAGGGCTACTTGCTTACGCTTTTGGTTAACAAATAAATTTACTAAAGGACAGAAAAATACACAGCTCGAAAAATTACCAAGTTCAACAGCCATGCAATCTCATCCAGCAATGAGATAACAATTGCAGATGAATTGACACCACTTAGTTCAGATCTCAATGAGGACAGCTTATATGACACATCTAAACCAGCATATTTCAGGTCATGAACTCTGACATGTTTGTTTGGAGGAATTGGTCTGGATTCTTTCCAAATTTCATCCACGAGATTAACATCATACAAGTATACCAACTCATGATTCTTCTGAGCTATGGCCTCTTTCAGTTCATCTGCAGAATCGGAAGAAAACAGGAACTGAACCCTTCACAAAAACCAGATGATGGAAAACTGGGATCAGATGGATGTAACTGACATATACACGAAACGAAACACAAGAATGTCAAAATAAAGAAAAAGGGAAGCAAAAGAAATATAAGAGCACACGAGGAATAAATACAAGCAAATCAGTAATAATATTTCTAGCAAATTTACATATCCCAGTTACATATATCCAACTAATATACCCAGTTCCAGAAACTGTCGGACAAGTTGTAGATATTTAGATAGTCATATGACAAAACATGTACTCACAGGGTCTATTCCAACTCTGCTGCCAGGAGCCAGGACTCCATTAAGCCACTCACTTGTAGTAGGTACTCCTAAATTGCCAGCCCTCATTAAAATCCAGCTGGAGGATAACTGCTGCTCGGCCTATTAGCAACAATGGAAGGACATCAATTAGAAACACAAACTAATTCTAGCAACAGTTGGTAGAAGTGAAGAGAGCGAGATGATAATTATCCACATGCCGCACCTGGAGGAAGTACCGACCATCTGTCCAAAGAGCAGCTTTATCTTTTGTGACAACAGCAGTTCCTGCACTGCCGGTAAAACCTGATATGTATGCTCTCCTTGCATAGCAATCAGCAATGAATTCGCTCTGATATTGAATGCAAGCACTAATCACAATTTCACATAAAAGATAAAGATACTTGATCATAGAAAAGAAAAAAGACCTGATGAGCATCCTGTGAGGGAATGATATAGGCATCAACGTTGACATCGGGCCTGATAAGAAGCTCGCGTAGCGCGGCAAGCTTGCCGTCGTGGTCGGAGTTTTTGGGCTTCTTCCGCAGCTCCGAGGACGGCTTGGCAGTTATGGACGAGGAAACCTTGAAGTTGTGACGACCGTGTGATTTGGGGGGAAATCTTGGCAGGCCAAAATTGATATTGCGGCGAAATTGGGGATAAATGGACAAGAGGCCGAATCGGCTGCGGACGCAGAGCTGAAAGGGGGACCGAACAAACATTCTAGCGGTGGAGAAAGATATGGCAGACTCCATTAAACTTGAATTCTTCTATTTACGTGTGTGATTGAGAGAGAGAGAGAGAGAGAGAGAGAGAGGATAAGGAGTGTGTTCTGCTGCTGCGTTGTTTGTTTGTGTTTCCGAAGACACGCAACGGAAGAGGAAGACGCAAACTATACTATAGTCCGTGTGGCATTGCTTTACGATGCGGATTATTTGCGCCAATCATAATCGATTTAAATTAGATTATTGTTATAAACTAAATTGAAGTAGAAAACAATAGAGACAACGGAAAATAGATGTGCAAAATAGGCTGCTAGAGTTTGATATGGTATCATATATATAGTAAATCTTATCTACAATACTCCCCTTGATGGACATCCATAACCAGAAATTGTTGCCTCGTTAAAACATTGCCAGAAAAATTCAATGGGATAAAAATTGGTCGAAGGAAAAAGAGTATAGTTGTTCCACCTTAATATAGTCATTCTTGATCCTTGATTCGGCGCATATCGATCTTGTGTACCAATTTCTTGAATGTTGACGTTGGTAATGCCTTCGTAAAAGAATCCGTTAAATTGTCACTTGAACGAATTTGTTGGATGTTGATGTCACCACTCTTTTAGAGATCATATATTGCATTGGCTCTTTTATGAATCAATCTCAATGACTCATTTACTCGTATGTTGCATTGGATATCTCGTTAAAAACCTTAACTAAGAAAACCCTTTGGGAAAAAACTTAGAAAGGAAAAAAGAGTACAGTCATTTGACCTTCATGGTCATTTGACCTTTAGGAGTCAGTTTAATCTTCAGGATTATTTACAATCTATTACTCCCCTAAAGATAACAATATTCAAGTTTATCTTCAAAGTCTACACTGATAAGTGCAATACAAGTTTAATTATCATTATAAATAATAGAATGAAATATGTCGATATATCATTACTACCATAAATAGACCACGATATCACATTTGTCTCGAAAATAACAAAGGATGATCAATATCATTTCAAATTCTCCAATTGCACATAAGCAATGAACTTTTGGTCCTCATCTTTGTTATCTTCTATAAGTCTAAATGAGTCTCCATCCACTTCAAGTGATTGAACCAACTATTAGGTAACTATGTGGATGCGATACAATAAAATCTCTTTAAAGACCTTTCAGATAGGTCGACTAGCGTAACTCTATCAGAGAGATGCTCAATCTGCAGGTCGAGACAATTATTAGTTCAATCTAAGTCTTTTGATTCTAACTCAACCTTTTAGGCGTGAGTTTATTTCATCAAGTACTTTTGTACATAATTATTCACATATCCTCTTCAGGAGGAATTGAGAGTGATGTGATCTAATTTTGTACGCCGCGGACTTTATATCTTTAGCACCAACAAATCTCTCACGCTTCTAGCGTCAATGAGAATTAATTGATTTATTTTGTCTATGAGGAACTTCAGTTCTTTCATGGTGCATATACAATAGGTATATAAGATTTTAGTCACTCATTTTGCACTAAATAACTTGATGAACTTCTGGTTCATAGTGCGTAAATCTAAATAATTAATCCAACGAGATATTTGCGGCATTCATATTTTAATCTCTAATCTCCCCCTAATGCCAACAATAGTTGAGTTGGATTATAGAATCACGTGTCAATCAATAAAATAGTCCACAAGTAGTGGCCCTATATATGTCATGTTGACGGAGTATACACATAATTTTCAAGTATTAAACTCTTTAGGAGTCTTAACCAAAATCAAATAACAATAAAAACTGATTTGCTATCAGTTTTCTTTTTGAAAACATATGAGCAAATATCTTCACTTTTGAGATACACATTATTACAACGATTTTGCAGTTTACTTGAAAAAATATTTTTGACTTACGTGATTCAAGCTAGGTAAATCCTTCAGGGATTTTCAAGTATATATAACTATCAAGTTAATCAAATAGATCGATATTTACTACATCCATAAGGCGCATATCAAGCCTTTGTGACATAAGTAGATTAACCACACTCTAAAATTTAATGACGTCTATTATGGGAGAGTTTTCATAATTGATTCCCGGTCTTTGAGAGAGACTTGTGTTACGAGTATTGTCTTATATCTCGCAATTTTTATTTCTCTTTGTAACAAAGACACATTTGTATCCTTCGGGGATATACTTTCCAGATTTTGGAACTACAGGTCCAAATATTTCCGGTTTTCTAGGGAATTTTAATTAACCTTGTATGACTTCGTTCCTCTTTGACAAATTATTTCTATCTTGACAATCTCTTATAGATCATCGTTGATGATCCTCTTTTATCATTTCAAGAGTCATATTAAAGGTGAATATATCGTCATGCGTCCACGACAATATTTGATCTTTCCAATATATATTGAGATCTCATTAATTTCAGACGTTTGTAGTTCTTCAGAAACTTCATTTGATTGATTAATCATTTTCGTCAGGGTTTGGTTCATATCTTGTACCCCTTTTCTTAGGCACAAAACTTCTTTTAGAACCAATTGGTCGACCATATTTTGACGAATTTTAAATGTATTTGCTGTCATTTATGCTTGTCCTTCAAGGACATGAATTATTGTTGGGGGTATTTGCAACAAATGTATGACATTGTCACTTCTTATATATATAAAAGCATCAAGAAGTTTATTTGCAATCTTTTGCAAGTGAACCTTTCGACTTCTTATTCACATTGATTACTTCAGGAATCCAAATGTGACTAGTTTTTCCTTGTGATTTTTTTCTTTGGATGTAGATTTCATATGGATTACTTCAAGAACCCGAATGTGACATATGTTCCACCTAATGTTGAGAACGTTATTTTATCATAATAACAATTTTAATGTGAGACTCGTTTTTATTCGGACAAATACCATTTTCAGTATTGATATGAACAACTAATTATTTAATCTCAATTCCAAAGCCATATAATATCAAATGCTCTTCAGGAGGCACATGGAGTTGTAATAAACTCACTAGCATGATCAAGACAAATATTCTTGAGGGAATTGAGATCTTTATTATTTGAACTATTAGTTCTAGCAATTGCTTCACTTCTTCTAGAAATCAAGCATCCATGGAAATTAAGAGATTCTTCAGGTGCTCTCTGCAGCGCCCATATGAATTTTCAATTATGTTGCGCATCATAGTTGCTTGCAGATGTCCAAACTTATCATGTCAAAGCATAAAGCTCTTTTGAACTTCCGGTTCATGACATATTTTGTCTCACTTATTTTTATGAATGTGTAATACATTCAAGGTAGTAGTGTGATAACTTTTCTTTTGTTAGCTTCTGGCTAAATGCAAAAGAATCACTACCTTCTTATATAATTTCAATATGCTATCCATTGCATATCCTTTTTTTTATGGGTAAATATATTGTAATAAAACAAAAATATGTACAAAAAACTCACGGGCAAACCCGCGGAAAGATCATTCTCCAAACAACTTTGGAGAAGACGATACAAGCAATTACAACATCCTATCCCACACTACATAAAGAAAGCATGCAGACCAACAACACAAGAGTTCGGTACCTACCAAAGTGGTAACTCCCACAAATTGTTGAGTGTGGAAGCCGGGCCTCATCAAAACCTTGTACGACGTAAAACCCAAATGGGAAAAAAATGTCGCACAAGGAAAAAGAGTACCCTTTAGTCGGTACCGAGAATGATTTAAGTACATGGTAGCATTTTGACTACAATGTCTGAGGGAAACAAGGAATACAACACAGCGTATGTGTCTCTCTTTATCCTCCATGTGATGCGTTTTTCCTCGAACGGTTCGTTGTCAAAAACTCTAGCGTTCCGTGCTTTCCATATGTGATTGATTGTTGCTACAAGAGCAATCCTCTTTGCTTTTCTTAGAACAACCGAGCCTTTCTTTTCACGGTCCATCCACTTGATAGCACTTTGGATGATGGTCAAAGATCTATTGCTTAAATGTAGCCACTCTTTCACTTTGCTCCAAACTTGACGGGTAACCTGACATTGGAAGAATAAATGGGCATTAGTTTCATCAAAATTAGAGCAAAGGGGACATATTTGATTAGAATTGAGAAAAGCAAGTCTATCATAGGTCGATAGTCTCCCTTTGATTGCCATCCAAGTGAAGAACGACATTTTAGGAGGTAGATAGTTCTTCCACATGAACGTGTGCCAAAACAAAGAAGTCCCTTTTGGTCGGAACCATTCATATGCCTTGGCCGAACCGCCAGATTCAAACCATTCATGTAGTAATTTGGAACTTGACTCCTCCGAACTGTTGGTTTTTGTCAAGATAATATCCCGGATCGAAGCCAGCTTGGTGAGTAGGGGAGATGACCCCTTTTTAGGTTACCATTGCTAGACACTTCTCCCTTTGAGATACTCTCCATGAACCCATTGGATCCATAATGAGTCGGCTTTTTGATGGATGTTCCAGAGAATTCTCGAGAGGAGAGCCGAATTCCAATTTCCCAAGTCCCTAAAGCCAAAGCCTCCTTCAGTTTTTGGTTTGCAGCATTCTTTCCAAGCAACGGGGGTAGCCTTCGAGCCCCATAAGAATTGTCGCGCAATGGATGTAATACGGTCGATCACGTTGTTAGGCAAGGGGAAGACTTGCATCCAATAACACTCCACTCCTTGCAAGACCGATTGGATAAGTTGACTTCTACCCGCATATGAAAGTGTTTTAGAGGCCCATCTCTAAGTGTAGGATGAGATTTGTTCGATCAAAGGTTCGTAATTTGTGATATTAAGCTTCTTTGATGCAAGAGGCACTCCAAGGTAGCGGATCGGTAGAACTCCAAGTGGAAAATTAAAGACTTCCCTAAGTCTTTCATTTTCTTGCTCATTTTTTACTCCGGCAATGAAAATATTCGATTTTCCTTGGTTCACCTCTAAGTCGGACACCTCCTCGAATTCCTTCATTGCCCCCGACAAGACTTCCAAAGTCATAACATCACCTCGTCCAAATAGCATAAGGTCATCGGCGAACATAAGGTGTGTTATTTCGTCCCTTTCACACTTAGGGTGGAAGTTGAAGTTCGAATTGATTGACTTGGGCGTCTTGGATTTGATTAACCTTGAGAGATACTCCATGCAGATGATGAAAAGAGAAGGAGACATAGGGTCTCCTTGCCGAAGACCTCGATTCCCTTCAAAGTGACCATTAACTCCACCATTGACTATTATTGAGAAAGTGGGTGTAGTCACACATGTCATAATCCAATGTATGAATCTCGGGTGAAAATTAAGCTCCACAAGGACTTGACGAAGAAAATCCCAAGACACCGTATCAAATGCCTTCCTTAAGTCGATCTTGACGGCACACCTAGGTGATACGGACTTCCTTTCATAGCTTCTCATCAGTTCTTGGGCAAGGAAGATATTATCCAAAATACTTCTCCCTTTAATGAAAGCGGTGTCTTGGATTGACAATAGATGGCAGCACATTTGACATTCGCCCGCTAAGATCTTGGTAATGATTTTGTACACGACATTGCAGCATGCAATCGGTCTAAAGTCGCCCACCGAGGGATTGCTCCTTGTTTTTGGTATTAAGGTGATGAATGTCGCGTTTAGCTGCTTAAGGAGCTCTCCATTCAAGAAAAACTCCTTCACTGCTTGAACAATGTCGGCTTCTAAGAATTCCCAATTTTTCTTGAAGAAGGCAGCTGAATATCCATCCGGTCCCGGGGCTTTTTCATCATTGATATCAAACAGGGCTGCCTTGATTTCTTCAGTTTTGACGGCACGAATCATTTCCCATCCTTGTTCATTTGATACAACCGGTCCATTATGCATTACTTCTGGGACCAGGGGGGCTGTCACACGCCGGATACCAAAAAGATTGGTATAAAAGTCCACAAACATTCCCGCAATCTCCTTTTGATCATAAGTACTTGATACGCCATTCCTACACAAAAGAGAGATATAGTTACATGAAATCCATTGCATATCCTTAAAACTTAGTAAGTGTCTTCTAGACTTACTAGAGTAAAGGGCATGTTCAGTAATTAATTTAGTATCATTTGATAGAATGATACAAGCTCTTCGGGAGCCTTTAATGATGTTCGGTGCACTAGATTTTAAAGTCTCGCAGTTTAAGATGCATCTACTCATATCGAGCTTTAGAGAGGACAAGTAATTACTATCTTATGCAATCCTACTGGGATGCTTTGTTTCATTCTATTATTATCTCCCATATGCCTCTTATTGGCATATGAGAATCGATATCAAGATTTCATTAGTGTCAACAAGACATGAATACTATTTTTCATTCATGAATAACATATATCATCGAAAGTACAAGTTGCTCTTTAAGAGCATTTAATATTCTTCTAGAATATAAATGATGCTACTACAGGAGCAAAAGTTGAGGCATTTTCCACAAACACGTGATAGTAATGTTAATATCACAATATGGTCATTCTTCAGGAATGTAATTGTGTTATTTCCAGAGCAACAATTTAGTTTATTCAAGATAAATGGAATCAATATATTACAAATTTTGAGATCTACCGGATCTCACAACTATTCTTGAAAAGAAATTAAGCAACAATAGGTATTGGAAATGCAGCTGTCAAACATAGAGGAGCTCTTGCTACCACTCCATGTAATTAGGTAATACTTAAATTACCATACCTTTTTATATATATTGTTCTTTAGGAACATGCAATATTCATCAAGAATATTTATTGTGCTACTTCAGGAGCAACAATTAAAGTATGGTGGTTGTAATATATGATTTCAAAATGACAGGTTTCAGTTGTTCCAAGAACATGTGGAGTTAATTGTGCTATTTCAAGAGCAACAATTAGAGTTATGAACATAAAACATTTGCCAAAATCAAGAGCGTGAATTGTTCTTCAAGAACATGTAGTATTATTCAGGAATACAAATTGTGCTACTTCAGGAGCAACAATTTTAGTCTATATTAAACCACTTCAAGTGAAAGGTTAATACTTTCTAGAAACCCGAGTTGTTCTTCAAGAACATATAATATTATTTGGGAATATCAATTGTGCTTACTTGGGAGCAACAATAATAAAAATTCAAGAACCAAGATTCGCTAATCAATATAACAAAATATATGAATTGCTCATCGAAAACATGTAATTTTCTTCGGGAATATTAATTGTGTGCTACTTGGAGAACCTAGATTGAGATTATATGTATATATATGGTAAATACATAGATAATACTAATAACTCTTCAAGAGTGTGTAATATTCTTTAGGAATATTAAATTGTGCTACTTCTAGAGCAATTAAATCATTTCAATAAGTAAATTGAATTGCTCTTTAAGAGCATTTGATATTCTTCAGAAATATGGATTGTGCTACTTTAGGAGCAACAATCTAGATTCAATATTAAATAAATAAACAAACAAACAAATAAATAAAAGTGTATATATATGTAGAAATATTTATTGTAAATACTCTTCAAGAGCATGTAATATTCTTCAGGAATATTGATTGTGCTACTTCTGGAGCAACAAGTTAGTTTTGAAAATATGTTTTTCAATTGCTCTTCAAGAGCTTGTAATTAATATCATTCAGGAATAGTACTTGCGCTACTTCGGGAGCAACAAGTTAAGCTGATATACTACTAGATCGAATATATATATATATATATATACACGTTCATAAATAACAATTCAAGTATCATTTCTCACATATTGCTAAGACTATAATATAAGAATATTTAATTGATTCTAAACATGCATCATGAACATGTAATAATTTCTAATTATTAAGACTCACGCATGATCAATTATTCACAATTCTTTGAAACGATGCATGGTCACACAATATGGTTATTGTTGGGTGATAATTCAATCCTCAGCATGATCATACTTGTGGGAAATGACTCTATCTTCTATACTGAATCACGCTCAGTAGCCTCGTGCTCTGAACTGTTGAGAAGATTTGAAGATCCCAAAACCCTATCGATTGGTGAACCATTCCTTTGTATTCGTATTTCTCTCGAGGTTTCGGACTCGGTAGACACTCTGCTTCCGGTCAAAGGCGCTCGGTAGCTCATCGGCCTCGGCACCGGTGTAGAAGACTCGGTGAATCTTTGGACTCGGCGGGAAGCGATATGCGAGAGAGTCGGTTGAGCCCGGACTCGGCGGGAGTAGTTCCGCTGGACTCGAGGCGATCATCGATAGACTTATCTCGGCGAGTCTATCTACCGAATACAAGGTCGGACTCAGCAACGGCAGATAGTCTTCGGGATTATCGAGAATCTTTTGAAAGACAATCGGCATTGTCATGTACGACGAAGAGAGAAGTCGGCTTGAGCTGTCTCGAAGTCCGTCTTTATCTCAACCACTCCATCCACCTCGGACGAATGACAAGCATACACGTATCTTCTCACCTGCTAAAGCTGCAGTCAACCTTTTACCTAAAAAGGTGGGAAAGTACACTGTTACCTACACCAAAAGAGCCGTTTGCTACCAAAAAGAGAGAGAGAGAAGAAGATCATCTCCAACGGATCTATTTTCAATCTCTGCTCTATAAATAGAGGGATCATTTAAGATTTGAAGAGAATGCATGCACCTAGAACACGAGAGAGCATTCAAACGAGCGAAATTAACGACTAAGTCTTCCTCGAGAATCAACCGATTTATCTCCGGTGAAAGACTACATCCGGCTCAAAAGGAACCAAGCTGAACCGAGCATAAGCTTCTAGTATCCAAGCGGCCGACACGAACCTATAGCTAAACCCTCAGCTGTTCGTCGCTCTAGATAGCTGCATTCTCGTTCCTTATCCCTCTAACCCTAAGCTCACTTGCTATATCCATAGCTTAGACGAAGGAGTTCACATTTGAACCCAATCCTTATTGTATAAGGACTCCTTCACTGTTGGAGAAGTTTGTCAAACACTTTAAGTTTGATAGTGTTGTAAGCGAGACTTGGATCGGTATAAAAACCAAGACGCGGCTTTGCCCGGTGTGCAAGTGGCGAGACTAACTCGGGATAATAAATAGCCTCCCGATCATTCGGGACGGTGGACGTAGGATTTGAGCGATATCCGAACCACTTTAAAAATCACGTGTCTCTTCTTGCTTTCTTAAGCGTTGCATTGATTTTACTATTCATACCGAACATCATATTTAAAATCAATCAAGCTGTCTCGGCATCTTGAACTTTTAAATCTATTGAACCGAGACTTAAAACGTTTTCTCACAAAAGCTGATTTGGGCCTACACTATTCGCGCACCGAACTCCTACGTAGATGCGGATTCGACCTAGTCGGTTAGCGGATCTCGGGTGAGTCATTACTCTTAGCCTTTAACTCAATTCGAAACGGTTATGCAGTTGCCTTGAAGCCCATTTCGGTCGGACACCATCTGAATAGGACTGCGTTCGAGTTCGAAGTTGAGAAATCGAATCGAGGTGTATTCACCCCCCCTCTACACTGACCGTACACTCGGGACCCAACAATTAGTATCGAAGCGGGGAGTTTTTTGACTCTTGTTATCTTTGAGGCCTGGTCTATTCGAACGGATCCGAGGGAAAAGCGTTTTCACTTGCATATCACCCTACATTCATATCATTATTCTTCATGGCTGATATGTCGGGTATAAGGATGGTACCTATGTTCTCGGTGGAGAACTACGGAGTATGGCGAGTCGAGAATGGAAGCACATCCGACATCCCTCCATGATGGCATTTGAAGTGCTTGAAGATGGACCTATCGTTCCCATGATCGATAGTGTCGTAACTTCGGGACCAAGCTCAAGGAGGAGGAATGGTGAGCTGGGAAGAAGATCCCCCAAAGACGAAGTCTCTTCACTCCCCGAAGAGAAGAAGCTTCACAATCTAGATCGAGTCGCCGGGAATGCTATACTGACCACCCTTAGTGATTCTTATCTTGGCGGGGGTTCGGGAATGCAAGGCGCAAAAGAACTGCGGGACGCTCTTGCGCTGCGAGTCGAGGGACTCGGAAGATTAAAGCCAACAAATTAGCGTTGGAACTCCAAAAGGCTGGAAAGCTTGTCTCTCATGCCCGGTGACAAAATCGAAGATCGAACGTCGGTTTACCAATCGATGAACTCTATCAATGGGGTGGGAAAGACATTCAAAGAATAGAGATGAATCCGAAGATTCGAGGGCACCTTGCCGGATGGACACTGGACACCTTTTGCCACTCTATTGCGACATTCGACTTAGATCTTTGTGTCTCCCGACCATATCTTTTCGAATTACGGGTAGAGGAGTTTGAGTTCGACGGACCTCAAAGAAAGGAGAGGCTGAAGGCGACACAAAAATCGACCATGCTTTCAAAGCATCGGTCGGCCACAACATCTCCAAGGCAACGAGCAAAAGCGACGAGTAAGGCGAACCTTCACTCAATGATCTACAAGAAGGAAGTCTCGCTCGGAAGTATGCGCTGCTTTCGTCGTAAAGTATCGAAGGAGAAGGAGCGACGCGAAAAGTGACTAAAGCCTATCGGGAAATGAAAGGTAAGTCAAATTATATGTCGAAACACACTACTGGCACACAATCTTCTGAATGCAGAAAGAAAGATGACTCAGAACCATCAAAGAATAGCGAAAGCAAAGAAGAAAGAGTCATCGCTTGTTACAACTGCAAGAAGCCGGGACATTATCAGTATGATTGTCCTGAGCTCAGTAGTGCTGAACGCGCAGCACGTAAGGTAAGGAGAGAGAAATTTGTCCAGAAAAGACAATCCTACATAGCTGGCGAAATCTCAGACGACTCAGAAGAGGTCGACTCCTTTATGGATTCATCGGATGATGATGCAGCTTTCATAGCCTTAGAGCTTGAAGCTGAAGAATCAGCTGAAGAGTGCATGATGGCAGGCGAAGAGGATGAGGTAAATTCTCATGAACCACTTAACTCCTCTTCACACTGCACACACGACACTATTTCAGGTGCAGATGAGAATTTGGACGTCGCGACCGCATACGAAGAAGCGCTCGACGAACAAATTCGGATGAGTGCGGCTCGGCAAGACTCTTCGGGAGTTGGATACCACGAAAGTAGAGAATCGGAGACTTTCTCGGGAGAGTCGGGTTGCTACGAGGCCGAAGGACTTGTGTTGAGACTTCGGGGAGGAGATAAACTCTCCGATGGCCAAGTCTCGGCATCAAGAAGATCGGATTCGGTTTTGACCAATGACTTGACTCGGAAAGATCTTGAGCTGAGTCTGTTGAAGCAAGAAATGTCGGGACTTCGGACCGAGCACGACACACGCGAAGAAGAGTGATGATGTGCGGAGGAGCGATGGCGAGAGGTACATGGGCGGCGAGAAGAAATTAGAAGCTATGCTAGCAAACAATAAGCCAAAGCATTGCAAGGAAGGACTTGGATTCGGCCCGGGGAGCTTCCTCATACGCTGATACACTCGGAAGTACGGCTTGGCGATAGGTTTGTTCAAGGGGAGACTATGAACGCAAATATAATGAACCCCCTAGCAAAGAACAAACGAGAAGATGAAAGCACCTCATCCTACACATCGGCATTTCGACAAGAAGATCGGTGCCAAGAAACCCCGGTTCGATCAAGGGGAACCAAAGCAAATCAAAATTGGCGGATCAGTATGGACCTCCAAAGGCGACACATCCGGCTCGGTATGGGTCATACTATTATGAACCTATAGTCGAGAAGAGGCTCCAAAGGTCGAAGAAAAGAAAGCCACGAGAAGGCTAAGGTCGGCGATCCACCAACTCGGAAGATCGGGACTCCCGAACCTCGAAGCCTCGAAGTCGACTGTGACCCGATCCAGTGGTCGGATATGTTGACTCCGGTGGAAAGAAAATATGCGAAACCACCGGGGTTGTTAGGCAGATTTGGGTTACTAAAACTAACATCTAAGGACCCAAAATCAAAAATAAAGGGTACACGAATATAATTACGTCTTGCGGAGTGCGTAAAGACCCATGGTATGTGGACGACGGATGCTCAAGACACATGACATACCAAAGAAGTCTGCGAAGAATTATATCACGAAGAAGGACCCAGAGTGAGTTTGGAGACAATGCAAAGGCTATACCGGAGGATATGGAACACTCGGCATTGGAGCGCCAGCGTTCCAAGAGTATCATATGTTGAAGGACTTGGCATAATCTTCTCTCTGTTAGTCAATTTTACGATAACTTCAAATAGAGTGATATTTGTGCCTGGTTTTACGTGATGTTATTGATAAATCCACGGGGAAAATAGTGTTATCGGGTTCGCAGAAAGAACATATATGTGGCTGGCGGAACTCGGTTGAACACGAAGCTTGCTTATTGGCGAAGAATGACAACCGCACGGGGTGGCTATGGCACGAAGACTCAGCCATCTCAACTTTAAGACGCTCAACAAGCTTGCAAGAAACACTCCAGCAAGGGGGCTGCCGAATGAAGTATTAAGCAAAGACACTCGGTGTAAAGCATGTACGAAGGGAAAGCAAACAAGGAATCAAAATCCTCCGGTTCCATCGCCTTCCACGGATGGAATTCTTCACCACTACATATGGATTTGTTCGGTCCGGTCTCCCCAGGTGACGATCGAAGCGAGAAAATATGCATTAGTGGTCATAGATGACTACTCGCGCTACACATGGGTCATATTCATTGCCAACAAGTCGACGTCAAAATAGAGTTACCAACGCTTCGAAAAAGCTCGGTGTCGAGAAGAACACCAAGATAATAAAAATTCGTTCGGGCAGAGGAAGCCGAGCTCCTTAATTCCATGGTAAAGGAGTTACGCAAGCGAAGGAATAGAAGAACGAGACTTCAGTTGCACGCACACCTCGGCGGAGAATGGAGTTGCTGAACGAAAGAACGGGAACTCTAAAAGAGGCAGCAAGGACCCTACTCGCAGGACTCGGGACTCCCGACCAAATTGCAGGCGGAAGCTACGATGCGCATGTTATACTCGAGAATAGATCTCTACCGACAAAGCGGCATAAGCGGACACCATATGAACTATGGAACGGCGGGAAGCCCTCTCTATCTTATTTCCATATTTTTGGTTGTTCATGCTTTATCCACAATAATGGGAAAGATCAGGTGAAGACTTTTGATAGCAAGTCGGATCGGGGAGTATTCTTAGGATACTCTCGGGTCGGCAAAGCTTTGAGTATTCAACCATCGGACTCTTTGCGTAGAGGAAAGCCCTCATGTTGTTTTTAACGAGTTTGCTGCGAAGACGAGGAGCAATAACTCAAATTCGAATACGAGGACATCGGTAAGCGGCCTACGGGATCTAAGCTTAAAAGACAAATGCAAAAGATCCGGCTATGTTGGGATGATGATTCGGACGAAGAAAGCGAAGACAAATATGCGAATCTCAACCGGTGAGCAAGTAGGCGAGCGGATTGATTCTCCCCGAGCAGAATCAATCCCCGGGTAACTCGAGTCGATGAGGAAACCGTAGAGGTAAGCTTGAGACCACTGCGAGAATAACAACTCGGGGGAACATCTAGTAATGTTCACGAGTGAATGCCCCCGAACACTGGTGACTCGGTAGATCATACTCTTATCACCGAAATTCTTCAATCTCGAGAATAGTACAACTGAAATGCCTAACTCACCTACTATACGTGTTGAACAAATTTCGAGATGAAGAGTTAAAACATCGTAGATCGTGGCTAGATGCTCCACTGCTGCGATCTTATAATTGGAGATCCTTCGGCACATGTCAAGACAAGATCCAGTTGTCAAGGAGAAAGCGCATTATTTTCACGCTTCTTGTCTGCGAAGAGCCTCGGGAATATTGAGGATGCACTTAAAGATCTTGGCTGGATTATTGCTATACGGGAAGAGGTTGAATCGGTTCACGAGAAAGCGATTTATGGGAGCTTGTAGACGGACCCGGCATCAACATGTCATTGGAACCAAATGGGTCTTCAAAAACAAGCGAGATGAAAACAACGTTATAGTAAGGAACAAAAGCAAGACTCGTGGCTAAAGGCTCTTGTCGAAGCCGAAGGGATAGATTTCGATGAGACGTTCGCTCCGGTTACAAGATTGGAGGCAATCGAGACTATTCCTGGCCTACGCAACACATCAATGATTCGGAGTTTATCAAATGGATGTGAAGTCGGGTTCTGACGAGCGTCTTTGAAAGAAGAAGTCTATGTGGAACAACCGCCCGGCTTTCAGCGAGGACATCAAGTATATAGACTCGGGGAAGGCTCTATACGGGTTAAAACAAGTACCCGGGGGCTTGGTACGATACCCTGTCCGAGAGTTTCTTCTTGAAAGGTTTTAGAAAGGCACATGAGACCGCACTCTATTCAGCATTCGGTGGAAGAAGACTTATTACTTGTGCGGATCTACGTGGATGACATTATATTTGGATCAAAGAATGTCATCATGTGTCGGCAATTTGAAAAGATGATGAAGGATAAGTTCGAGATGTCGATGATGGGTGAAATGAACTACTTCCTTGGTTTTCAAGTCAAGCAATGCAAAAGGGAGCGTTCATCAACCAAGGCAAATACACTCGAGATCAAAAGATTGGCTGCACATCCAGGCAAATCAATCAAGATCCCGATGAACACGAATATGAAGATAGATCTTGATAAAGAGGGAGTATCGGTAGACCAAAGCGAATACCGTGCTATAATTGGTTCTTTATTATATCTAACGGCTACTCGTCTGACATAACTTATCTTTGTTGGTGTGCGTGCTTTCGATTTCGGGCGAATCCCAAGCGAGTCATATGGACTTAGCAAAGAAGATTCTCCGCTATCTACGAGGAACACGACATGGGTTTGTGGTATCCGGTGATGATAATATTGAACTAACTAGTTATTACGATGCGACTATGCGGGATGTAGAATAGACCAGAAAATCAACTTCGGGAACATGTCGGTTCCTTGGCGGCAAAAGGCGATCTCATGGTTTTCAAAGAAACGGCACTCGGTGGCCACGTCGACTACGAAGGCGAATACATGGCTCTTTGGAAGTTGTTGCGCCAGATCCTTTAGGCGAGACAGCAGTGAGAGACTATGACGTCATTCGGGAATGAAGTGCCGATTTTACTGCGACGTGCCGGTGCTATTGCAATCACTCGAGAACCCAGTACTTTACACGAGATGCAAGCACGTGGACATCAGACATCACTTCATTCGTGACCATGTTGAGAAAAAGGATATCAGGATGGAGAAGATCCATGCCGACAAGCAACAGTGATATACTAACCAAGCCTCTAGGCGAATCAGTTCGAGAGAACTTTCGGTAGAGCTAGGTCTGTTGGACCTCTTGACCCCGGATCGGTGAGAGGTTTCGGGAGAGAGACATTTCGGTAAGGGGGGAATGTTCACTCTCGGTCTTGATACATTCGGTACGTAGAGACAGAAACCATCTACACGAGGTATCAGCTGACTACTATGTTCAGCTGACAGGTTTGCGTATCTCTATTCAGTAGTAATTTAATACAACAGTACCTTGCATTTATGGCAAAGATTCAGCATGACATTAATATCTTTTGGTTTGTCTTTATTATTAACGGCTCACATTTAATGCACGACATTCCATACATAAGCTTCTTTGAACTGCACGCATTTAATGCATGTCTTTTCACAATTACTACTTAGGCTATTTTACAAGCGGCTTTGACTTAGGCGCCTTTTGTGATCATTGCCTATTTTTAACTTCTAATCTTAACCGTCCATATCATAAAAGCAAGTTTACATTCGGCCTTCGATCGAAAACAGTTCACCTTCATAGTTGATATATATATTCGATCATATCTTTGAAACCGCCATTAGCATACTTCATAACTTGCAAATTCGAAAAATCCGAGATCGCATTCGCAATCCTTACTTGCAACTTCACTCTCAATCTTATCTCGAATTTTATCTATTGGTATGCTTATATCCGTTAATGTATTTGTTATATGTTTGAGTATCGCATTATGCAGCCTTTGTTCTATCCAAGAAAGCGGTGCGATTCATTTCTTGTAAGCAGTGCAAATGGCGGAAACCAATATCCCTATGATATCTCCGGCGGATATGCGAGAACATTACGGAGAAGGATCGCGTGTGGTTTGAACCCACCATGGATTTCTATTCATGCGATCGGAGTACATGGACGATATATTCTCGGCTGCGCGAGTCGGATGGAGAAATTTCTGTCTAGGAGGCCTTCGTTCTTCCTCCCGAGACAGGTTGCGGAGGCTGTACTTGAATTCGGACGCGGTGTGCGGAGACATAGTGGCGAGATTTGTTGCCCATTCTATCCAAAACGCCACTACGGAGCTGAGCGGATGTCCATCAAGGATGCTTTGAAGCGGAGTTTTGATACGCCCTCCCGAAGGGACCGATGCGGTCGAGTGCAGAGACGGCCAGAGTTGATGAATATCTTACCGTCTTACGTGGAAAGCCCACTACTTTGAGCTGCTTTTCGAAGAACAACATGTTGCCTCGAGTTCGGGGCACTTGCTTATATAGTGACGGACTGCGACAAGCCAAGCGGGGGTCGTTTGACCGAGTGTCGAGGCCTAAGATTCGGATGATGATGGCCATATACGGCCGAGCCCGAGATAAATTGGACGGAGTCTTTCTCAGAGAATTCTTGGCTCATTCGCTAAGTTCGACAAGGCATCGAACATGCGGCGCAAAGGGCAAATTCTTTGTATGGACTCAAGCTGTCCATCATGATCGAAGATTTATGTGGATACGAGCCTATCACCTACGGTGACAAGGAGTACTTCAATGTGAAGAAGGTCGAGATTTCACAACAAGACAACGCGCTTCGACAGATAGGGTCGGGACCCTCGGCAGTCTCTCCGTAATCAAAGTCTCGGCGGGCGACGCCTACAAAGAAAAAGAACCCCTCCCGCTAAAACTCCTAAGGCAGCGGCAAAGAAACCGAAGAAAGCCGTTGAGGTGCCGGCCCGCGAGAGGGTCCGGAAGTGCTCTTGAACGGGCTCACGAGAGAAGACTACTCGGCCCATGCAGTTTGGTTGATGAGTCCGAGTCTTCGAGAAGACTCGGTCAATGGAGAAGATTGTTTCCCGAAAGGGACCAAGGGGATGCTTACGAAGCTCGGAGCGCGAGATATTCGGCGCCTAGACAACCCCCCTTCGTCCCTCCCACTCGGCTCAGTCCCTCCAAGCGAAGAGCGAGACTTCACACATAGACTTGGAGTCGGAGGCGCATCGAAGGCGAATCAATCGGGATGGAAGCTTCAATGATCTTATCTCGAGCCTCCAGTGAGATTCTTCAACGAGATTCCGAGCTTGCGACCATTCGATTTGCTCGTCCTAGCCAAGTCGGCAAGGCTCCATATGATCCTACGCTTTCGGGAGTGGCCTCGGCTTCAACGCCTTGTTCTACACTACTCCTGTGGCGGCTACACTTGGAAGAAGCGAGATTGCGTGAGGAAATAGGCTATTCGAGCACGAGAACCTCAACACTTTGGAGAATCTAAGGGCGGCCATGCTTGCAATTATTGTTGATCGACGCCAAGCGGCGGTTCGCCGCCCTCGAGATGGGTCGACCACGACGGTCGGGACCCACCTGATGATTCGAGCCACGGAAAGCCCGATGAGGGACATCCACAGGACAAGGATACCCATGCGAAGCGGCACCACCTCTCGGTATCCTTGGTCCTGAGAAGTCCAAGGCTGGTGCTTCGTCCTCGGCGAGCCCGCTCAGCTCTTGCTTTGCGATCGACTTTCGAGCGGCGCCCGGCCCGGATCGCAAAGAGATCTCGATCGGTGGCAAAAGCCTTAGCGCCCCGGGGATCAAAAATCGAGATCTTGCGAAGGCTATCCATGGGGACATGGAAGCGGCTTGCTCAAGCCAGCGACTAAAGAACTTCGGGGGCTGAAGTCTTACGTCTCTTCATCGGCCGCCACGATGTTTCCGCGCTTATTTCGAAGCATTGGCTCGGCGACAAGTCAAATTGAGCTCGGCTCAAGATCTTTCGGGGAGAGCCAAGCCAAGCTACTTGATGAATTTTTGGCTTCTAAAGCGGCTCATACTAACGCTATCCTTGAACAATCCGAGGCGGCTGAACAAAGACTTGAGAATATCCAACGGCCTTGGAAGACAAGATCAGCGAGAAGGTGAAAGACTTCAAGGAAGCAGTGACCTCTCTCACAAGCGGTACAAGGAAGACCTTACCATGGAGAGGAGCGAGTTGAATGAGGCTCGACTAAGCTCCACCATCGTCTTGATGAGTTGTCAACCTCCTACAAAAGTCCGAAGAAGTCGGTCCTAGTCCCTACCCCGGTGCTAATTGATGATGCCAAAAAGGGGGAAAGTGAAGGAAAAAGGGAAGGAAAGAAGAGTGCGAGAAGGCGACTCCCACCAAAAGTCCAAAATCTAAGGGGAAGCTATGCTGGAAGTCATCCCGGACTCAAAAATCAGTCTCGGAAGGGTGAGGCCTAGGGTGTTTCGGGTGCGAGCACAGTAGAAACCGGCCCAGTGGCTCAGGACCCAGCAGACTACTCGGGCAACCCGAGACTCCCAAAGACATTATTAAGGAGGTTGCTTGAGTACGGCTGAACAAGCGGTGGAGGACTCGAGAAGAAGAAGAGGCTCCTCTTCCACCACCGAGTTCAAGAAGCGAGGGCAAACGAAGCTTAAAATTCCAACCCCTCCCGGCAAAGCGATTAAGGTACATATCTGGCGAGGAGGAAGCCCCAAATAGCTGCGGATGAGAGGCGGCCGGAGAAATTGCGAGAGGCCAAAGCGGCTAACAAGCCAAAGTCTAAGCTCCGCCAAATGAAAGACTAAAGCCCCATCCGGAGGAGGAAAGAGAAGCGCTAGGCGCCTCCAAGAAAGCTCATCATAACGAGATGAAGAGGACGAGAGAAAAAGAAAAGGAGCGGCGACGGAAGAGTGCGAAAGGCGGGGTACATCCAAATCTAGATCTAGTACCCCTGTTGAATCGAGAACAAGCTCCTCGAAGCCTCGAAGAGCAAGATGCGGAAATTGAAGAAATCTTTGCTCGAGATGGATAGATATCTCTGCGAGAGGAGAGGAAGCTAGACGAGATAGAGTGCCGGGACGAGAGGATACATTTGGCGGGACCTTGAGGCACTCGGGAAGCGTGCTTGAACAAGAGGCCGGTGAGAGTTCCTTCGAAGCGACATTCCTTATCGATACGGAAGGTTCGGGAAGCCAAACGATCCGAAAACACATAGATGGCCGAGATCGGAGGAATGGATGCCTATTCGGTTCAATCGAGAGATGGGAATCGGCCAAGATAGAGTTTATCAAGAGAAATTATTTACGGCGATTACGGCTTGAAATGTCTAAGGCGATGCCTATGTCGAGTGGATGACCATTCACGAACACGATCTTTACCCATATATGCACGGAAGCGATGGCGAAGGGGGTAGTAGTCGGCGTTCTAGAGCAAGGATCATTCCTCCACCCGAGAAGACAAGACGACTCGGTACATCTCGGAATGATTGAACAAGAAGTGAAGAATCTTTGCGTTGAGCAGAGGACTAGAACAAGATGATCCGGCGAGACTTCGCCGAATACACGAGGCGAGGAAGAACACGTTCGAGAATGTATGGAGTCCCATTTGCCCGAAGATAAATCCCAAGGTTTCATGAATAGGATTCGGCGGTTTAAGGGTTCTCCCTCTTAGTTCTCCCTTTAGCTTAGCAAGATTTGTAATGTCTTGAACTATTTATTATATATATACAAATCTTCTTTTGGCTCCGACAACTACTTGTTGTCTAAATAGTCGTGTTTGCTTTATGCTTTAACACTCGGGAATCACTGAAGTGATTCTTGACACACACACACTTTGTTTATTTGTCAGTTTTGCTCGGTTAGATCTCGATAGACTAGACTTTCGGAGAGTTATTATTTCTCTTAGGGGGAAATTGTTGCATGGGGGAAATTATTGTAAAGGGGGAAATTGTTACGCCCTGTCTCCCTCGATAGTCTAGCACTTACCGGACAACTCCAGCTGATCCTACTTGTAATATTTGTAAGGAGCTCTGTTTTGAGTAGAGTTAGTGTTTAGCATAGTTGATAGGACATAGATGATAGGTGTTGGCATCATCAAATAGGGGGAAATTGTTGGGTGATGATTCGATCCTCGGCATGATCATACTTGTGGGAAATGACTCTATCTTCTATCTTGAATCACGCTCGGTAGCCTCGTGCTACGAAGCTGTTGAGAAGATTTGAAGATCCCAAAACCCTATCCGATTGGTGAACCATTCCTTTGTATTCGTATTTCTCGAGGTTTCGGACTCGGTAGACACTCTGCTCCGGTCAAAGGCGCTCGGTAGCTCATCGGCCTCGGCACCGGTGTAGAAGACTTAGTGAATCTTGGACTCGGCGGGAGCGATATGCGAGAGAGTCGGTTGAGCTGGACTCGGCGGGAGTAGTTCCTTTGGACTCGAGGCGATCATCGGTAGACTTATCTCGGCGGTCTATCTCCGAATACAAGGTCGAGACTTCGGCAACGGAGATAGTCTTCGGGACTATCGAGAATCTTTTGAAAGACAATCGGCATTGTCATATGCGAGGAAGAGAGAAGTCGGCTTCAATGCATCTCGAAGTGCATCTTTGTCTCAATCACTCCATCCACCTCGACGAATGACAAGCATACACGTATCTTCTCACCTGCTAAAAGCTGCGAGTCAACCTTTTACCTAAAAAGGTGGGAAAGTACTGCATTACCTACACCCAAAAGAGTCGTTTGCTACCAAAAAGAGAGAGAGAGAAGAAGATCGTCTCCAACGGATCTATTTTCAATCTACGCTCTATAAATAGAGGGATCATTTAAGATTTGAAGAGAATGCACGCACCTAGAACATGAAAGAGCATTCAAGCGAGCAAAATTAACGACTAAGTCTTCCGCAAGAATCAACCGATTTATCTCAGGCGAAAGACTACATCCGGCTCAAAAGGAACCAAGGCTGAACCGACATAAGCTTCTAGTATCCAAGTGGCGACACGAACCTATAGCTAAACCCTCAGTTGTTCGTCGCTCTAGATAGTTGCATTCTCGTTCCTTATCCCTCTAACCCTAAGCTCACTTGCTATATCCATAGCTTAGACGAAGGAGTTCACATTTGAACCCAATCCCTTATTGTATAAGGACTCCTTCACTTTGTTGGAGAAGTTTGTCAAACACTTTAAGTTTGATAGTGTTGTAAGCGAGACTTGGATCGGTATAAAAACCAAGACGCGGCTTTGCCCGGTGTGCAAGGCGGCGAGACTAACTCGGGATAATAAATAGCCTCCGATCATTCGGGGACGGTGGACGTAGGATTTGAGCGATATCAGAACCACTTTAAAAATCCTGTGTCTCTTCTTGCTTTCTTAAGCTGTTGCATTGATTTTACTATTCATCTGAACATCATATTTAAAATCAATCAAGCTGTCTCGGCATCTCGAACTTTTAAATCTATGGCCCGAGACTTAAAACGTTTTCTCACAAAAAAAGCGATTTGGGCTACACTATTCCGCGCGCTGAACTCTTATTGTAGATGCGGAATTCGACCTAGTCGGTTAGCGAGATCTCGGTGAGTCGGTACTCTTAGCCTTTAACTCGATTCGGAACGGTTATGCAGTGCTGGCTGACTATTTGATCGGACACCATCACGAATAGGATTGTTCGAGTTCGAAGTTGAGAAATCGAATCAGTGTATTCACCCCCCCTCTACACCCGACCGTACACTCGGGACCAACGGTTATTGATTTCCAAATAATGAACGAATCAATTTTAATATAATTGCTTTACCAATCTTCGAAAACCATTCAAATTTATGCATGAAAAGAAAATCATGTAATGGACACAAATAGGTGTTGAGGAAAAAATTATACCTTCGGCCGACGGATGTTTTTTTTATATTTTGGGAGAAGAGTTTTTTCGTGCTGATAACATGTTAGAAACTAAAGAGAAGTAGAGAACAATAGAGAGAAAACGAGAAATAGATGTGTATTATTATGAGGGTGGAGATCTCTATTTATAGAGTATAAGATAAGTGCTAGGGTTTGGATATGGTCATCATATATATAGTAAATCTTATACGCAATAATTTTCTAAATAAAAGGGGAAATGTTAACTAAAGTGACCCGTTGGACAATATTGAAATTTTAAATCTCAATTAGAAGTTATGTTTATCTTGTCGACAACAATAAGCTAGAAATTCACATTGTACTCGAATCCATGATCCTAACAAACTCATAAAAAAACTAGTTCTCGATCAGCGTGTTTACACTTGACACATGTGTAGAAGATAAGATCGTCATTGGTTTATCGGTTAGGCGCTACCAAGCTAGGATTATGAAGTATAATTTTTGGATATAGAAAGATATGATTTATTGATATAGGAAGATAAGATCGTCTTCATTCATCAACTGGGCGCTATCAAGCCAGAATTATGCACTATGATTTTTGGATGTAGGTTATGAAAACATGACTATTTATACAAGAAAAATAGCTCTACTATCATTCGAGCATCCCGGAATATGTTCATAAACCTAAAGATAATTCTTAGATGGACATCTTAAAACAATAAGGGAGTCTGTCTATTTATAGGTGAAATTAATGATGATCTTAATTAATTCTCCAATGTGGGATAATACCCAATTTCCTTATAAAGGATTTGAGCCATTAATTATGATCTTCAGGCTCTATACTCAACAATCTCCCACCTAGAGATCGACTTCCTTGAAACATTAACTCTTCATCTTCTTCTTCGTTACTGTATGGTAGCGTCGCGCCTTCTTCTTCAAGTACGAAGGTCAATTGAAGCTATGCATAGCTTCAATTTCTCTAAGGTCACAACCTTAGTAAACATATATGTTGGATTCTTACTTCATTAGATCTTCTCTAGTTGCAAAATCTTTCCCTCCAAAAGTTGACGGATGTAGTGACACTTTAGCTCAATATATTTTGTCCTTGAATGAAACGCAGTATTCTTTGCTAAGAAGATAGCACTTTGACTCAGAGTTTAGGGTGTTATTTCCATGCTCCTTCCCAAGTTCACCCAAGAAATTCTATAACCACACCATCTCCTTGCTCGTCTCTGTCACTCACCGCTATGTATTCAACTTATGTGGTAGATAAGGCAACGACCTTCTGCAACTTAGAAGCCCATGATATAGTTGTACCACAATATGTAAATATGTAACCTATGGTACTTTTTTTCCATCAAGATCATTTGATGCCAAGTCTGCATCAACATATCCCTCGACTCGACATTTTTTCCCTAAAAAAAATAAGGCATTATATGCGGTACCTTTTAAGTATCTCAAGATCCATTTCACTGCCTCTCAATGTTGCTTTTCCGGATCACCCATGAACCGACTAATTACTCCCACCACATGTGCAATATTAAGCCGTGTGTACACCATTGCGTACATAATACTGCCAATTGCTGAGGCATACGGTACTTTCTATATTTGGGCGCGATCATCATCAATATTAAGCCTTGTGTACACCATTGCGGACAATTTGATTCTTTCTTTTGTAGCTTGAATTTGTCTGGCCTCAGCAGTTATATCTAAGCCTCTCTTGTAGGCATCTCATATCGCCTTCATTTCAGCTTCTTGCTCTTTAGATGGCTTTGTAGTGGGAATGTTATGCTCGGCTTCGAGTATAAGCTTCAACTTCACTTTGGGTTCGGTGACTTAGACTTAGAAGCTTCGACGCTTTTTGCGAGATTTAGATTTTTCGGTTTGATCTCTTGATTGCCTTGGCACAACGGTCTGGATTTCTTGGGGCCTTGGAGCTCTAATCTAAATACCTTTGTCCTTAGCCTTTGGGTTGTCTTTCTCCTATGGTTGGAGTTCTTTGGCCATTTCCTCATCAAAGGTAATTTATTCTTGAGCGATCGAAATTTGAGCCTTCGAGCTTTGGGGGGGCGTCGGCGGCTATAGCTTTTCCCTTAGTAGCTGAGCGCGTCTTGGCTCATCTTCGGTTAGTTCTTCAACAAGGCGAGCTACTTGATAATTGTTGCTTGATCGGGTTCTCCGGACCCTTCCCCTTTAGCTTCTTCTCTTCTTTGCAGTCCTCTCTTCATCTTTGATGAGGGTCGATGTTGTCTATTCCTACTCCCTTCCCCCCTTTTTGGCATCATCTATAAGAGTGGACAAAGTTGTGACCTTTTCGGCCAAGGCACGGGCGGCGGCCTATTGTATCAATCTTGGCTTCAACGTCTCGACGGCGTACGTATACTCGTCCAAGTGTTTGTCATGTTCGGTTTGGGCGACTCTAAGTACTTCAACTTTTCTTTGCCTCATTCCTTTTCAGATACGCCTCAACAAGCTCAATGGCTTCCTTTTTTATAGAACAGACAGCGTGAACTTGTTCCACAAGTGCTCTAGAGATACTGTCAGTGGTTAGCCTATTTCGCTCTTCGACGGCCTTGAGGATATCAGATAATGTAGTGGCCATCTTCTCAGAAAATGTCTGGGCCTGAGACTGCAGTAGTCGTTGGAATTGTTGATTTAGATCTGTCCTCTGTGTCTTGAGTGTCTTGCGGAGGATCTCATCAGTATTAGGAATAATTGGTGTACTAATCCTCTGCAATTCAGTAGTCAGGTCACTCAGTTGTTGTGTCTGAGCATGTGTAGATTAGCTCCATTTGAGGTTCACGTCTTTGGCAAGAAGACAATTCTTGTGACCTTGACGCTTAAGGCCCTTATTGATTGTTGCCACGGAAGCATCCTTTATCTCCTCAACTTGGTAGCTGGATTTACTGAGCTTTTCTCCGCCAATGCGCTGAGATGTAGAAGGCACTGAGATGATAGCACCAGATGAAGGAGGTGGAGGAGGTGATTCATCATCATCATCATGAGATTTTCCCTCGGCAAATCCTCCCTGGTCTGCGTCCTTGGGTGGTGGTTTGTTATGTTTCGTGTCAGGTTAAGTCTGGGGTTGAGAGGGCTATTCAGACTCGCCCTTCAGACTCAGGAGCATCAACATGGATGAACGGAGGTATTCCATGGATGCGATGTCAGCTGGCTCTCCATAGCCAATTTCTTCCTTAAGAGTTTGTTCCTCACTCATCGATCTTGGGGATTGTTCTTAGGTCAATGGTCTCGTCTAAGATATCCTAATCTAGGAATCGGAGAAGCATCTAGATCCTAACCCTTACTGCGATGCCTACTAGATCTGAGTGATCTAGTATTTTCGGAATTTGTTCGGCTATTTCTTCGGTAGCTTTGGTGAGTTATGCATCTTGAAGTTGGTATAGAGGTAGAGATCTCAGTCTTAGGTAAGTCAATAGGAATATTGAGTCTCCTGTGAATGTATCCTTTTGACTTTATTAGTCGAGTCACATCTTCTTTCCCCGAACTGCGAGTCTTGTATGGATACATGCTCCTTAGGGATAAGCTGTTATTTCGAGTCTTCTTCAACGAGGTTCCTTTTCTTATTGAGGTGGACGTGGGTCCTGAGTGGATAGCGTTGAGCGCTTGTCATGAAGTCCACGCCCAATGGATTTTTCATTTCTTCTTTGCATTAGAAATTTAATAGTCTTTTTATCGAATGGGAACGAGTCGGCGAAGACTACTTTCCCTAAAGGCGGCGAAGTCTTCGTCATGATAGACACTTTCTTTGCGATACGATGGAAGCCCTTAGGGATCAGTTGGAGAGAAACCTTGTTCACATCCACTACGAACTTCTAAAACTGAGCCTTGAACTCAGTAATGAAGAACTTAGTTCAGTTGACTTGGACTCCATCCATGATAGCCATCATGATTTGGATTTTGACCCTTGATAGCCGATCAAAAGAGTCGGTGGAGCTTGTAAGAATATGATTGACGATGTACGCTAAACCTCGATATTCGGGGAACAACCTATTCTTGGAGTCTTGCTTTGAATACAATTTCTTTACGTCCCCTGAACCGACGAGAGATATTTGTTAACAGAGGTCTCCTTGTAGTCAATAGGAGATATCCCTTCGTTTGGACGATCGAAGCTCTTGCAGAGGCAGTCGACAGCCTCAAGATCTACAATCTTTGCCTCCCATACATTGTTTGTGACTTCTTGTTGATAGGATATGCGAGAAGATATCCTTGAGCTCATCTTCGTTTACGCAAGTTCATGTAGAACTCGGTCACTTGCCTTGGAAGGCACGAGATGAGGAACCCTAGAAAGAATCGTCTGAAGGTCGGACGATTGTAGATCATCGAAAATAGGTTCCATGCAATCTATCCCACAAGATCTGAACGCCAAGACTAGCTCAAATCGGACTCTCTTGTTGTTGATGATCTCCCTCCATATCGGAAGGAATCGAACTTCGTTTTTGGGTGAGCTTTCCATTGAAGAAGCTGAATCCGCAAAATACTTGTTAGCACTTGAAAGTAGAGTGAGTAAGTTCTTTGCGAGATAAAGTTAAGAAATATACTAGAAGAATTAGTGTTGTAGAGGTAGTAGATTTCAAATGCGGCTATTTTGCAATGCACTAAATTGATCGATAATGGCGGAAAGTAAGGTATCGAGATCATGGATGCGGGTATATATATCGAGATATGAATATGAGCGATTTATTCGGTATGCGGTTCAGATTGATCTGAATTCGAAAGATGGACGACAGAGATTTAATGTTATAAGAGGTTATGATTACATTGCCGCCTATAATCTCGACATAAGTATCTATCATCCAAAAGGTAAGGCGAGATGACATGCATTTAATGCGCTGCGATCAATATACGGAATGTCGTGCTTTTAATGAAAATATTTTTATTAATCACATCTTAAGTAATAAATGATGGGAAATAAATGCGAGGGAGTGCTTGAATAAAGTAAGTACTCAAATGCTGCATCTATTTACGTTTATTCAAGCGATTTAAGGTATTCATCGCTATCTCATTTCAATAACTTACTCTATTTTCAAGTGCTAACACATCTCTTGCATATTTTTGAAATATGACATAACAACAATCACTATTCCTTCGGAAAAGAGAAGAAGAAGGAGGATCCCTACTTACCTCCAAATGTTGACTCCATCGTCAACACCACTCTTCACTATGAGCCTCCTATGATTTTTAATAGGTGTGGTCTTACCTACATGACCAAGATTTACGAGATGCTTCGAGCGAGTGGGCTAGAGTTGTTCTTGACATCCGTCTTTGGCGATGTCATATGAGAAAAGCTATATCGTCACATTCTTCTACAATCTACGTGACAATCGGTCGAATGGAGAATTTGTTATAAGGATTAAAGCTTATTTATGTCGAAAGGACCAATCCGGGGTGGTAGTCTATAAGAACTCCGACGTATGGATTCCTATCAAACATAACGTCAGGAGGATATTTGACTTCAAGGTCGATAATTGAGTTCTTCCCAACTCCTACTCGAGGTGAAAAGGCTGATGAATTCATAACCAATTTTTTTTTTGCGGCAAAGACACTACTTCGAAAGAAGCTTCACAAGAGCCCGTTATTGCGGGAATATTGCGCTCTATCGCACATTATCTCCCATTGCATTAGGTCAACGTGGGATCACACGATCAACTCTCTATGATTACGGTCAAGATCATGGGAGCAATATACTCGGGGCGTGAGGTGGATTGGGCCACCTACTTCTTGATGATGTTGCGGACTTGTAGCAAAATTCGTCGGCGACGATGAGCACCTGTCGATATCTTAAGAAACTCAAGCTCCATTTTTGCATAAAAGTATCGATCTTCTTGGAGCGAGATATTCTCTAATCCCGACTATGTGTGGGACGAGGTCGAGATGTTCGACGGAAAGATAATTAAGTTCACCTCCCCCACTTGACAGCAAGATCTAGATAGGATTAAGTGAGGCGAAATCCTAAACAAGGCCGGAGAAGAAGGCGGTGGTCTCTTAAGTTGGGTCGGGGTCGGCTCGCACAAGAAGAGAGAAGGCGGTTGCCTCTCCCAAGCCAGGAGAAGAAGAAAGTCCAAAAAAGGCTAAGTCAAATAAGTCTAGTCTACTTAAGAGCCAATAACTAAGATTTTTCCAGTTCCTGGCCCCATATTAGGACCGACAAGTACTGAGCAACAGATGGCACTAGGAATCGGAGGCATTCCTGACGTCGAGCCATCAGCAGAAGTTCTTTCGCCCGTCTCTAAGCCCACGCCATTCCCTAAAGTTCACATTTCAGAGACGGCTCAAGAAAAATGGAAGGAATCATCTGTTCACTCAATATCGAGCTCTTCATCTTCCAACTTTCCGGACTTACGTGTTTATGATATAGCCAAATCTGCATAGGTTGCCGAGCAGACAGTGGCTTCAGAATTTGAGCACCCAAAGGCCCCGTTTGGTTGTCAGGAAAGTAAAGTTGTCAGGGAATATGATTTTGTGGAATATGATTGCGAGGAAAATGATGAAGGAAAGTAAATTTACTGAGAATTTGATTCCATGGAATATGATTCTAAAGAAAGCAGATTACTTGCACTTATTTGGTCGACACTAGGAAATGTAAAATTATGTTATCAACAATATGAATAAAATATCTGTTGGGTGATGATTCTGTCCTCAGCATAGTCTTACTTAGTGGGAAATGATTCTATCTTCTATCTTTGAACCATGCTTCAGCGCCTTAGTGCTACGAATGTTGAGAAGATTTGAAGATTCCAAAACCCTATCGATTGGTGAACCATTCCGTTGTAATCGTTATTCTTGTCTACGAGGTTTGAGACTTAGTAAACACTACGCTTACGATCAAGGCGCTCGGTAGATTATACGCCTTAACACCCGAAGTAGAAGACTCGGTGATCTTGGACTCGGCGGGAGCGATATGCTTGAAGGAGTTAGTGGAAGCTGGACTCAAGGAAAGCGGTTCGGCCGAACTTCAGAGCTGATCTTGGTAGACTTTACTCGGCTATCTACCTGCGAATACGGGATCGAGACTCGGCATCGGTAAGACGGTCTTCGAACTATCGGATACTTTTGAAAGACAATCAGCATTGTCATATACGAGGAAGAGAGAAGTCGGCTTCGGTTTGCCATGAAGTACGTGCTTGTCTCAACCACTCTCTCCACCTCGACGAATGACAAGAACACACGTGTCTTCTCACCTGCTAAAGGCTGCAGTCAACCTTTTACCTAAAAAAGGTGGGAAAGTACACTTGTTACCTACTTCAAAAGAGCCGTTTGCTACCAAAAGAGAGAAAAAGAAGAAGATCGTCTCCAACGGATCTTTTCCAATCTACGCTCTATAAATAGAGGGACATTTCAAGAAGAGAAAAGAGAGTGCATAAGCTTAAACGACGAAAACATACACAAGCACTAAAACGAGCTAGAACCGAGAAAACCCTAAGTCTTCCGCAAGAACTTGAAGATCTATCTCCGGCGAGAGACTACCTTCTCGGCTCATAGGGAACCAAGCTAAAGCTGTTAGAAGAGCATCTAGTATCCAAATCGACGGTACACGAACCTAAAGCTTATTTCGTTTGTTCGTCGATCTAGAAGCTACATTCTCATTCCCTATCCCTCTAACCCTAAGCTCAACCGAATATACTTATAGCTTAGACGAAGGAGTTCATATTTGAACCCAATCCTTATTGTAAAAGGACTCCTTCATAGTTGGAGAAGTTTGTCAAACACTTTAGTTTGATGCCTTTGTAAGCGGGACTTGCTCAATATAATCCCCAAGCCGCGGCTTTGTCACAGTCACAAGGCGGCCGAGACTAACTCGGTATAATAAATAGCCTCCCGAACTTTCGGGACAATGGACGTAGGATCGATTGATATTCGAACCACTTTAAAAATACGTGTCTTGTTATTGCTTTCGATTCTTGTTGCATTGATTTTTCTTGTTCATGCGAAAATATTCTTTAAAATCATACAAGCTGTCTCAGCATCTTGACTGTCTACTTGCTTTGAACCGAGACTTGCATAAAACGGTTTTCCACTCAGCGATTAGGGCCTACACTTTTCCGCACCGCTGAACTCTACGGTTGATGCGGATTCGACTCGATCGGCTAGCGAGATCTCAATAGAGTCGAGACTCTTTGCCACACACGATTCGAAACGGCTATTTGGTCTGCTGAATTATTTCGATATGGCACCTTCCACGAACAGGACCGTTCGTGTTTGAAGTTGAGAAAATCGGATTCGGGTGTATTCACCCCCCCCTCTACACTGACCGTACACTCGGGACCAACAATTGGTATCGGAAGCGGGGAGTTCTTTAAGACTCTTGTTATCTTGAAGCGGTCTACTTGAACGGATCCGGAAAATCGTTTTCACTACATATCACTCTACATTCATATCATTACTTTTATATGGCTGATATGTCGGGAATAAGAATGGTACCCATGTTCTCGGTAGAGAATTATGGAGTATGGCGAGTCGAGAATGGAAGCACATCGACATCCCTCCCATGATAGTATGGTGAAGTGCTTGAAGATGGACCTATTGTTCCCATGATCGATAGTGTCGTGACTCGGGCCCCAGTGAAGGAGGAGGAATGGTGGCCTGGGAAGAAGATCCCTAAAGACGAAGTCTCTTCACTCCCGAAGAGAAGAAGCTTCACAACTTAGACCAGAGTCGCCAAAAATGCCATATCGACCACTCTTAGTGATTCTTATCTTGGCATGGTTCGGGAATGCAAAGCGCAAAGGAACTACGGGACACTCTAGCGCTACCGAGTCGTGGAACTCGGAAGATAAAAGCTAACAACGCGGCTTGGAACTCCAAAAGGCTGGAAAGTCGTCTCTCATGCACAGTGACAAAATAGAAGATCTAAACGTCAGTTTACGAATCGATGAATTCCATCAATGGGTGGGAAAGACATTCGGCAATCGAGAAATGAATCTCAAGATAGCGAGGGCACTTGCCGGACGGACCTTGGACACCTTTTGCCACCTTATTGCGACATTCGATTTAGATGTTGTCTCTCCCGACCATATCTTTTGGAACTTCAGGGGAAGAGTTTGAGTTCGGCAGACCTCAACAGCAAAGAAAGTTTGAAGGCGACAATAAAATTGACCATGCCTTTAAAGCATCGATCGGCCACAGCATCTCCGGCGACAAGCAAGACAACGAGTAAGGCGAACCTTCACTCAATGATCTACAAGAAGGAAGTCTCGCTCGAAGTACGCGTTGCTCGTTGTGAAGTATCGAAGGAGAAGGAGAGGCACGAGAAACCGACTAAAGCATCCCAGAGACACAAAAGGTAAGTCGGATTATACGCCAAAACGCACTCCGACTCACAATCTTCCGAATGCGAAAGAAGGATGACTCAGCACCATCAAAGGATAGTAAAAGCAAAGAAGAAAGAGTCATCACTTGCTACCGCGCAAAAGCCGGGACACTATCAATATGATTGTCCACGAGCTCGGTAGTGCTTGAAGCGCGAGCACGTAAGGCAAGGAGAGAGAAATTCGCCCCGAAGAGACAATCATATATTGCGGGCGAGATCTCGGGCGACTCGGAAGAAGTCGACTCCTTCATGGACTCATCGATGATGAAGCGGCTTTCATGGCCTTAGAGCATGAAGGTGAAGGAACAAGCGAAAAGTGCCTAATGGCGGGGAGAAGAGGATGAGGTAAACTCTCATGAACCACTTAATTCCTCTTCACAATGCACACACGACATTGTTTCGGGTGCGAGATGGGAATTTGGACATCACGACCGCCTATGAAGAATTATTAGATGAACAAATTCAAATGAGTGCACGGCTCGGTAAGACTCTTCGAGGAATTGGATACCACGAAAGTGGAGAATCGGAGACTTTCTCGGGAGATTCGGGCCGCTACGAAGCCGAAGGACTTGTGTTGAGACTCGGGGGAGGAGATGAACTCTCGATGGCCAAGTCTCGGCATCAAGAAGATCGAATTTCGGTTTTGACCAATGACTTGACTCGAAAGATCTTGACCCGAGTCCCGAGGCAAGAAGCGTCGGGACTTCGGACCAAACACGACATACTAAAAAAGAGTGATGATGTGCGGAAGAGCACGATGGCGAGCGTTACATGGGCGCGAAAAGAAGATGGAGGTTATGCTTGCAAGCAACAAGCCCAAGCACTGTAAGGAAGGACTTGGTTTCAACCGGGAAGCTTCCTCATGCGCCCCTGTACACTCGGGAAGTGCGTCTTACTGATAGGTTTGTTCGAGGAGAAACAATCAATGCAAATATTACGAACCCCTCGGCAAAGAACAAACAAAAGATGAAAGCACCTCATCCTACGCATCGGTATTCGACCAAAAGATCAGTACCAAGACACCCCAGTTCAGTCAAGGGGGAACTAGCAGAGTTAAGTGCGGTGATCAGTATGGACCACCTCAGTTGACACATCCGGCTCAATATGGGTCATATTACTATGATCCTATAGTCGGAAGAGGTTCCAAGAGTCGAAAAAAGAAGAAAAACGCACAAAAGGCAAAGGTCGGCGATCCACCAACTAAGAAGATCCGGACTCCCGAACACGAACGACCCTAAGAAGTCGGCTTTGACCGATCCGGTGGTCAAGTATGTTGACTCAAGTGGAAAGAAAGCATGCGAAACCACCGGGGTTGTTAGGCAGATTTGGGTTACTAAAACTAACATCTAAGGACCCAAAAACAAAATAAAGGGTACCCTGAATATAATTCGTTTTGCGGGTGCACAAAGATCCTTGGTATGTGGACGGTGGATGCTCAAGACATGACTTACCAAAGGAACCTCTGCGAAGAATTATATAGGCGAAGAAGGACCCGGAGTTGAGTTTGGAGACAATGCAAAAGGCTATACAAGAGGATATGGAGCACTCGGCATTGGAGCGCCACGTTCCTAGAGTATCATATGTTGAAGGACTTCGACATAATCTTCTCTGTTAGTCAATTGCGTGATGACTCGAATAGAGTAATTTTTGACATTGGTTTTACGTGATGTCATTGATAAATCCACGGGGAAAACGGTGTTATCGGGTTCGCGTAAAAAGAATATATATGTAGCTGGCCGGAACTCGGCGAGAACACGAAGCTTGTGCGTTGGCGAAGAACGACAACCGTACGGGATGGCTTTGGCATAGGAGACTCGGCCACCTCAACTTCAAAACGCTCAACAAACTAGCAAGGAACACTCTCAGCAAGAGGTTGCTAGAATGAAGTATTCGGCAAAGACACTCGAGTGTGAAGCATGTACGAAGGGAAAGCAAACAAGGAATCAAAATCCACCTGTTCCATCTCCTTCCACTGATGGAATCCTTGGTACGGTACATATGGATTTGTTCGGTCCGGCTCTCCGGTGACGATCGGAGGCAAGAAATATGCTTTAGTGGTCATCGATGACTACTCTTGCTACACATGGGTCATATTCATTGCCAACAAGTCGACGTCAAAACAGACTTACCGGCGCTTTCCGAAAAAGCTCGGTGTCGAGAAGAACACCAAGATAATAAAAATTCGTTCGACGAGAGGGCCGAGTTCCTTAATTCCATGGTAGAGGAGTTACGCAAGCGAAGGAATTGAGCATGAGACATCTGCTGCGCGCACCCCTCGGCGAACGGGGTTCTTTGAAAGAAAGAATCGCACACTCAAAGAAGCGGCAAGAACTCTACTCGCGAGACTCGGGACTCCCAACCAAATTCGAGCGAAGCAAGCCCGACCTTGCATGTTATACTCGAACCGATCTCTACCGACAAAGCGGCATAAGAGAACACCATATGAACTATGGAGCTGAGGAAGCCTTCTTTATCTTATTTCCATATCTTTGGTTGTTCATGCTTTATCCACAATAATGGGAAAGATCGGTGAAGACTTTTGATAGCAAGTCGGATCGGGGAGTTTTCATAGGATACTCTCGGGTCGGCAAAGCTTTGAGTATTCAACTATCGGACTCTTTGCGTGGAGGAAAGCCCTCATGTTGTTTTTAATGAGTTTGCTACGAAGACAGGAGCAATAACTCTAACTCTAAATCCGAGGACATCGTTAGCGCCTACGGGATCTAAGCGTAAAAGACAAACCCGAAAGATCCAGCTATGTTGGGATGATGATTCGGACGAAGAAGCGAAGACAAGTCTACGAATCTCAACCGGCGAGCAAGTAGGCTGAACAGATTGACTCTCTGAGCAGAGTCAATCCCGGGTAACTCGGGTCGATGAGGAAACCTTGGAGGTAGCGAGACCACTACCGAGAGTAACAACTCGGGGGGAACATCTATTAATGTTCACGAGTTGAATGCCCCCGAACACGGAAACTTCGGTAGATCACACTCTCATTCTTGAATTGCTTCAATCTCGAGAATAGTACGATGAAATTCCTAACTCACCTACTATACGTGTTGATCAAATTTCGGATGAAGAGCTGAAACATCGTAGATCGTGGCTAGATGCTCACACTCCTGATCTAATCATTGGAGATCCTTCGACAAAAGTCAAGACAAGATCCAAATTCCGTCAAGGAGAAAGCGCATTATATTCTTGCTTCTTGTCTGCTTGAAGAGCCTCGAGACGATTGAGGATGCACTTAAAGATCTTGGCTGGATCATAGCTATGCGAGGAGGCCGAATCGGTTCACGAGAAATGAAGTTTGGGAGCTTGTTAACGAGACCCGGCATCAACACGTCATTGGAACAAAATGGGTCTTCAAGAACAAGCGAGATGAAAACAACGTCATAGTAAGGAACAAAGCAAGGCTGGTGGCTAAAGGCTACTTGTCAGTGAGGGAATAGATTTCGATGAGACATTCGCTCCGGTTGCAAGATTGGAGGCAATCGAGACTATTCCTAGCCTACGCAACACATCAAAGATTCGAGTCTATCAAATAGATGTGAAGTCTGCGTTCTCGAACGGCGTCGAAAGAAGAAGTCTATGTAGAACAACCGCCCGGCTTTCGGCGGGGACATCGGGTTTATAGACTCGGAAAGGCTCTATATGGGTTAAAACAAGCACCCGGGGCTTGGTACGATACCTGTCGAGTTTCTTCTTCGAAAGGTTTTCGAAAGGCACGATAGATCGCACGTTCGTTCAGCATTCGGCGGAAGACGACTTATTACTCGTGCGAGATCTATGTAGACGACATTATCTTTGGATCAAAGAACGTCGTCATGTGTCGGCGGTTTGAGAAAATGATGAAGGACAAGTTCGAGATGTCAATGATGGGTGAAATGAACTATTTCCTCGGCTTTCAAGTCAAACAATGCGAAAAGGGAACGTTCATTAACCAAGGCAAATACACTCGAGACCTCATCAAAAGATTCGGTTGTACATTCGGCAAACCTATCAAGATCCCGATGAACACGAATATGAAAATCGATCTTGATAAAGAGGGAGTATCGGTAGACCAAACCGAATTTCGTGCAATAATTGGTTCCTTATTATATCTAACGGCTACTCGTCCCGACATAACTTATGTTGTAGGTGTGCTGCGCTCGATTTCGGGCGAATCCTAAGCGAGCCACATGGACTCAAGCAAAGAAGATTCTCCGCTATCTCGGAGGCACACGACATGGGTTTATGGTATCCAGTGATGATAATATTGAACTAAGCTGGTTACTACGATGCCGACTATGCGGGATGTAGAATTGACCGAAAATCAACTTCAAGTACTTGTCGGTTCCTAGGCGATGGGCGATCTCATGGTTTTCAAAGAAGCAGCACTTCGGTAGCCACGTCAACTCACGAAGCTGAATACATGGCTGCCGGAAGTTGTTGCGCCCAAATCCTTTGGGTGAGACGGCAACTAAGAGACTATGACGTCATTCGGGAATGAAGTGCCGATATTGCTGCGACGATGCCGGTGCTATTGCAATCACTCGAGAACCACCTGTACTACACACGAGATGCAAGCACGTGGACATTAGGCATCACTTCATTCGCGACCATGTCGAAAAGAAGGATATCGAGAATGGAAAAGATCCATCCCGACAAACAAAGGGTTGATATTCGACCAAGCCTCTAGGTGAATCCGATTCAAAGAACTTTCGGTAGAGCTAGGTCTGCTGGACCCTACTGACCCCGGTCGGTAAGAAGGTTCCGAGGAGAGGATCATTCGGTAAGGGGGAATGATCACTCTCAATGCGAGTAAATTCGATGCGTAGAGACGAGAAAACCATCTACAAGAGGTATCGGTGACTACTATGTTCGGCGACGGGTTTGCGTATCTCTACTCGGTAGTAACGAATAAAACAATGATGCATTTATAATGAAGATTCAGCATGCTATTAAATATCCTAAGTTTGTCATTTATTATTAACGGCTTATATTTAATGCACGACAATCCATACACAAGTTTCTTTGAACTCGCACGCATTTAATGCATGTCATCTCATTGTTACTACTTAGGCATATTTACAAGCGGCTTTGACTTAGGCGGCATATGTGATCATTACTTAATATATCTTTTAATCTTGACCGTCCATCTCATAAAGCAAGTTTAAACTCGCCTTTGATCGAAAACCGTTCACCTTCACGTTAAATATATATTTTCGATCATATATTTAGAAACCGCCATTACCGCACTTCAAATCTTTTGCATCCGAAAATTACGAGATCATTCCTTGCAATCCCCTCTTGCATATCCTTTCGGAGAATCTCTCTTTCGGTATGCTCATTACAACCGCTACACGAATTAATCTTTTTTTTTCGAGAATCGCTATACAAACTGTTTTATTTAAATCGATCTTGATAAATGCTAGTGTAACAGTACAATGGCAAGTAAAAATATTTCGGTGTCCGCTCCAGTTAACATGCAAGAAATCCCGGACAAGGATCGCGTTTGGTTCGAGCCAACCATGGAGTTCAACGCCCGTGATCTCGATTATATGGACGAGATCTTCTCAACTCTCGAGAGTCGGGGCTTGAAAGTTTTCTCTCAAGGAAGCCGACGTACTTCCTCCCGAGGCAAGGTGGCCGAAGTTTATCTTAATTCTGACTCCGTAGGCGGGGACATAATCGGAAGATTCGCCGTTCACGAGATCAAGGACGCTTTTCCGATTCTGAAGCAAATATCACTCAAGGAGGCACTAAAGAGAAGTTTTGATACGCTTACGAAGGAGCCGATCTTGTGGGGTACAAGGATGATCTTGTAGATGACTATTTGACAATGTTACGTGGAAAGCCCACGACCTTGGAAGGCTGCTTTTCCTAAAAACAACATCTTTGCCTCGGTCTGAGCTTTGGCCTTATATTGTGACGCAGCTCTTGACCGGCCCAGCCAAGCGAGGCTCATTCGATCAAGTATCGAGGCTCAAGATCCAGCTCATGATGGCCATATATGATAGAGCCCAGATTAATTGGACGGATTTCTTTATCCGTGAATTCATGGCTCAAGCGATAAAATTCGACAAGGCCTCTTGCACGCCGAGTGCAAAGGGCAAGCTTCTTTATGGATGAAGGTGTCCATAATGATAGAGGATGTCGTGGATCTGAACCAATCACCTACGGTGACAATGAGTATTTTAATGTGAAGAAGGTCGAGATTCCACAACAAGGCTGGCTGCTCTTCGGCCAGATCGGGTCGAGTCCCTCGGCCCATAACTCGGCCAGACTAAGCCTCGGCGAGGCTACACCCTCGAAGAAGAGAACACCTCCAGCAAAAACTCCAAAGGCACCAGCTAAGAAGCGAGGAAAGTCATTCGGACGTGCCTACTCGAACACGAGGTCTCTCCCGGAGTTCCTGCTGCTCGAGCTACTCAGCAACCTATTCAGCCTCAGCGGCTGATAGATGAGTCAGAATCATCTGAGAAGACTCAATCAGTGGAGAAGGCAGTCTCCACTGAGGAACCCGTAGAAGTGGAACAAGGGGATGCTACTAAAGCATATAGTGAGGAGATTCAGCGTCTTGACAGCCCCCTCTCAGTTCCACCACTCAGCAGTGTACCTCCTGCTGAGACTCAGACGTCTCCCATAGACTTGGAGTCCGAGACAGCATCTGAAGAAGAGTCAATTGGGATGGAAGCTTCAGTGATCATATCCAGAGCATCCCGAGAGATTCTTCAACAGATTCCAGAGCTTGCTGACTACTCTGATCTGTTGCTCATTGCAAAATCAGCAAGGCTCCATATGTTGCTGCGACTTCAGGAGTGGCCCCAACTACAACGTCTAGTACTCCACTACTCCTGCCAGCAGCTTCATGAAGAAGAATTGATGTTGAGGGAGCAAATAGGCTACTCTAAGCCTGCTGACCTCAGCACCATGGAGAACTCCGAGGGGCTGCTATGCGGCAATGATACATGACAAGGCGGCTAGCTACCGGGTCGGCACCCTCGAGATGGATCGAGACCACGATGGTCAAGATCCACCCCGGTGATTCGGGCCTGGAAAACCCGATGAGGAAAATCCCCGAGACAAGGATACACATGCTACTAAACAAGCTCAACCTCCACTCCGTATCCTTGGACTGCGAAGTCCACGGTGGTGCTTCGTCCTCGGCGAGCCCGCTCGGCTCTTGGCTGGAGTCGACTTACGAAGCGGCGCCCGTACCTAACTGCCAAGAGATCTCGATCCATAGCGAAAGCTCTCACCGCTCGGGAATCCGAGAATCGAGCTCTTGCGAAGGCCATCCACAAGGTGTGGAAACGGCTGCGCTAGCCACAACCGCCGAGCTACGGGTGAAAACATCGGTATCACAATCGGCCGCCCTGTTGTCTCTGCAATTATATCGAAGCTTTGGCTAAGCGGCAAAGCGGTTTGATGATCAGCTCGGGAATCATCCGGGGAAGGACAAGCCAAACTTCTCGAAGCATTCCAGGCTTCAATGTCCACTCATCTTGAGTCCTTCTTGAACAAGCCCGGGGCCACGGAGATCCGACTTGACAACATTCAACTGGTCGTGGAGGATAAGATTTCTGAGAAGCTGACAGAATTCAAGGCAGCAGCTGACCTCTCCCATAAGCAATACTCGGAGGAACTGACTAATGAGAGGAATGAGCTGCACTTGGCACTGACAAAGATCCATGACAGACTGGACGAACTGTCCGCTGTCTACACACGCCTAGACAAGAAGGTACTCGTCCCTACCCCGGCTGTAATTGATGATGCCAAAAAGGGGGAAGGAAAAGAGAAGAGTACGGAAGGAAAAGAGAAGAGTACTGAGAAGCCGACCCCTACCACAACTGCCAAATTACTTAAGGGGACAGCTTCACCGAGATTCGAGACAAAGACCAAGTCCGTGGCGAGATAAGCGGGGCCGAGACTCGGACCGTCGGACGAGAGGTAAGGCCCAGGGTGTCTTGGGCTGCGAGCACAGCTGAGAGCCGGCCCAAGTGGCTCAAGAACCCCAGGCTACTCATGCGGCCCGGACTCGGCGATATTATCAAGGAGGTTGCGAGTATCTTGAGCAGGAAGAGTCAGAAGAGGAAGAGGCTCCTCTCCCTTCACCTGTTCAGGGAAAAGGCAAGAAAGTGCTGATTCTCCCAACCCCTCCAGCCAAGAAAACGAAGAGATATATTTCAGCCGAGGAGGAGGCTCAAATTGCGGTGATGAGAAGGCGGCAAGGGAGATTCTTTGAAAAAAGAAGGCTGCTAATAAACCAAAGTCTAAGCTTGTCAAAGGAAAGACAAAATCTTCGGCTCGAGGAGGAAGAAAACCCCGCTAGGTTACCTCCAAGGAAGCCGATTATCGAGGATGAAGAAGATAGGGAGAAAGAGAAGGAGCAAAAGCGGCAAAAAGCGAGAAGCGAGGGTACGTCGAAAAGAAAAATCAAGTACCCCTGCTGAATTTGAAGACATTCCTCGGAAAGCCATTGAAGCCCAAGATGATGAAATTGAGGCCATATTCGACCAAATGAACGAGATACCTATACAAAGGCGAAGAGGCTAGACAAGTTCGGTGCCGAGAGACGAGAATACGGGAGCGGACCTTGAAGCACCGAGAAAAAAAAAAGCGAGGAAGAGGCCAGGCGAGAGTACCTTCAAAAGGCGATATTCCTTATCGATACGAGAAGGTTCGGGAAGCCGGTGATCTCGAAATCGCACAAATGGCCAAAGACGGACAATTGGATACCTGCTCAATTTACTCGAGAGATGGGAATCGGCAAAGATAGAGTTCATCAAGCGCAATTATTTACGGAGGTTACGGCCTTAACATGACTAAGGGCGATGCCTACACGGAATGGATGATGATAAGTGAACACGATCTATACATATACTTGCATAAAGCTGTATACGAAGGTATAGAAGTCGGTGTTCGGAGCCCAGAATCATACCTCCACCTAGAAGAAATGATGACTCAATCCACCTTGGGGTAATAGAAGGCTGAAGTGAAGTATCTTTGCATCGAAGAGAGAAGCCTGGACGAAGATGAGCGGCGAGACTTTCTTTGCATACTTGAAGCCGAGGAAGAACACATACCGGATGTATGTCTCAAGGATTCATGGACAGGATCAAGCAGTTTAAGGGCTCCTAGGCTTAGTTTTGATCTTCCTAGCTTAGCATGATTTGTAACTGTACTGATCTGAATAACTCATATATACAAATCGATTTTGGCTCGACAACCACTTGTTGTCTATTCGGCCGTGTTTGTATTATGCTTTAACACTCGGGAATCACTGAAGTGATGACCGACTCACACACTCACTTTATTTACTTTCTTGTCGGTTTATTCCTGTGTTAGATTCGCTAGTCTAGTTTCTATGTAATGGGGGAAATTATGTTTTGCCCTGTTCCCTCAGTAGTCTAGAACCGTTGGAACAACTCCACCGATCTTACTTGTAATAATGTAAGGAGCTCTGTTTCGATAGTTTAGTGTTAGCATAGATGATAGGTTTTGGCATCATCAAATAGGGGGAAATTGTTGGGTGATGATTACGTCCTCGGCATAGTCTTACTTAGTGGGAAATGATTCTATCTTCTATCTTTGAACCATGCTCGGCGGCTAGTGCTACGAATGTTGAGAAGATTTGAAGATCCCAAAACCCTATCGATTGGTGAACCATTCCGTTGTAATCGTTATTCTTGTCTCACGAGGTTTCGGACTCGGTAGACACTCTACTTCGATCAAGGCGCTCGGTAGATTATACGCCTTAACACCGGAAGTAGAAGACTCGATGATCTTGGACTCAGCGGGAGCGATATCTCGAAAGAGTCGGTGGAGGCCTGGACTCGGCAAGAAGCGGTTCGCGAACTTCGAGCTGATCTTCGGTAGACTTTACTCGGCTATCTACCTACGAATACGGGATCGAGACTCAAGCATCGGTAGACGGTCTTACGACCGTCGAGATACTTTTGAAAGACAATCAGCATTGTCATATACGAGGAAGAGAGAAGTCGGCTTCGGTTTGCCATGAAGTACGTGGCTTGTCTCAACCACTCTATCCACCTCGACGAATGACAAGAACACACGTGTCTTCTCACTGCTAAAGGCTGCAATCAACCTTTTACCTAAAAAGGTGGGAAAGTACACCGTTACCTACTTCAAAAGAGCCGTTTGCTACCAAAAAAGAGAGAGAAAGAAGAAGATCGTCTCCAACGGATCTTTTCCAATCTACGCTTTATAACTAGAGGGACATTTCAAGAAGAGAAAAGAGAGTGCATAAGCTTAAACGACGAAAACATACACAAGCACTAAAACGAGCTAGAACCAGAAAACCCTAAGTCTTCCGCAAGAACTTGAAGATCTATCTCCGGCGAGAGACTACCTTCTCGGCTCATAGGGAACCAAGCTAAAGCTGTTAGAAGAGCATCTAGTATCCAAATCGACGGTACACGAACCTAAAAGCTTATTTCGTTTGTTCGTCGATCTAGAAGCTACATTCTCATTCCCTATCCCTCTAACCCTAAGCTCAACCGAATATACTTATAGCTTAGACGAAGGAGTTCATATTTGAACCCAATCCTTATTGTAAAAGGACTCCTTCATAGTTGGATAAGTTTGTCAAACACTTTAGTTTGATGCCTTTGTAAACTTGGACATGCTCAGTATAATCCCCAAGCCACAGCTTTGTCCTGTGTACAAGCTGACTGAGACTAACTCGGTATAATAAATAGCCTCCCGAACTTTCGGGGACGGTGGACGTAGGATCGATTGATATCCAGAACCACTTTAAAAATCCGTGTCTTGTTATTGCTTTCGATTCTTGTTGCATTGATTTTCTTGTTCATACCGAAAATATTCTTTAAAATCATACAAGCTGTCTCGGCATCTTGAACTGTCTACTTGCTTGACCGAGACTTGCATAAAACGGTTTTCCACTCAACTGATTAGGGCCTACACTTTTCCGCACCGCTGAACTCTACCTGGTTGATACTGAATTCTGACTCAGTCAGCTAGTAGATCTCAGTAGAGTCAGACTCTTTGCCACACACGATTCAGAACAGCTATTTGGTCTGTTGAATTATTTCAGTACGGCACCTTCCTGAACATGACTGTTCGTGTTTGAAGTTGAGAAAATCGGATTCAGGTGTATTCACCCCCCCCCCCTCTACACCTGACTGTACACTCGGGACCTACAATATCTTTATCAATTATTTGTTAATTGTTATATTTATTAATTTACAAATATAGAAAATCATATTATTGATAAAAAAATTTATTATGTAATTTATAATTAAATATACTAAATATTTAGTTGAATAAATATTTAGTTAAAAATATGTTTTTAATACTAATAACATCTTTAATAATAATAATAAATATTAGTTAAAATATCTTTTTTAATATTAATAACATCTTTAATAATAATAATAATAATAATAATAATAATAATAATAATAATAATAATAATAATAATAATAATTATTATTATTATTATTATTATTATTATTATTATTATTATTATTATTATATTAATAATAATAATATATAATTTTATTAAAGTACTCTTTTAATTTAATAATAACATTTTTTAGAATAAAATTAAGATTATATAAGAAAATTAATTATTATATTATTGTTATATTGTTCATAAATAAAAATAATAAAAATACAAATAAATTAAAATATTCGATTATTTTATAAAAGTATATTTACTAAAATTATTAATATTATTATTCAATAATAACTAACTATTATTCTATTTTTATTGTTAATAATAATAATAAAAATAAATAATAATTACTTTCCTTGTTCCAAGGAAAAAGAATATCTATTCTGAACAAGTAAAAAAGAATCCATAATTATTTTATTGTTTTCCTTATTTCTAGGATTTTGATTACTTTCTTCATATTTTTCTAAAATTGAACCAAACACAGCATTTTAAAATCTTGAAATCAAATTATTTTCCTTATAATACCAAACACAGGATTTTAACAATTTGGAATCAGATTATTTTCCTGAGGCAGAATCATTGCCAACCAAACGGGGCCAAAGAGGATTCTTGCTAGAGCCTCCATGTATGAGAAGATGTTGCAGGAATTAGCAGTGGTTGGAGTAAAAATCCTTGTTCTTGAGGTGGTTCATCACAACCTATTACTGCCAAATGCAATCCGTCTGAGGTTTTTGATGAAGTTGCGAACGATTGGTGGTATAACATCATTCTTTTTTATCGAGATTAGATCCACGCAGTGGATCATGGAAGAAGAGGATTTTCTGCGACATGAGATAGGCCTTAGTGCACCGACGAACTATTTCACTAACTCAATCGAGCAGTAATTCTCCTATATATTAAGAAATCGACGGTAGTTGCTTCTTCTCCTCCTCCTGAGGATGATGATAATAATGATGACACTGTGCTCCTGCATCATCTAAGCAGCAGGATGCAGAGGTGACGGGATCTTAGTAGGAATCAGAGATCCCTTCCTCGTCTCAAAAGGATCAGGGAGTATTGACCGAGGAAGTTCTTGACTCCACTCCCATACTGACCACCAGCGCTGCAAATGTTGAACTCTCTTTGGGTGGTCAAGATTTGTCCAACATTCCTGATCATATCAAGACCTTGTCAGAAAAGGTTGAGGCTCATACAAAGACTATCTCGGACCATACTTCTGCCACAACCTCAGCTATACACAAGATGAATGACATGCTGACTCTAGCTGAAACTGCCCTTTGAGATTCATTACTTCATTTAGCAAGGTAAGTTTCAGCAGTGGATAACTTTGCCAACACATTCCACAAAGTGGCCACCACTACTGAAGATATGACAGATAGAGCAGAGAGGAAAATCTATCGCACCATCAAGCACTTTGAAGAGAAGTTCGATGAGGATCTTCAGATGGTGGTCACTGAGTTGGCAAAGTTATCTAGATCCAGAGAAAGAGAAAGAATCAACAGCCCTTGGGTCAATACTAAAAGATATCATTGAGCTTGACGAAGAAGCTACTGACAAAAGAAAAGAAGAGGCAAAGGCTACTGAGTTAGAAGCAGAAAAGGAGAGATTACAGAAGCTAATTCAAGAAACTCCTGAATGGATAGAAGTTTTCAATGCTGCTAATAGAGTTGGCACTGAGATTGAGGCTTGTCAAAGGAATCAACAGAGCCTTCAAAGGAAATCATCAGTAGGGTAGAACCTCCTCAGGTTCCTGTTCCAGATTGCCCAGACTTAGAAGCCCTAAATAGGAGAGATTTCAGGCCGATCAAGGAAAGTCTTCTATGCCAGGAGTCCGATATGTCAGAATCTGAAGAAGAGGCTGTGATTGGATTAGAAATTAGATCTTGAGGGAACAAAGGCGAAGCTAAAGAAAAGGCTGGACAGGAAGGCTGCCAGAAAAAGACAACAAGAGGAATGGTGGAGGCAGAGCACTTTTGATATTCTAATGCATAACGATAAAATAAATGCAGAAATCAAAAGAAGGAAAAGTCTTGCATTAAAATCTGCTAGCTAGCCCATCAGCTCTTGCCAGCTCTTAGAAAAGATCAGGCACGAAGAGGAAATTATTCAAAGAACCCAACAGACTTCAGTATCCTTGGGTTGATAAATGGGTGTCGATGGAACTATCAGATTTTTGGGAACCACTGAAGGCAACATTCATCAAAAGATATTACTTGTGGAAGATGTTCGGGGATGTGCATGTCGACGATATATTCATAAATGGGGCTAGGCAGCAGAACCCTAAGTTATTCATGAAAATTATGAGGAATGCACATAGAGTAGGAATTCAGATCAAAGCCCCTAGAAAAGAGACACCTCCAACCATTGATCCTGAGAGATTGAAGCCTGGCTTACTCGAAGATAGAAGATGAGGTACTAGACACACGCAACACAAATGAAGCTTGCTAAGAAGGAAAATTTTGATTATGAGCTTAAACGAGCGAGGGATGCTATCCACTCTCAATATCGCATTCGGCCTTTAGGTTCGTCGAGAGTGTCATTCACTGAGACCTTGAGGAAAGTTAAGCAGAAACCTCACTTCTAACCCTTTCATGCCTCTTAGTTATCTGTTAGTTATTATGTCGATCCCTTGTATCTATAATCACTAGACTTCATATTATATAGATGGATCCTTTGTTATTAGCTATAGTGTTGGTCCCGAGATAAACGTTCAGGTGTAGAGGGGGGGGGGGGGAGAGTGAATACACCTGAAAACTTTCTCAACTTAAAACGCGAACAGTCCCTTTCAAGAAGATGTCGTACTCAACGGTTTGATCGACCGGATAAGCACATTACGAATCACGTGGCAGAGTGACTGACTTCACTGAGGCCTGCTAGCTGACTTAGGTCAGAATTCAGTACCATTCAGTAGAAGTTCAGTAGGGTGCGGAAATGTGTAGGCCCAATTCAGTTGAGTTAGAAAACGTTTTTAGAAAAACCTTTTCAGTATATTAGTGCAATATTTTAAGCTTTGCTGAAACACAGTTGAATGATTTGAAAGATATTTTCAGTATGAACAGTAATCAATGCAACAGTAAAATAATAACACACATAACACTAGCGATTTTAAAGTGGTTCGGATCCAACAATCCTACGTCCACTGTCCCGAAAAGATCATGAAGCTATTTTATTATACTGAGTTAGTCTCAGTCGGTTTGTGCACTAGATAAACATTGGTCTTGAGATTTATACTGAGCAAGTCTCAGTTTACAAGGTATCAAACTGAAGTGTTTGACAAACTCTCCAACTATGAAGGAATTCTTTACAATAAAGAACAATTCAGGGATGAACTCCTTCGATCTAAGCTATAAATATGGTCTGCTGAGCTTAGGTTAGAGGGAAGGGAACGAGAAAGTGGCTTCTAGAGCGACGAATGTTAAAGTATAAACTCTGGGTTCGTATTCAATCGCTTGGATACTAGAGGCTTATAGCCTGATTCAGCTTGGTTCCCTTTGAGCAAGTATGTCGCCTTTCGCTTGGAATAGCTCTTTGAAGATCTTGCGGAAAGCTTTAAGTCGATTTTGAGTTGCTCGTAAATGCTCGTGTGTTCTTCGTATTCTAGGTGAGCTTTGATTTGAATTCTTCCCTCTATTTATAGATGAGAGGCAAGGAAAGATCCGTTGGAGACGATGATCCATGTATCTCTCTCTTTTGGATAGCTAACGGCTCTTTCAAAGTATGGTGGTAGAGTCCTTTCCCTCCATTTCCGGAAAGATGTTGACTTGCAGCTTTAATCAGAAAGTAGACAGCTGGCTGCTTGTCATTGGTCGAGGCTGAAGAAAATAGTTGATACAAACAGATTTCAAGACAGATTTGAAGCTGACTTCTCTATACCTCTGATTTGACTTATAAGATCTCTAACAGTCACGAGACTGTCTGGCCGTTGCTAAGTCTGATTTATGTTCAGTAGCATACTCCTGCTGAGTCCAAGCTCTTCGAAGATCAACTACGAGTTCGGTGAACTACTCCTGCCGAGTTCGGTTCACCGACTCCTTTCGATATCTTGCTCCTGTTGAGTCCAGTAGTACTGAGTCTTCTTCTTATGGTACTGAGGCTGATAGTCTACTGAAGAACCAGCAGACAGAATTGAATGCCTGAACCATATAGGAAGGATGTCTACTGAGTTTGGAACTCTCAGAGACAGAGATAGAACAAATACACCTGAATGGTTCATCACTCGAAGTAGGGTTTTGGGATCATTCAAATCTACTGAGCACTAGGCTGCTGAATCATCTCCCAACAATTTCCCCCTATTTGATGATGCCAAAACCTAACACTTTAAACTGTCAGAAACAAACTACAAATATTATAAGTAGAATCAGTGGAGTTGTTCATCAAGTTCTATACTACTGAGGGAAGGTACAGGGAAGAAATATCAGAACTTATACAGAAATCTAACAACAATTTCCACCATAAAACCTCATACAGACAGTTCTCTCAAGCTTCTAAAGAAAACAGATCTATCAGCTAAGCAAAAATAGACAGACACAATTATCAGCAGTGAGTGTGTGAGTCAGTAATCACTTAAGTGATTCTTAGTGTTAAGCTTAAATAAACAAGGCCATGAAGACAATAAGATATTATCGGGCCGAACAACTGTGATATTTTATAGATATGAGAATATTCAGTACAGTACATCATCTGCTATTCTAAAAAAACAACAAAACAAGATACAAAGAAGCTAACATCTATCTTCTGAACTGCTGGATCTGCGCTTTGAAATCTCTTGACTTCTCTTCAGGCAACGGCAATCCATACATTCTAAACGTGTCTCTCCTCAGCTTCTGTATCTTCAGAATATCAGCAGGATCTGACTCATCAAGATCAAAGGCTTGGACTGCACTATTGACTTCTCCTTCTATGACTCCAACATGCAGTAATCCATCGAGCTTCTGTGGAGGGGGCAGAGGTCTAGGGACTGGAACTCTGACATCTATCTTCTCAGCTATGGCTTTCTGGACTCTGGCATATATTTCAGGGTCGCTCACCAGAAGCCATTCAGCAAAGGCTGTAGCTTTGTGCATGTCAGGCCAGTACCTCCAGATGTAATACCTCTTGATAAATTCTGCTTTGAGCGTTTCCCACCTCTGAGTCCCATGGCATCCATGTGTCAATTCTAGGCCATATGTGGATCTTGAGATCAGTAGGCTTCCTACTCCTTCTGTATTTATACGAAATTTTAGCTTTCTTAGGAACCCTTTATCTTGCCTTTTTTTATGTCCTGAGCCTTAGAACTTCTAGATCTATGAGCCTGAGCCTTTCTCTGGCTTCGCTTATCTGTCTAGCTTCAACACCTCTATCTAGATACATGTCCATCATGTCCCATATTTCTTTCATCTCTTGTTCTTGGGCTTTAGAGGGGACATATGACGAAACATGCTCTTCTTCTTCTTCATCTGACTCAGCAAGGGTTTTAGATTTGGACTTGGTTCCACCCTGCTGACCAGTCTGCTGCAGCTGCTGTTCCTTCTCTTTTTCTTTATCGGCCTCATCGCCGATTTTCAGCTTCCTAGGGGTGGACTCGTTCCAGGCTTCCTTCCCCCTTGGACTTTCGTTTTGCCCTTAGCAGGAGTGTTGGTCCGGAGACGAGTGTCAGGTGTAGGAGGGGGGGGGTGAATACACCAGACTACAAGTTCTTTTCTCAAAGGCGAAGGACAGCTGAGTTGTAGGTTGCGACTGATGAACAATGCCAGATAGTAACCTTCTGATCGCGGGTCAGAGTGACTCAACTACTGAGTTTCTTCTACTAACTTTTGTCAGTATCAAATCCTCAGGCAGAGAGTTAGTGCGGATAAGTGTAGGGTCCGATAGACTTCGTCTCGATTTGAAAACGTGTTTTTCGCAGACCAAATAGTTTTGGCTAGTTCAATTTTAAATACGTTTTATGCAAAGTATGAGTTTATAAGATAGTTTGAAAATAATACAATAAAATAGTAAATGGCACAAGCGATTTTTAACGTGGTTCGGATACGGAAGATCCTACGTCCACGGTCCTGCTGAACAGGAGGTCTTGTTGATTAATCTGAGCAAGCCTCAACAAGGTATATGTGCACTGGACATGCCCTTCTAAGTTATAGTCCTTAGCGACTTTACAATCCAAACCGAAGTTTGAAGGGGAGGGGATTTTCTCCAACTATGAAGGAGTTCTTACAATAAGAACAGTCACAAAAAGTGAACTCCTTTGAAGGTTCTAAGCTATAGATATAACAATGGAGCTTAGATAGAGAAGAGGGATCTAAAGAAAAAACTCTAGAGAGAAGAACTAAAAATATTCTAATAAGCAAGTTCTTCGCTGGATCGTCGTGAAAGCGCTAGAGTATTTTGAATGCTTGAGCGTGTAATTCCTTTGATATCCCGTGCGTTGAGCTCGGAAAAGCTTCTCCATTTATAGTTGTGACCCAGGCATTTGTCCGTTGGAGGGAACGATGCCACGTGTCACAAACGTCCAAGGAAAATGACCATATGTTCAAAATAGTATCGTAGAGTAGTTGGTCAATGTGCATGAGAGCAGCTTTAGTTGGTCAGAGCAGGTAAGGCTTAGACCGCTTCTCATTGGTCGAGGTTTTTGGTATGTGAGACTTGTCAGACTTCAGTCTTCATCTGAGTCGACTCTCACTTATCCTCGTATGATCTTCTGCTGACTTTCGAATGATGTTAAAGGTCGGGTCGTTTCCTGTCGGATACAGTAGATCTGACACGATCACTGTGTTCTTCGTCTGAGTCTGCTGAAAAAGGAATCTCCTACTGAGTGTAGTCAGCTGATGACTCTGAAGGTACTGAGCTCTGTCCTGTGTTCTTCTACTAGAGGGTCAGCTGATGAGAATTCTTCTACTGATGTGTAGTCAGCTGGAGACCTGAGAACACGAGCTCTTACAACTGATGACGTGGGGTTCTGGAATGTAACTTCCTACTGAAGTTCAGACCAACAAATACCCCTTAGAGGACTTAGACAAAACAGATAATGAAAATAAGAACAGTCTAGCCTATTACATCATCTAGTCCGAAAGACACTACACTGAGGGTACAAGGCAGGTTTTGGGATCTTCAATTCCATAGCACTAAATCACTATGATTTCCCCCATTACCGATAAATAAGCAAGTCATATTACAAGAACTACTGATAATTAAAAACAAGGTACCCTCTAAGTGATGATTAAATCAACCACTGACTCATAACCCAACAATTTCCCCCTAATTGATGATGTCAAAACCACTAAGTACTAAACTACTGACCCAAAAGACTTCAGTAAAACTGAGCAGTTAAAATAGGGTAATCAGTAGATAAAAGATAGGCATATCAGAGAATGAGTAGTTATCTTACCAAGCAAAGAACTGATATATATATATATATATATATATATATATATATATATATATATATATATATATATATATAAGAGATGAGGTTACATCAATCTAAGCTTCTATACAACAAAAGAATCAGCTACTGCTAACGCCTGAACTTCTTGATCTTGGCTTTAAACTCGGCAGACTTAGCAGCTGGAGGCTCCAACCCATAAGATTTGTATACTCTCGCTCTAAGGGTTTGGATATCATCAAGATCGCTTGGCTGTAAAGGATCTAAGTCATTTTGACTTGCAGTAGTCTCGACCTCGTCCTCGATCTCCTTTGTGCAAATAACTCCTCGAGTAGTCATGGGAGGAGTCAACTGTCGGTAGGCAGGAGTAATGAGTGGCAGCTTCTCCTTAAATAGAAGTAGCTTGATCTGTGCTTTGAAGTTCGCGTCGTACTGATAGATGAACTCGTCGAAGAGATCAGCCGGCGACACCTCAGCAGGATAGCACTGCTACACATAGTATGCCTTAATGAAATCAATCTTCAGCTCCTCCCACACATCATTCAAATTCCAGGGGATCCATCTGTCTATGTGGCGGTACAGAGTTTTCTTGAGATAGGCCTTTTGAGCACCTCGCCGGAAGAACTTAGATGTCCTTGGAACCTGCTTGCTCTTGTCGAGGATTAGCTCCCTGGCAATTTTGTCAGTAAGATCTATGATTTTGGTCAGGTCTTCCAACCTCTTCTTCTCCCTTAAGGCCGCAGCTCTCTTATCTCCTCTCCGAAGATTTAGCCCTTGTTACGTGGCCTCCCAGGTTGCCTTGTCTTCTGCCTCCTGCTCAGGTGTAAGAGTAGAGATTTTCTTTAGCCTCTGAGCAAGCGGCAGGTTGTCAGTGTCTGAGTCAGCAGGCTCATCAGCAGATTGCTGAGCCTTCTTCTTCTGTTCATCCAATATCTTCTTGGTCGTACTCTTAGACATCCTGACATTTGGCACCTTCTTCTTCCTCTTCAGTTGAGCCTCCTCTTCCATCCTCAGTTCATGATCCAACTGATCCTAGAGCTGTTGAGCCACTCGCTTGTCATGTTCTTCCTGCTCCGCTTGAGTTTTGAATTTGGGCGTCGGGGAAGGAGGTGGAATAGATTCAGTAGCTTTCTCCTTCCCGGGCCTTTGAGGCGGCAGGGGCTCATCCTCCTGGTCGACGAACTGAGCGACCTCCTATATGTGATGCGCCTGAGCCGAGGATCCTTCACCTGATCCTCCAACTGTCTCGAGCAGCTGAGTAGTTTGGACTTGAGGGATTTGGACTTGGGGAGGGGGAACAGAGCTAGTTCCAGCTTGTGCTGCTGAACTTTCCCCCTTTAGGATTTCCCTCTCTTCTGACTTCCCACCCACCTGAGCTCTTCCTTCCCTGTCTTCCCCCTTTTTGTTGGGATTTTGTATACTGGAAGCAAATTTTATGCTTGTATACAATGTGTTTTGTCCCTACCACTAACCACTATTTTAATCTCCTATCTGATAAATATGTATATTTGCACATGTTATCCTTTATCTTGTTTAAAAGTTAGATTTGTGTGGTGTGTCGGGTATCATAGAAGACAACATAAATTGGTTAAACTAACAAGATATAAACAGTTATCACAGCTGAGACAACTTAAGGATAAGTTGTCGGTTTAAGCTGCAGTTTAGATAAGAAGTGGCTTGTCTTGCTGCTTGTCTTTACTGGTACGCTTAAGGTGGTGTATTGACGGATCACAGTGAGATGTGTTCTCCTAACTGACCTTAGTGGAGAACCAAGATCTCGGTGACTTAGTTGGTCTTAAGCATGGTAAGACTTCAGCTGAGTGCATTTGGCTATCTATCACTTTGACCTACTATGGTGAACGTCATCGCGACCGGATCTACGTATCTTGGGTGTTAGTAGTTATTTGTGGCTCAGGCTGGTTGTCTGTATCTTGCAACTGTATCCTAGTAAAATGGGTTGTTAATATCCCCTGAGGAACTCGAAAGGATTAGCACACTAAACCTGGCCGGTTGATTAAGTTCAGGTGTGTTAATAAGGTCGAGTGGTACTACTCAGGAATATAAGATGTTAATTAATTTATGCTGTCAGTGAGCTTAATTAATTAACGGATATTTCTATCTTAAATACGGGGAAAGATTAAGTCTAAAATACAAGCCCATGCTCAAGTTGGGATAAAGGGGTAAGTTAGCACGGATTCTCTAGTGGAATGAATTTGTGTTTATTAATTAATTTTGCTCTGGACTGAGCATAGATAATTAATTAATTTGAGGCCCGGCTTTATTTCTTGTATTAGATCCCTGATCTGGCCCAATTAGTTGCCTAGTTATTTATTGTCTCTCAGAAATCATTATTAATGGATTAATGTATTTTTACATTATTTAATAATATTATTTATTTGGAATTAATTGGCCCATGATAAATATTAGTAGCCCAATGGATTAATTAATTATATTATGGGCTAATTATGTGGAAGCACATTAGGAATATAATTAAATTAATGGGCTACAAATATATTAATATTATATTGGCCTTTGAAGCCTATATGTATTAGTATTATGTTCAGAAACAGAACATACACATTCACAGAGATAGACGCACGGCGTTGATGTGGGAGAGATATTAATCTTAATTTTCTCCAGTTCTCTGACCACCCAGAGAGAGAAAAAGGCCGGGACACAGATCAGAAGATCTGACACACGAGCAACAATCAGAGCTGCAACAACATACGAAGGAGGAAGGTATCGTTCCTAACCCTCAATTATCCTTCATTTTTGGCATCATCAGCAGACGAGGTCAAAAGGGTCCTGATTGCTGCTACTTCCTTCTGAAGGTCGAAGATAGCAGTCTTAATGGAAGTGGTGGTGGTGTTGAAGTCTTCGACGGCATCGCAATAATGCACCCAATCATCCTCCTGATCCTTGCGGATTTGGCGGATGTGGGCTTCTACTTCGTTCCTCTATTTCAGAAGCGATGCGTCGTGGGAGGCAGTCATCTCTGCCTGGATAAGCTTCAGGGCGGCCGCCTGAGTCTCTAAGGCCTTCTGCACACTAGAGGTGGCCATCATGTTGCGTTCATCCATTGTGGTTTGGACTGTGGCTAAGCTCGCAGTCAGCTGCTCAGCAAACTTCTTCTGCTGGGCGTCGAGCAGCTGCTGACATTGAGCTGCCAAGTCTACTTTTTGAGCTGCCAGCGCAGCCTCGACGATCTCCTGTATATTGGGAGTAGGAGCATCTGAGACCTTCTTGACTGCGCTCGCAAGTCCATCAACCTTCTCTGTCTGCGCCTTTGTATACCTGCGTCCACTTCGGTGTGGACGTCCCTTAGCTGAGAGACGATTTTTGTCTCCTTGCTTTCTGATTGCGCGGTTGACAGACTTTGAGGACACGGAACCGATTGGTTTTATCTGGTAGGATGAGGTTCCGAGCCTCTGCTCTGAGGCTGCGAGTTGTTGCTTCCTACTGGTTGAAGCAACTGGGGCGGCACCTGATTCAGGAGGTGGTGGTGATGACTCGCCCTTCTCGCTGGGAGTCTTTCCCTCAGAGAATCTCCCTGTTCTGCATCCTTGGGTGTTGCCTGTTCATCATCATTGTCATCACCATGATGAGAAGGCAGCGACGGGCTCCTGGCAGTCTGCGGAGAGGACCTCAGCTCTAGAAGATATAACATGGCTGAGCGCAGGTCCTCGAAGGAAGTGATGTCAGCGGGTTCCTCAAACCCAATCGCTGACTGCAGACTTTGTTCCTCTGCCAGTAGGGATAATGCAGAGTGTTGCTGGATGAGCTCTGCAAGAATGTCCCAGTTAAGGAACCTCAGCAACATTTGAGTCCTTGCCCTGATCGCTATGTCGACCAAGTCCTGATGAGAAGAGATCTCAGGAATCTGTGCGGCGACTTCTCCTGTGGCACGGAGACGAGTCATCTACACTGTCTATGACTGTTCGGAAGAGACCTCAATAGCTGGTTCCTCAACTTCCTCCGGCTGAGTCTCATCCGTGCTGACCCGCTGTACCTTGTCTTTCAGCGTGGCACCCTCAATGCCAGTATCAGCGTCCAGTAGCTCCTCCTCTTGAGGTGGTGGAAGGGAAGCAGGCTTAGCGGGGGCCTTAGAAGCTCCAGCCTTGGAGAGCTTCTTCCGCTTCGGCTGATCGGCCCGTGGAGGCAGATCAGTAGATGATCTTTTGAGCTCAGTGGCTCCACGTCCGATAGACTTCTCAACCGCTGCTCTAGTTTTGAATTTAATGAGCCTGCGATCGAAGTACTTAGAATCTACGAATGACGTAAGATTCGTCACCGTCTTCGATCAGTACGGACACCTTGGTCTCATACAGCAGTTTGCCCACACTAATCAATCTTCTCTTTCCTGACTCAGTGGCTGCAAACTTCTGCGCCTGAGCCTTCAGCTCGGCCAGAAAGAACTTTGTCCAGTTCACCTGGACTCCATCAACTATAGCCATCATCAGTTGGAGTCTGGGCTTGGACAGCTGGTCGAAAGAACCGGCGCGCTCGTCAGAATGTGGATGACGACGTAGGCGAGGCCCCTGTACTCTAGAAGGAGTTGGTTCTTCAGTAGGGCGGATTTGAAGGAGATATCGTCCCGTCCACAGAATCGGTGGACGTAGGCATTGAGCTCTGTCTCCTTGTAGCCCACGGGAGAAATCCCGAAATTCGGTAAATCAAAAGAGGATTTCAAAGCCTCCGCGATCATGATGTCGGCGCTGCTGGATTCCCATTTCTGAGGGGCCACTTCCCTCATATAGCCGATCAACGTCACTTCCCCATCCGTATCCTCCACGGAACGCCAGTTGTAAAAGAACTCTGCCACTTAACGGGGTAGATACGCTCTGGGGTGCTTCGTCACCAGAAGCTTCAGGTCGGACGCTTCTAGACCCGAGAAGATGGGCTCTAAGAACTGAAGTTCTGCCTGATAGAATACCATCGTGGGTTCAAAGAGAACCCTGGAACGGATGATTTCCTCGATGTTGTGTGGGGCCATAACAATCGCCATAGATATCTACAAAAAGCACGTTAGCACTTGAAAATAGAGTAAGTTAGGACAATGGTTGTAGATAGTTAAGAAATTTACCGTAAACACAGAGCTTGAAGAAGATATAAGTAGTTTGAGAAGGAGAATGATGTAGTAAAAACTGAATGCTCTAAAAAGCTCCGAGTGCGTGAATGGCGAAAAAGATGGGATTAGAGTGAACATGAAAGATTTTATAAGATTTGAATATCAAGGGTTTTTTGATCGAACGGTTGTTATAAAATCTCGCTTTTCTGTGACGGCTGTGATCTGATGTTATAAACGGAATGATTACTTAGCCGCCTCTAATCTAGACCCACGTAAGATAAGCGCATATAGAGTAAGGTGAGAAGACATGCATTAAATGTGTTGCAGTCAGCATTAAAGGATAAGCATTTTAAATGAGAACGGTTTTCTACTGTCTTAAACCTTAAATATTTATGGCGAGAAATAAATGCAAGTCATGCTACTGAATGCAAACGACTGATTTATTAAATGCGAGCATGCTTCTGAGAATATTAAAGAATATAACTACGCAAACCTCTTCAGCTGAATTTACGATCAGTTGGTTACCGTAATGACTCAGGAGGATCTTTGTGGTACTGATGATACCATCTTCCCCCTTACTGTGTACTGTATGATTCACCCGATTGAATCAAAGTACTGAGTTTGGCTTCTGACCTGTCGTACTGACTTCTCTTACTTACTCGAGTCAGTAGGATCCAGTAGACCTAGCTCGACTGATAATTCTCTGAATCTGTTCTCATCTAGTGGTTTGGTCAGTATGTCTGCCCTTTGCTTGTCAGTATGGATCTTCTCCATCCTGATATCCTTCTTTTCGACATGGTCTCTGATGAACTGGTGTCGAATGTCCAAGTGCTTGCATGTCGTATGAAGAACTGGATTCTAAGTTATAGCAATCGCACTGGTGGAGTCGCAGTAGATGGGCACTTCATCTTGAGTTATTCCATAATCTCGCAGTTGTTGTCGAAGCCAAAGGATCTGGGCACAACAACTTCCAGCAGCCATATACTCAGCTTCAGTAGTGGACGTCGCCACTGAATGTTGTTTCTTTGAGAACTATGATATCAGCTTGCTGCCTAGGAACTGACATGTTCGGGAAGTTGACTTTTGATCTATCCTGCATCCTACATAATCAGCATCAGAATAACCCGTTAGAATCAGCTTATCATCAGCAGGATACCATAACCCTACGTCAGGTGTTCCCTTCAAGTATCGCAGAATCTTCTTTGCTGAGTCTATATAACTTCGCTTGGGATTCGCCTGAAATCTTGCACATACACCTACAACATAAGTTATGTCAGGTCTGCTTGCTGTTAAATATAGTAAAGAACCAATAATAGCTCTATAATCAGTTTAGTTAACAGAAGCTCCCTCTTTGTCTAGATCGATTTTAAAATTTGTGTTCATGGGGATCTTGACTGGCTTGCTTGAGTCGCAGCCGAATCTTTTCAGGAGGCCTCGAGTGTATTTAGCTTGGTTGATGAATATTCCTTCAGTTGATTGCTTTACTTGAAATCCAAGGAAATAGTTCATATCCCCCATCATTGACATCTCGAACTTCTCCTTCATCATTTTCTCGAATTGTTGACATATAGTCACGTTCCTGCAACCGAAAATGATGTCATCCATGTAGATCTGCACCAGTAGAATGTCATCGCCTGACTTGATTTTGAACAGGGTGCGATCATCGTCCCCTTCGAAAACCTTTACAAGCGTAAAGTCGACAAGGTATCGTACCAAGCCCTGGGTACTTGTTTTAACCCATACAGAGCTTTCCGAAGTCTGTACACCTGATGTCCCTGCTGAAAGCCGGACGGTTGTTCCACGCAGACTTCTTCCTTCAGTAAGCCGTTCAGAAACGCTGACTTCACATCCATTTGATATACTTTAAATCTTTGATGTGTTGCATAAGCTAGGAATAGACGTATAGCTTCCAATCTGGCGACTGGTGCGAACGTTTCGTCAAAGTCTATTCCTTCTGCTTCACAGTATCCCTTGGCAACAAGTCAAGCTTTGTTTCTAATGATGATGTTGTTTTCATCTCGCTCGGTTTTGAAGACCCACTTAGTGCCGATCACGTGTTGATGTCTAGGTCTGTCGACAAGCTCCCAAACTTCGTTACGGACGAGAGCATCCTCTATCATTGGAGCTCCTCTTGCATGGCAATGATCCAGTCAGCATCGTTGAGAGTATCCTCTATCGTTTGAGGTTCTTCAATAGACAAGAAGCAGGAGTAGAGAGCACTTTCTCCTTGGCTTAGTCTGGATCTTGTCCTTACTGCTGCTGATGGATCTCCAATGATTAAATCAGAAGAGTGAGCGTCTAGCCACGAACATCTGAGTTTGGCTTCTTCTTCTGAGATTACTTATGTACAGTCAACAGGAGTGTTAGGCATTTCAGTAGTACTATTTTGTGAGTGAAGCAATTCAGTAAGAAGGTTAGGATATACTGAGTTTCCAAGTTCAGGGACATTTAGCTCAGGAACATTAGTCGTTCCCCCTGAGTTTATATTCTCAGTAGAGGTCTCAGTTACCACTGGGGCTTCCTCATCGACCATTGTTACCTAATGTTGATCCTGTTCAGTAGAATCAACCAGGTCAGCTACAGTGCTTGCGGGATGGGTCTGAATTTCTTCATCGTCTGACTCATCATCCCAACAATGTTGGATCTTTTCAGCTTTGTCATTTAGTGTGAGATCCTGTAGCCTGCTGCTGACATCTTTAGGATTTGTCTTCTTTCGTTTCCTATTCTCAGTAACAAACTCATCAAAGATAACATGAGGGCTTTCCTCCACGCAAAGGGTCCGATAGTTAAAGACCCTGAAGGCTTTACTGACTCAAGAATATCCTAAGAATACTCCTTGATCAGAGTTGCTATCAAAGACCTTCAACTGATCCTTCCCATTATTGTGGATAAAGCAAGGACAGCCAAAAATATGGAAGTGAGAAATAGAAGGAATTCTCCCTTTCCATAGTTCGTATGACGTCTTCATGTGGTGTTGTGTGAGTATTGAGCGATTCTGAGTGTAACAGGCGGTGTCAGTAGCATCAACCCATAGTCCAGAGTCTGCTAGGAGCGTTCTTGCTGCTTCTTTTAGTATTCTGTTCTTGCGTTCAGTGTCCGTTCTGCTGAGGGGTGCGAGCTGCTGACGCCTCATGCTGAATTCCCTCCTTATCGCAGTACGCTTTAACTACTGAGTTGAGAAATTATGTTCCTCTGTCTGAGCGAATTCTCTGAATCTTGATGTCTTTCTCCACACTGATTTTCTTTAGCAGTATTGGTAGCTCAGTCTTGACATCAAATTTGTTGGCTATGAAGATGACCCATGTATATCTCGAATAATCGTCAATAACGACGAGGGCATACTTCTTGCCTCTTATAGTCACTGGAGAAACTGGCCCAAACAAGTCCATGTGTAGCAGTTGAAGGATTCCATCAGTGGAAGGTGACAGAATAGGTGGATTGTTTTTCTTTGTCTGCTTTCCCTTCAAACACGCTTCACAATTTTTGTCTTTGATAAAGGCTTCATTGGGCAGTCCTCTGACTTCAGAGTTCTTGGCAAGCTTGTTCATTGTCTTCAAATTCAGGTGACTGAGTCTCTTGTGCCACAGCCATCCTATTTTATCACTGGATTTCGTCTGAGCAAGTAAGCAAGCCTCTGGTTCTGCGGTATTCCAATTTGCAACGTAGATATTCTTCTTCCGCGAACCTGATAACACTGTTTTCCCTGTTGATTTGTCAACAACATTACAGAAACCAGCGTCAAAGATAACTCTATTTAGATTATCACAGAATTGACTAACAAAAAGGAGGTTATGTTGAAGTCCTTCAACATATGTTACTCTTGGAACTGAAGCAGTCCCAATGTTCAATGTTCCGTATCCCCTTGTATAGCCTTTAGAGTTGTCACCAAACTCAATTCTGGGATCATCTTCTTGTACATAGTTGGTCAGCATGCTCTTTTGATACGTCATATGTCTCGAGCAGCCGCTATCCATAATCCAAGGGTCCTTATGCACCTGCAAAACAAAAATATTTTTAGGTACCCTTTGGTTCAGTTTGGGTCCTTAAGCGTTAGTTGGTGATTTTCGCGACCCAGATCTGTCTCGGGACCTTAGGAGTCTGAGACTTCTTTTTTTGAACCTTGTCAGTCTTTTTCTCCACTGGACCTGGAGATACTGACTTCCTGGCAGTTTTGGCTTTAGGAGCTTTCTTCTTCTGAGGCTTTGTGCTCCTCCTGACCCTGGGCTCATAATAGTACGAACCATACTATGCTGGATGCTCAAACAGTGGCTCGCCATACTGCTCTGCCCACCTGACCTTCTTAGTTCCCCCTGAATTTGATCGTGGTGTTTTGGGGATAGAACCTTTGGTCAGTTGTTTCTTGTTGTTCGGCTGAGGTGCAATGATCTTCTGTTTGTTCTTCGCCTGAGTTGTTGGTTCAGAAATCTGAACTTTCCCTCTGACGAACCTATCAACCAGCATTCCGTAGCCTTTAGAAGTAGAGGTGGAAGCTTCATGAGTGTAGTCAAGTCCTTCTTTCATGGCTGGTGGTCTTTGAGCTCTAAGCATGCTTTCCAACTTATCTTTGGCTCCTAGGTACTGTTCAGTCATCAGTCCTCGCCAAACCTCATCACTTTTCCGAAGTGATTCATGATAATTTTCAATCTCTGCGAGCTTCTGACTGAGTCGGGCTATTTCAGTATCTTTCTCAGAATTGTCCTTGGTCAGAACTGATATCTGAGTTTCTTGAAGATGAGACTTAGTCATGAGAGATTCGATCTCTTCCTTCAATCTCACAACTAGATTCTCTGAATCAGTAGAGACCTGACAATCAGAAGAAAGGCTCTGATTCTCAGCCTTTACCTGTTCCAATTCCTGAATAGTTCTGCTGAACTCTCTACTTAACTGAATCTACTCCTCTAGTAGATCGTCATATGCTTGTACCACGTCTAGAGGTTCATCTGTGACTGAGCATGTGGCGTGTGTGCTCTGTGAAGAGGAGGTTATAATGAGTTTTGAGTTTACCTCAACCTCTTCTCCAGTCATTAGACATTATTCAGTCGTTGATTCAGTATCTATTTCTCCGACCTCAACGGCAATAAATGCAGCTTCATCTTCAGAAGAATACATGAAAGTATCTTCCTCGATTGAGTCATCGTATATCTCTCCGGCAATATAGGCCTGCTTCCTCCGGGCAAATTTCTCGCGTTTGGCCTGCCATTCTGCTCGTTGAGCAGTTGAGACCTTGGGACAGTCGTACTGATAGTGTCCCTCTTTCTTGCAGTTGTAACACACAGTTGTTCTGCCGCCTTTTCCAGCTGAGCTGTTGGATGGACTAGAAACAGGTTCTGTGTTCCTGCAATCAGTAGATGGTTTAGATTCTTCCCTTTTTCGATGATCTCTCTTACCTGATGGAGAATCTCGGTGGTATTTCTTCATCTTTCCGACTCTTTCCTTCTCTCTTTGATACTTGAGAGCCATGAGCGCAAGCTGATCAGTAGCGGGGGTCTCGGAAGACTTAGCATCTGAAGCATCTACTGTCTTGCTGGAAGAAATAAGGTTGGCTCCAGATTTGCTGACTGTTGCTTTGAAAGCATGATCTATCTGGGTGTCAGCTGGAGCACTGGAACATCTTTGGGGTAGGCTGTGCTCGAACTCCTCAGTCTTTAATTCTGAAAAGATAACATCAGGAGTTAAAGCATTAAGATCTGTGCGACATAAATAAGTAGCAAAAGGAAGCCACTTCAGTCGGGGCAACGCTCTCAAGATCTTGGTGTTCATCTCTTTGTTGGTGAACGTCCTCCCCAGCCTGTTGATCACATTGATCTGATTTGTGAATCTGACGCTAAGCTCGTCAATGGTCTCGTTGGGCTCCATGGCAAAGGTGTCAAACTTTTGAAGCTCTAGCTCGAGCTTGTTCTCTTTAATCTGCGGGGTTCCTTGGCTCAGTACAGCCAGGGCATCCCAAAGTTCTTTTGCCGTCTTACAATCTTGCACCCTCTCGAGGTGTGAATCGCTGAGCGTAGTCAGGATTGCATTTCGCGCAACTCGGTCGAGGTTGTGCAACTTTTTCTCTTCAGGCGTGAAGGCAGATTTGTCTTTAGCAACTTTAGCACCAATATGTGCTCCTACACCTCCCACAGCGGCATATTGAACGCTGTCAATCATGGGAATGATGGGTCCTGTCTCAAGGACATCAGTCATGCTGTCGTGCAGCGATGTAAGGTGCGCCTCCATTCTCACGCGCCATACTGTGTAGTTCTCCACAGAGAACATCGGTACCATCCGTATACCTAACATATCATACATTGTAGGTGAGAGTATAAGGATGTATGAAGAGATGCTTGAGCAGTGAAAAACGTTTTCAGGATCTGTTCGAGTAGACTAGTAGTTTCAGAACCGATGATCAGAAGAACACCGTTGCTCTGATACCAATTGTTGGTCCGGAGATGAGTGTCAGGTGTAGGGGGGTGAATACACCTGACTAAAAGTTCTTTTCTCAAACGCGAAGGACAGTTGAGCTGTAGGTTGCGACTGATGAACAGTACCAGATAGTAACCTTCTGATCGCTGGTCAGAGTGACTTAACTACTGAGTTTCTTCTACTAACTTTTGTTAGTATCAAATCCTTAGGTGGAGAGTTAGTGCGGATAAGTGTAGGGCCCGATAGACTTCGTCTCGATTTGAAAACATATTTTTCGCAGACCAAATAGTTTTGGCTAGTGCACTTTTAAATACGTTTTATACAAAGTATGAGTTTGTAAGATAGTTTGAAAACAATGCAATAAAACAGTAAATGACACAAGCGATTTTTAACGTGGTTCGGATACGCAAGATCCTACGTCCACGGTCCTGCTGAACAGGAGGTCTTGTTGATTAATCTGAGCAAGCCTCAACAAGGTATATGTGCACTGGACAGACCCTTCTAAGTTATAGTCCTTAGCGACTTTACAATCCAAACCGAAGTTTGAAGGGGAGGGGATTTTCTCCAACTATGAAGGAGTTCATACAATAAGGACAGTCACGAAAAGTGAGCTCTTTCGAAGGTTCTAAGCTATAGATATAACAATGGAGCTTAGATAGAGAAGAGGGATCTAAAGAAAGAAACTCTAGAGAGAAGAACTAAAAATATTCTAATAAGCAAGTTCTTCGCTGGATCGTCGTGAAAGCGCTAGAGTGTTTTGAATGCTTGAGCGTGTAATCCCTTTGATATCCCGTGCGTTGAGCTCGGAAAAGCTTCTCTATTTATAGTTGCGACCCAGGCATTTGTACGTTGGAGGGGACGATGCCACGGGTCACAAACGTCCAAGGAAAACGGACATATGTTCGAAATAGTATCGCAGAGTAGTTGGTCACTGTGCATGAGAGCAGCTTTAGTTGGTCAGAGCAGGTAAGGTTTAGACTGCTTCTCATTGGTCGAGGTTTGTGGTAGGTGAGACTTGTCAGACTTCAGTCTTCATCTGAGTCGACTCTCACTTATCCTCGTATGATCTTCTGCTGACTTTCGAATTATGTTAAAGGTCAGGTCGTTTCCTGTCGGATACAGTAGATCTGACACGATCACTGTCTTCTTCGTCTGAGTCTGTTGAAAATGGAATCTCCTACTGAGTGTAGTCAGCTGATGACTCTGAAGGTACTGAGCTCGTGGTGATCGCTGTTTTCACACCAAATAAAATTCCTGCACACACTTAGAATTTTATGATTAGTATAGAACAGGGTCAAACTCAGGGAACAGTGAAAATCAAAAATATTTATCCTTTTGATCAGAGTTTTGGTGATGTCACCATGCATAAATTTGGGTTTACTACCTAAGCAAAGAAAAGTAAATAGCAAGAAAAGTAGACAAAAATAAACAAGTAGAGAAAAGCGGACTCGGCTTCGGGTAACTTGTATGAGACAACTACTTCGATCATGGATGCATAGATTTAATTAATTCCTAAGATCAACCAGTTATAGGATACAGTGTTGGACACGTACATACCCCAATTCCTACTTACTTAGTCGGTAATGGCTTGTTGAACAAATTTCCACTACTCCCTAACCTAACCACAACCTAGCTTGTTGAACAAACCTAGATTTAATGTTTAGATAGCATTACGAGGAAGGAACCCAATTTTAATCTCTACCGTTGTTGGACAAGCTGACATAGATGATTAACCTCCTTAATTCGACTACCATTACGATAGCTTCGCCGCCTAAGTTGTTGAACAATCTGGTACTAATCTTCATAACCTAAATTGATCAGGTTTAAGTTAATCCAATTAAATCTTTCTGCCCCGAATTAAGTCGAACTCCTAGTCTTCAATTACTACGAACAATTAGATCTCACAAAGTTTGTATCTCATATTCGTCACCCTCGCCGAAGCACTCATATTCGTCACCCTCGCCGAAGCCCTAAAAAGTTTAGCTACTCATTATTAACTTGGACAAGCTAAGTGAAATGAACATAGTAAGAACAGAAAGTAAAGTGCAGAAAGCTGGAAACATAAACTGAATTTAAGAACTGAAATTAAATACTGAATACCGAAATTAAAATGCAGAACTTAAGTACTGAATCTGAACGGACAAGCTGAATGACTTAAACTGGTGAATAAACTTCAAGTGTTGAATCTGAAAGTTAACTAAACTAAGAAAGCGATAAAGAAAGTGTTTGAATTCTTGTGCTGAAAATTAAACCTAAACTACGGGACTAAGAACGAGATGGCTGGGACGAAAACTAAACTAATGAAGCAGCGAGAGAATTGTGTTGTAGATCGTTGTTCGTCTCCAGCCCTTTATATAGATCTTGAGCTTGATCTTCAAAAGAAAAGAAATCTAGGGCAAATCTTTTGAATCTTGATCTTCAAGACTCCTTTTCCTTGTATAACTTCAGCCTTAAAATATCTTCAAGCTCCAAATCTTTAGCAAATCTTTCCTTCTCGATCTAAATCCCGTTTTTATCTCCAAAATTCACCAAAATAACTCCAAATCAGCTCCGGACCGCCACCTCATCATCTAATCATAAACCTGCTGAAAATAGAAATTTCTGCGCACAAAACAGCATCAACTTGGACAAGATGAGCGTCAGAACTGGGTGAATTCGAGGGGTATAAAATCGACACATCAAATATCCTCACACTTGAATCATACTTACCCTCAACTATGGGATGAACAAAAGAATACTCCCACTCGAATCACCATTCCCCAAGACTCAAAACAAACTCAAGGAACAAAAATAAAAAACACTAAGACACGAGACTTAGATTCAAAGAAAAGAAATAAATCAAAAGACTCAAACACAATAGACTAAACATTGAAGCATACCAAACAACCATGAAATGTCCATGATTCTCAATCTCTGCCCAAACATGCAATGCAATCAAAACCTTCATCAAACAAGTCAAACAACATAATTCTCAAACCATGGATTCAGATATCAGCTTGGTCAAAACATAAGCATAACTGAACTAGCTCACCGATTCACTCATCTCTCTCTAATCTAGTCCGAGCAAGCCGCTCATAAAACAACATAGTCACGCAGTTACAATAGCAAGTGGTCAATCTAGCAACTCAAAGAGGTCTTTCTCTTGGATGTAATGGGGCTTAAGGACTCATTCAAATATATGACCTGGTAGGGAATCCTAGGGTTCCTAAGCTTCTGAAAATTAAGTACAAGTATGCAGCATGCTATTCACTGAGGCATTTGATTAGGCAAGCAGATAATAAGCATAAGAGATATACAGTTCAGCACTGATGGAGATTTATTTTCGCATACAGACTTGGGCAAGGCAGAATATAAACATTCAGACTTCATCCTTCCCTTTATTTTTTTCAACGGGTGCTCTCTATTTTTCCTTTTTCCTTTTCTTTTTTTTTCTGCACCTTCAACTCTTTTTTTGATTGATTTTTTTTTTTTTAGCCCCCCTTCAATATTTATTTCTTTTCAGTACAACACTATGCCTGGCCAAACTGACTGCCGGCAGAGTTCAGAATGTAAAATCGCATAACTCCAGGGGGGTATCAATTCAAACACTATCTCCAACTAATCATAAAATCTCTTCAATAAAAATTGCCTCAAATTATGAATATCCACAGCAAACACATGCATGCATAAGGTCAAGAGAAATGCTTTGAAAGGCTTGGCTTCTTTAAATAACTCGTGAAAGAACAAAGTCAATGCTTCAAAGTGGCTAACTAGGGGCTGAGCGAAGGTAGGAATTGAAAGAATTAAAAGCTCAAATTGGTTAACCCTAATTTGCCTCCTATCATCTGTCACACATGACCACAAGCTATGGAGACTTTGCAACACATCACTCTCAAGAAAATAGTGGGAAGTGTCCCACTTTTAAAGGCTCAAATCTCTCTTTAGTGATGGGGTTTAAAATTCAGTTTTATCATGCTTAAATTTCCTCATCCCAAGCCACATACAAAATCCTCCATGGAAAGAGAAAATACACTCCAATCATGTAGAATTCAGTCAATGAAAGCACGCAGAATCTGGGCAGATTTATCCTAAAATCACATCAACAAATCATGTAAACCTAGCATGCTTCGACCTAGGACGAAGGACACAAACCTAAAATAACCTCCTCACACTTCAACCTTGCTCACCCTCGAGCAAGTAACAGAAAAAAAAACATAGAAGCATGCAAAGGAAACAAACATAGACACACAAAAACTGAAAACAAATAAGACAGAAAAAATAAAAAAAAAACTAACTGGTTAAGGGAATGGTTCACCGGTTCTTTAGCTCGTCCAAGCGAGCTATCACTTCCTTCTAAAATTCTTCCAGCTGTTCAACAATCTTCTCCAACCTAGCGTCTATCCGGCCGAGCCTGTCCTGCTCCTCCTCCTGCCCTGCACCCACAGATTGACTCGGGACACCAGGTCCCGGCCTAAAGAACTTATCCATACCGTCAGTTCCAACATAGGTCAGCTTGGCTGACCTCAACCGACTGAGGCTCATAGTGGCAGGTGGATCACACATAGACAGTGGTACACGGGATATTAAAGCAAAGTTGCGAACAAAGAATGTGGCAAGCAAATGACAAAGAGTATGGTGCCGATTCGGCCTAGCAGCTATGTTCTCCAAACAATGTGTTATCCAATATCCTAAATCTAGCTGGGTTCCTGTATGCATGCACCATAAAAAGTACAACTCCGTAGCACTCACTTTAGAAAAACCAGTAGTTGTGCCAGTCGAATTATAAGCAATGTAGTAATGACACAACCTAAGAACAGGACTCTCAACATGATAAACATGAGAGCGTGAGGCATAAAATTCATTCGGATCAGACGGAGCAAGCAACTTCCATGCATCCCTAGGACCTATATATGCTGAATTCGACTCAGGCAAACCACGTAAATAAGAATCAAACACATCATCACAATAATCAGCATAATCTAACAAACCCAACCTCATGTTCCAATCCAACAAAGAAGTGTGAAATTCATGTCCACCCAAACGGAAAGCTATGCAGTCATTATTCACATTACCAACATCAACAAAGTGGAACGAAGTAAAGAATTCAAGAGCAATATCTTGCGGTAAGGCGAAATGATGTGGAATAAGTAACCAACTCCAACCAATAGCACGAAAATAGGCATAAAACTGATCACGGATACCCAAACTAACGAACACCTTAGAATCTACGTACATACCTGACTTACATGCCCGAAACTGCCTCTTCTCACACTTCGTGGCCAACTCCTCTTCTTCAAAATGGCGAATGCGAAGACGATCTTCTTCATTCAAGATGCAGATAACGAACATGTTGTCGTAACCGTCTTCGGCTGGCTCGGAGTTAGAGATATCCTCTTTGGCTTTGGCATATTTCTGAAATAGGGTTTGGTCTCTGGCATCTAGCAACATATCGGTTGGGCAATCAACGTCTGGGACATAATCTTCATCGTCCTCGTCCTCAGGGTACACGCCATCCATTATTAATCTCTCCCATGGAATTGAAGGAATAATAGGGTTTACAGTAAGGCTACCTTCCTCCTGGTGTGTTGTCGCGGCTCCGATTGTTGCTCCTGTGTCAGATCTTCTGATCTGTATCCCGGCCTTTTTCTCCCTCTGGGTGGTCAGAGATCTGAAGAAAATAAATTTATTCTCTCTCTATAAACTCACGCCACTCTCGATTTTTATGAATCAATTGTATGAGTTTCTGAACAGAATACTAATATATATAGGCTTCAAAAACCTATATAATATTAATATATTTGTAGCCCATTAATTTAATTATAATCCAATGGGCTTCTATTAAATCACCCATAATATAATTAATTAATTTATTGGGCTACTAATATTTATCAATTAATTGGCCCGGCCAATTAATTCCGGATAAATAACATTATTAAATAATGTAAAAATACATTAATCCATTAATAATGAATTCGAGAGATAATAAATTACTAGGCAACTAATTGGGCCGGATCGGGGATCCAATACAAGAAATAAAGTTTGGGCCTCCAATTAATTAATTATCCATGCTCACCCCGAGCAAAATTAATTAATTAACACGCATTCATTCCACTAGAGAATCCGTGCTCGACTTACCCCTTTATCCCAATTTGAGCAAGGGCTTGTATTTTAGACTTAATCGATCTCCGTATTTAAGATAGAAATATCCGTTAATTAATTAAGCTTACTGATTGCTTAAATCAATTAACATCACTCGACCTTATTAACACACCTGAACTTAATCAACCGGCCGGGTTTAGTGTGCTAATCCTTTCGAGTTCCTCCGGGGATATTATCAACCCATTCCCTGGGATACGGCCGCAAGATACGGACAACCCCGGCCTGAGCCACAAATGACTACTAACACCCAAGATACGTAGATCCGGTCGCTCATTGGACGTTCACCATAGTAGGTCAAAGTGATAGATAGCCAAATGCACTCGACCAAGTCTTACCAAGCTTAAGATCAGCTAAGTCACCGAGATCTTGGTTCTCCACTAAGGTCAATTAGGAGAACACATCTCACTGTGATCCTTCAATACACCACCTTAAGTGTACCAGTAAAGACAAGCCACTTCTTATCTAAATCGCTGACTTAAACCGACAACTTCATCCTTAAGTTGTCTCGACTGTGTTAACTGTTTATATCTTGTCAGTTCAACCAATTTGTGTTGTCTTCTGTGATACCCGACACACCACACAAATCTAACTTTTATACAAGATAAAGGATAACATGTGCAAATATACATATTTATCAGATAGGAGAATAAAACGGTGGTAAGGACAAAAAACACATTGTATACAAGCATAAAAGTGCTTCCAAGTATACAAAATCCCAACAATTCTCCCACTTATACTAAAGTAAACTTTTAGTATACAATGTGTCTATATCTCGGCTATCTAGGTACAAACTAGTACCCGACTATATCTTAGCTATCTATCCTATCTATCACGACATCTTCTCCCACTTATACAAAAGTTTCTGTAGTCCTAAGTGGGGCATCTCTACCATCCCAAAGCCACGAACATGCTTCTCGTAAGCCGGGAGTGGTAAGCTCTTCGTGAAAGGATTAGTTAGGTTGACTTCGGGCCCAATTTTGTCAATCACCGGTGTCTCCTCGATTAACGAATACTCGTATAATATGGTACTTCCCGTCTATGTGTTTAGACGCCTTGTGAGATCTAGGTTCCTTAGAATTTGTCATCGCACCCGCATTATCACAATGAATCGTGATCGCCTTAGGCAAATTCTGAACAATATAAAGATCTTGGAGGAAATTCTTGAGCCAACTGCCTCTTTCGAATCTTCTGAAGCAGCCACATACTCTGCTTCCATAGTTGAGTCCGCAATGCATTTCTGCTTTGCACTCCTCCATGAAATGGCTCCACCTCCCAAGGTAAACACATTACCCGAGGTAGACTTCTACTCGTCTCTGTCACCTAGAAATCCGATTCTCGTATAACCCAAAGATACTAGAGATCGTCTGACCGGTAAACAAGCCTATAATCTCTAGTCCGTTTAAGGTACTTGAGAATATACTTGACCGCAGATCCAAGTATTCCTTTCCGTGGTTAGGCGATATCTTGAGACCATGCCTACGGCATATGAGATATCTGCTCTTGTACAAAGCATCGCATACATGAGGCTACCAGGCAATGAAGCATATGGTACTTGCCTCATATTTTCTATCTCTTCAGGGCGTTTTGGGCACCGATTCTTGGATAGAAAAATGCCATGTCCGAAAGGTACTAAACCTCTCTTGGCTTTTGCATGCTAAAACGAGCAATAACAGTATCAATGTAGGATGCTTGTGATAAGCTTAACATCCTTTTCTTGCGATCTCGAATAACCTTGATCCCAAGGATGTAAGCAGCTTCACCTAAGTCCTTCATTTGAAACTGCTCGGATAACCATTTCTTTACGTCTGATAACACTTCAATATTATTGCTAATGCGAAGGATGCCATCTACGTAAAATGCAAGAAACACCACTGATCCATTAACACAAATACGTTACACACACCTCGTTAGGACAGGATACAAATCCATAGGATTTGACTACTTCGTCGAAAACGCTGGTGCCATAACCGGAAATCTTGCTTAAGTCCATGAATAGACTTCTTAAGCTTCCAAATTAGATGCTCTTCGCCCTCCTTCACATAACCAACTGGCTGTTTCATGTAGATGTCCCTACCTTTTTCAAGGTGACCGTTTAGGAATACAGTTTTGACATACATTTGCCAAATCTCTAGGTTCATGTGAACTGATTTGGCAAGGAGAATCCGAATGGACTTGATCATTGCTACAGGCGAGAAGGTCTCGTCGTAATCAACACCTTCTTTCTGGGTAAAACCCTTCGCCACTAGCCTGGCCTTAAACGCCATGATCTCTTCATTCGGTGCTCTCTCTTTCTCTTGTATACTCACTTACTACCAATAGCATTGCAGCCCTCAGGTAGTTCAGTGATCTCGTATACATCCATATCAGTTATGGACTCAAATTTCGAGTCCATGGTGCATCTACATCTCCCACTGCTTCGTTGTAAAGTCCAGGGATCCACGGTATCTTGTTCATCCGCCGGGAGATAATCAAACGTCTCCCCAAGTGAACATACCGATCAGGTGTAAATATCACCCTCCCACTACATCGAACAAGTGTTAGGAGCCGTGTTAACAAATTGTGCGATTACTCGTGGAGTACTATCTTGCACTACCGGGCCGTTCAAGTGGAACTCGACCACCTTGTAATTCTTCAAGGATGATGTCGACTCGAGATTTATGGTTACTAGTGTAATCCTCTTCTAAGAACCGAGCGTTAGGGCTAACAACGATCTTCTGTTCTTTAGGATAAAAAAAAATATCCACTCTTCGTTTTCTTCGGATGCCTTATGAACAACATCACTTCTGAACGTGATTCCAATTTGTCGGCCTGCCTATTCAGCACATAAGCAGGATAACCCCAAATCCTTATGTGGTGCATACTGGGTTTGTGCCCGCCCCACAACTCGAAAGGGATCTTTTGTACCGACTTGGAAGACACACGATTCGGCAAGTATGTTGCGATCTCTAGTGGCATATCCTCAAAAGAAAACTAGCAAAGTTGCATAACTCATCATCGACCGAACCATCTCTAAGAGACTTCGGTTCCTTCTCTCGACACACCATTCTCGCCGAGGCGTGCCCGGTCTTTGTCGGACCGGGATGTAATCCCACATTCTGTCAAGTAGTCCTTGAACTCGTTGGACGGGTATTCCCCACCACGATTAGATCGTAGTGTTTTGATTTCTTTACCTAGCTTCTTCTCCACTTCTGCCTTGAATTCCTTAAAGGTTTCAAAGCAATCCAACTTGTGGCGAAGAAGGTAAACATATCCATACCTCGAGTAATCGTCGGCAAATTTGACGAAGTACTCATACCCTCCACGAGCTTGTGTAGACATAGACCCACACAAGTCGAATGTATCAAACTTAATGCTTCGTGGCTCTATAACCCTTTGCCTTCAAAGGCCTAGTCATCATCTTTCCTTCCAAACGAGTTTCACAAGTTGGAAACGGTTCAATCTTGGAGAGACTCCAATGATCCATATTCCACCAACCTCTCGAGTCCCGTTAAGATTGATGTGACCTAGTCTTAAGTGCCATAAATAAGTTTGGTTTACCTTAGAAGACTCTTTCCTCTTCTTAGGATTTGATGATGAGGAAGCAATATTAACGTAACTACGCGGTTTACAAGTAATAGTATATAAAGATCCGTATAATGGTCCACCACGAGATAAAATCATCGTCTTTCATGATAGAAACTTCACTATCAAAACTTGATTTATAACCATCCATGGTGCGAGTTTTGAAACAGAAATAATGTTTCGCCTAAACTCAGGCACATATTAAACATCTTTAAGTACTAAAACAGAACTATCAAAAGATAGATTTAAATCTCCAATGACAATTGCAGGAACTTTCAATCCATTGCCCATTGAGACTACCACCTCGCCATTGCTCAATTACCTTTTCTGCAAGAAACCTTGCAAGGTGTAACAAACATGAACAGTTGCCCCCGAATCCACTACCCATTCATGGGTAGAAGAGGAAACCAGAACAGTTTCAGTTACAAGAGCGACTCGCGTCTCTTTCTGTTTTGCCTTGACATCTGGATTATAATTCTTCCAGGTGTCCTTTCTTACCATTCTTGAAGAACCTTTCTTTCTCCTTTGACATTTGCATGTCGCCGGTAAGGACCATCTTCTTACTCCCATCGCTCTTCTTGAAATGTCCACCCTTCTCGTTCTTTTTCTCGGTTTCCGCATTTCGGAGGATTCCTTGAACTACTAGGGATATTCAAGACTTGAGCACTCTTGCCCTTTTCTATAACCTCTTTGACCGCTACCAAAGATTTGAGTAACATACTCATAGTAAACTCGTTCTTAGACATAGCGGTCCTAAAAAGAAGTTCTTATAGAACCTTTGCAGAGCATTTATTGGGAAGGTAAGATATCTCTTCCACTTTGTAAAATTATTTAAAATTGTAAACCCGTTAGGGTTTGGTTGGTGAGACTGTTTAGGAACTCGAAATTAAAGTTTTTCGAACGCACATATCTGAAAAAAATATAAATTAAAAGCATGTATAAAATTAATATTTGCACATAATTCGTAATTAACAATCATTGTAACCTTTTGAAAAACCAATGATGTTAAAAACCTCGAACCGCTCTAGGAATTCCACTAGCAAGCCACGCAGTGGACGTTTACTAGCGTAACCCTAAAACCAAGCTATTTACCTAGCTCTTTAATTCCAATCCACGTCAAGGTTCTTAAGACGAATGGAATTAATAGTTCGATATTCGGACCATGTCACTATTAAAACGCGGGAAGGGACTTCGAGGGAAGTGAATTGTACCTGCGGTGACATCTAAGCATTGACCATTAATTTGACCAAATAGAATCAAATCCTTGAAATTGACATACTTACTCGAACCATGCCGCATTCAATTTGATCTAATTAGCCATCCTATTTAATTATTATCTTCTAGAGTACTCGTGTTTACTAGGCACGCAAGCCACGCAGTGGACGTTTACGGCTTCGCTCCCACTACTCAATAATAATTAAATATTGTTTTGGAAAACTCATCTCACAAAACTCGGTAGCTCAAAAAATGCAAGCAAGCCACGCAGTGGACGTTTACTTACATAATCTTACTACTTTCGTGTAGAGTCCAATTAATGGAGGTCCGATTAAGTGTTTAATATCCAAATTAATGGAATCTAATTAAACATTTAATTTTAAAGTTGCTTAGTCTTTTTGTTCAAAAGGTTTGTAACGAATCATGCAATAACACATAATTCCTAAAGCATGCAATTTCTAAACGCACATAATAAAACGTGCTCGCGAAAAATAAAACATGCTTTAATAAAGACATAAATCCTATTTACATGCTTTTCTAAGCGCAATTAATCATATAATTGCATGCTAAAGCATAATTAAAAATAAATACGCAAATAGGAAATATAAAAACGTTATCGGGCTTTTAAAAACACGTAATTCCTAACTATTACATTGCCCGATCAAAATACAGATCTTCGAAATCTTGAAAATCTTCGAATCTGGAAACCGTGTCGAAAATCGCATCGAACCGTCGCCGCCACGCGTCATCGGGGGTCCGCCACGTGGCGCATACACGGCGCATGCATGGACGCCAACTCGGCTAGGGCCGACGTGGCGGCCACGTCACCGCCACGTCATCATCGTCTTCTTCAGCGAGAAGTCGCCGCCGCCGACGCTCCAGGCCGCGCCGCGCGCCGCCGATCGGGAGGGTCTGCCGCGGCCTCCCACCCCTCTCCGTCCGGGGCGCTGCCGCCGAAAACGGGCCGGGAGCGCGCGCGCCCGCGCGCGTTCGCGCTCGCTGCCGCGCCGCGGCAGCCGCCGCCTCCCCGCCTCCCTCCGCCTCGTCGATCGTCCCCGACCCTTCCGGATGTCTCACAGACGTCCGGGGCTGTGAAGAACTGCCCACTGGAGCCGCCACCGCGGTCATTTGTCTGCGCGATAAATCGCGCCTCCCGCGCCGCCGCCTTCGCGCTCGAATTCTCCCTTTCCGAACCGCGATTCGATCAATTGAAAGAGGGGAAATGATGTTGGAACACTCACGACCACCGGGTAACGGATTCCGGCCGAGATTAGTTCCTCAATTTCCCGAATTTCAAACGATTCGCCGGAATGAATTCATGGTGAGCAACGAACTTCAGACGTCGATTCCGACGCATCCGGGATCGGATGATCCCTTGCGACCAATCGACGCGAAGCTCGTAAGACGAGGATTCTAGCGGTTCAAGTCGATCGTCGATCCGACGTTGGACGCGGCCGGGAATCTCCGCCGCAAAATGCGGCGGAACCCTAGATAAACTAGGGTTTTCGCCGCGAAAATCTCGATTTTCGTCGTCTCGTATTCCGTGCCTCCCGGACCAATTACAGTACAATTAAAATACAATAACATAGCATATTGATCCTATCAACTACTCGTGGATTTTTTCACGAGAAAAACGATACAACGGGGTCAAAACAGTGGCTCGCAGGCCGCCCCAAACACGAAATAAGCCCGATAACGACGAAATAAAAAACGATTAAACAACAATCAGAGCCTAAACCAGGCTCTGATACCAATTGAAGGAATAATAGGGTTTACAAAGAAGGCTACCTTCCTCCCGGTGTGTTGTCGCGGCTCCGATTGTTGCTCCTGTGTCAGATCTTCTGATCTGTATCCCGGCCTTTTTCTCCCTCTGGGTGGTCAGAGATCTGAAGAAAATAAATTTATTCTCTCTCTATAAACTCACGCCACTCTCGATTTTTATGAATCAATTGTATGAGTTTCTGAACAGAATACTAATATATATAGGCTTCAAAAACCTATATAATATTAATATATTTGTAGCCCATTAATTTAATTATAATCCAATGGGCTTCTATTAAATCAACCCATAATATAATTAATTAATTTATTGGGCTACTAATATTTATCAATTAATTGGCCCACCAATTAATTCCAGAATAAATAAGATTATTAAATAATGTAAAAATACATTAATCCATTAATAATGAATTCTGAGAGATAATAAATTACTAGGCAACTAATTGGGCCAGATCAGGGATCCAATACAAGAAATAAAGCTGGGCCTCCAATTAATTAATTATCCATGCTCAGCCCAGAGCAAAATTAATTAATTAACACAGATTCATTCCACTAGAGAATCCGTGCTGACTTACCCCTTTATCCCAATTTGAGCAAGGGCTTGTATTTTAGACTTAATCGATCTCCGTATTTAAGATAGAAATATCCGTTAATTAATTAAGCTTACCGATTGCTTAAATCAATTAACATCTTATATTCCCGAGTAGTACCACTCGACCTTATTAACACACCCGAACTTAATCAACCGGCCGGGTTTAGTGTGCTAATCCTTTCGAGTTCCTCGGGGGATATTATCAACCCATTCCCGGGATACGGCCGCAAGATACTGCACAACCAAACTGAGCCACAAATGACTACTAACACCCAAGATACGTAGATCCGGTCGCTCATTGGACGTTCACCATAGTAGGTCAAAGTGATAGATAGCCAAATGCACTCAGCTGAAGTCTTACCAAGCTTAAGATCAGCTAAGTCACCGAGATCTTGGTTCTCCACTAAGGTCAATTAGGAGAACACATCTCACCGTGATCCTTCAATACACCACCTTAAGTGTACCAAGAAAGACAAGCAACTAAGACAAGCCACTTCTTATCTAAATCAGCTAGCTTAAACCGACAACTTCATCCTTAAGTTGTCTCTGTTTGTGTTAACCTGTTTATATCTTGTCAGCTTCAACCAATTTGTGTTGTCTTCTGTGATACCCGACACACCACACAAATCTAACTTTTATACAAGATAAAGGATAACATGTGCAAATATACATATTTATCAGATAGGAGAATAAAACAGTGGTAAGGACAAAAAACACATTGTATACAAGCATAAAAGTGCTTCCAGTATACAAAATCCCAACAGGAATATGTATAGATCTATCTTTCCTAACAGTACCTCCCACAGAGGCAGCGCGGCTTGAAGTGCTCGTCTGGCAGCGTCGGTGGAAGGTTCCAGAGATTCTGGAGGTGGAGGTGACGGAAGAATAGGCTGATCTGCAGGAGAGGCAGACGTCTCTGGTGGTGGAGTGGAAACCCTAACCGGCGACGCTTGTGGCGTAACAATAGGAGTAGTAGAAACAGGGGTTTCCTCCGGCACTTCAGATGGAGGTGGGGATGGAGATTTATGTACTTCCGGCGAAGTGGGCTCTGCATGGGGTATCGGTGGTTCCTCGGGAATCGCGCTGGCAACAACCACCTCTTCAATGGGCTCCTCGACCGTAGCCAGCGGAACTTCAGTGTGCGTAGGCACATTCTCTTGGACCTGTGGTGGAGTGGGTTGCTTTCGGCGGCTTGCTCTTAGCTGGCGAGCCGTCGGCTCAGATGGAGAAGAAACAGGTATGGTCTTCTTCTTCGCGGCAGAGGAAGTAGTCTTTTGCTTCCTGGGAGCCATGGATTGTTGTAGAAAATGATGTAGAAAGGAGGAGATGATGAGTAGCTTGGTTGAAGACGAAGTTTTGCAGAGAGGGGAAGAACATGGAGCGCGGGAACAGTTATGAGGTCCACCCCCCCCCTCTCTCGATTCAATCTTAAAGCATCCAATTTCTGAGGGTTTGCAATTGAGTCCTTCAATTTCTTTAAGTGTGCAAATATACCCCCAATTGCTTTAACCTCCTCACACTTCAACTTTTATGTCAATGGGACCACAAAAGTTTGAAGTGATTTGCAATTAGGTCCTCGACCGAAACTTAGGCATATTTCCTCCTTCAAACTCCTTCCTTAATTCTTGAAGTTTATTTCCTAAAGTGACGAATTTCTTCCACAATTATCTAGATCTCCTGCATAAAATAATTAGCACAAGAATCCAACACTAAAAACCATAAAATAAACCTAGACTATGAAATAAAATGCGAAAAATAAAGGATACGTGTGGGGTGCCTCCCACAAGCGCCTTGAGTTAGAGTCGCAGGCTCGACTCTTCCAAGCTGATCAAGTGTATGTTGGGAGGTACAATGGAATCTCGTCCACTGTTTTTATTTGGTGCAAGTGATGATAGAGCTTTAGCCAATGACCATTCACTACGAAAGTAGACTTCGTTGCGGGATCCTCTAAATCGATCACTCCGTTTGGCCGAACTGACTTGATAACAAATGGCCTTATCCATCTTGAACGAAGCTTCCCGGGCATGAGTCGAAGTTTAGATTGGTATAAGAGCACCAATTGTCCAACTTTAAATTGTTTAGATCTCAGATTACGATCATGCCAAGCCTTGGTTCGATCCTTGTACCACATAAAGGCATCATAAGCTTCAAGTTGAAGCTCTTCTAATTCTTGCAATTGATACTTACATTCGTCCTCACACTCGAACAAGTTCATATTCATTGTTTTCACGGCCCAAAATGCCTTATGTTCGAGAACCGGTAAGTGACACATCTTTCCGAAGATCAAACGATAAGGGGACATACCAATAGGGGTTTTGTATGCGGTTCTGTACGCCCAAAGAGCATCCTCCAAGCGTGTACTCCAATCTTTTCGAGACGGATTAACCATCTTTTCCAACACTTGTTTGATCTCCCTATTAGATACTTCAGCTTGGCCGTTTGTTTGAGGATGATACGGAGTAGATAGACGATGTTGACATCCGTATTTCTTCATCAAGGCTTCAATGGTACGACTGCAGAAATGAGTACCATTATCACTTATTATGGCTCGAGGAACACCATATCGGCTAAAAATATTGGACTTAAGAAATCCAACAACGACTTTGGAATCATTGGAGCGAGTTGCCTTGGCTTTGATCCATTTGGACACATAATCCACAGCCAATAGTATGTATAAATTTCCGAACGAGCTAGGGAAAGGTCCCATGAAGTCCATACCCCATACATCGAATATTTTGCAAAAGCGCATCGGATGTTGTGGTAGTTCATCTCGCAAACCAATATTACCGAGCATTTGGCAACGTTTGCAACTCTTGCAAAACTCATAAGCATCTCTATTCAAAGTTAACCAAAAGAATCCACAATCGAGAACTTTTTGTGCAGTACGTTTTACTCCTCCATGTCCTCCATAAGGTGATGAATGACATCGCTCTAAGATCTCAAATTGCTCCTCTTCGGGTACACACCTTCGAATAACTTGATCGGCTCCAACTTTCCAAAGTGTAGGATTATCCCAAAAATAATACTTGCATTCACTCATTAATTTCCTCCTTTGAGCCATGGTAAAATCTGGTGGCAGCCTCCTTGAAGTGAGATAATTTACAATGTTGGCATACCACGGAGTTTTACCATCTTTTCCTTCAATTGCATAACATTCTGCCTCAGTTTCGTACTTCCATTTGGACAAGCTAATAGTAGAATTTTCTTCAGATGACTTGGCCAAGTTGTCAGCATCTGGGATGACAGAATAATAGAGGTGCTCTTCTGGAAATTGTTCCTTGATTGGTTCAGCATCTTCTGAATGAACTAAACGACTCAAATGATCAGCTACATTATTTTCAGCTCCTTTCTTATCTCGCACTTCCTAATCAAATTCTTGCAGTAGCAAAATCCAACGTATAAGACGTGGTTTGGTTTCCTTCTTTGCAAGTAGATGCTTGACGGCAGCATGATCAGTGTAGACGATCACCTTTGACCCAAGCAGATATGAGCGGAACTTGTCGAAGGCAAAAACAATAGCGAGTAGCTCCTTTTCTGTAGTGGTGTAATTGCATTGGGCTGGATTGAGCGTCTTTGAGGCATAGTATATAGCATGACTATCCTTTGCATTCTTTTGGGCAAGGACAGCTCCAACAGCGTAGTCACTTGCATCACACATAAGCTCAAATGGAATTTTCCAGTTCGGAGCTTGCATAATAGGAGTTGTGACCAATTTTTCCTTGAGAATGTCGAAAGCTTTCTTGCAGTCATCAGCTAGGACAAACGGAACGTCTTGCTGAAGTAACCTTGTTAAAGGTTGAGCGATCTTGGCGAAGTCCCGAATGATTCTTCGGTAAAATCCAGCATGGCCTAAAAATCCTCGAATCTCCTTGATATTTGTTGGTTACGGCAGCTGGGCAATTAAATCAACCTTTGCCTTATCAACTTGGATACCTCTTTCGGATATTATATGGCCAAGAACAATTCCTTCCCTTACCATGAAATGACACTTTTCGTAATTAAGAACCAAGTTCTTCTCCACGCATCTTCTTAGAACCACATCTAGATTTCTGAGACATCGATCGAAAGAATCTCCATAGACGGTGAAGTCGTCCATAAATACTTCGATGCATTTTTCAATGAGATCAGAGAAAATACTCATCATGCAACGTTGGAAAGTTCTGGGAGCGTTGCACAATCCAAAAGGCATGCGGCGATAAGCATAAGTGCCAAACGGACATGTGAAGGTGGTCTTCTCTTGATCATCCTTGTTGACATAAATTTGAAAGTATCCACTATATCCATCAAGAAAACAAAAATAGGATTGACCGGCAAGTCTCTCAAGCATCTCATCAATGAAAGGTAAAGGAAAATGATCCTTTCTTGTTGCCATGTTCAATTTCCTATAGTCAATGCACATTCTCCATCCGGTTACCAATCTCATTTGTACCAACTCATTCTTTTCATTCTCAATTACTTGAAAACCTGATTTCTTTGGTACAACATGTACCGGGCTGACCCATTTGCTGTCCGAGATCGGGTAGATAATTCCCAAATCAAGTAACTTCAAAATCTCCTTCAAGACAACTTCTCGCATGTTGGGATTTAACTTCCTTTGTGGGTCTCGGCTTGGCTTACTATCCGGCTCCAATAGGATGTAATACATGCAAACATCCGGATTGATTCCGGTGATATCGGCCAATGTCCAACCAATAGCTCGAGTATGTTTTTTCAGAATTTCGACCAATCGCTCTTCTTGCTCTTTTGATAATTCACTGCTGATAATCACAGGAAGAGTCTTATCTTGGTCAAGGTAAACATACTTTAAGTTGGTTGGCAGCTTCTTAAGTTCCAGAACGGGCGGTCTGACATGTGAAGGAACTGGTCTGTCTTCCACATTCTGCTTAGGCAAGCAGATGCCGCTACTGGAGGTAACGACTTCTGGAACTGCATATAGAGATAAGATGGCTTCCTTTACTTCTTCATCTAGCATCCCTTGGACATCCATCTCAGAGAGGCTTTGTGTCAATGCTAACTCTAACTTATCCTGCATTAATGTCGTCTCAAGATGTTCTTGGACAAGAGGCTCAACAACGTCAATAGAATAAGCATTTTCACAATCAAGGGGTTTTTTTCATAGCATCATCAATACTATAAGTAAACTTCTCACCATGATAGTCCAAACAGATAGTACCCTTGCAAACATCAATTAATGCTTTAGCCATTTTAAGAAAAGGTCGACCTAGCAAAATTCCCGAAGTTCCCTTCTTTCCCTCACAAGTGTTAATCACATAAAAGTTCCCAGGATATACGAAATCATGGATTTTAACAAAAACATTTTCTAGAAGGCCTTTAGGGGATATGCATGATCGGTCAGCTAATTGAATAACAACTCTAGTATCGGTTAACTCAACCCCAACTAAGCTATTAAACACAGATAAAGGCATCACATTGATTGAGGCTCCTAAATCACAAAGGACTTTTGGGATCATCTTAGTTCCAATCAAACAGGGCAAGGTAAACATACCTGGATCATAGCACTTCTCGGGAAGCATATTTCGAATACATGCTGAGACATTTTCGTTTACCATAATTTTTCCATTTTTGCTTGTCTTTCCAGCAATTAACTCTTCCAGAAACTTCCCAAGATGCGAGATCTTTATAGCATGAAGAAATGGCAGATTAACTTCCAGCTTGCCAAAGATGGACATGTAATCCAGCGTCTGCTCCATGGGCTTTAGTTTCTGCACCAATGCTTGTGGAAACGGTGGATCAATCAGTATTTCTTCTTGGACAACCTACTTCTTTCCTTTCTCCTTTTCATCGACTTTTTACTTGTCTTTCTTTGAGTTGGAGGACTCAGAGATATTTAACTTGGGCAAGTTGACAATGGCATCAGTGTCACTTTCTTCAGCCTTCTTCGATGCCTTGCTTGGCGGATCAGGGAGATCTCTTCCACTTCTCAGAGTAACATGGCTAACATTCTTGGGATTAATCTGGACTTGAGAAGGTAGCTTTCCTTGGTTCCCTCGAATCTCATTGATTGAGGCAGATAGCTACCCTATCTGTCCGGCCAAGTTGTCTAGTCCGATTTTCTGCTCCTTCTGTAAATTTTGGATGTTCAGGATAGCTTCATTATGAGTCAGAATACTCTGCTGCATGGTTTGTTGTGAAATAGCCCTCTCTGTTAGAATTTCTTCAATAGTCTTACCAAGCTTTGCTTGGGCAGGTAGAGGCAAAAGCGGTGGATTCGTTGGGTAAGTCCTTTGATTAGGAGGGCGATAGACTTGCTGTTGTGGTTGTTGGTGTAGCATCTGCGGTTGATGTGGGGTGAAATGTGGCTTGGGACCCACTTCAGATTTAGATGATCCTTCCATCCAGGATTGTAGGTGTTGGAGTAAGGATCTCTTTTCTGCTGGTTATTGTTCCAGTTCCCAATCGCGTTGCAATCTTCAGCAGGTTTTGCTTGGGTGTTACATTGCAATGAGGTGTGTCCAGACTGTCCACATGCTCCACATATTTGTTCAGCCGAGCTGACTGAGGATGTTTTTTCCAACATAGAGTGCATCAGCTTCTCCAACTTTGAGTCCATCATCCTTTCTAGCTTCTCAAAACGATTATCAATCCTTTCCATACTAGTATCCAGCTTGGTCTCCAGATCTATGGGATCAGCTGAATTTGTAGATTTTTTTTATGATACGAACTTCTCCATAATCCTTAGTTGCATTAGCCAATTCTTGAATAATCTTCTCGGCATCAGTGACTCTGCAACTAGAGAAATTTCCTCCACTTGATGAATTGACAAGATTCTTTGTAGTGATTGTCATTCCTTGATAAAAGTAGGTCAGCAAATCTCCCTTGGAAAAATTATGATTTGGACAGCTTTCGATGAGAGCTTTGTATCGAGTCTAATATCCATTTAGTGTTTCATCAAACTCCTGCTGGACTCCAGAGATCTCCTTGCGCAAGGCATTGGTCTTTGTAACTGGAAAGTAGCAATCCAGAAATATTTGTCTCATCTCTGTCCAAGTACTGATTGAATTTGCGGGTAGACTTGTGAACCAGTTTCCTGCATGGTCCGTGAGAGCAAATGGAAAAGCAGATAGTTTGAATTGTTCCTTTGTTCCATGCGAATTCTTTTGAGCATTGCAGAATCTCACGAACTCATTCAGAAAGCGGAATGGATCTTCATTCTTCATTCCATGAAACTTTGGTAGAGCATAGATAAGCCCATACTTGATCTTAATCGGCTTAGTGAGCCCGTCAATTTGGATTGGTGTTGGAAGATCTTCACCACCATGCTTTCCAAATTGATCTAGCCTCGGATTATTCGGATCGTCGGCCATCTTCTCGAGTTCAGTCTTGAGTTTTTCTTCAGAAACGAGTTCTACTAGGCTAAGCAGAACGTCTTCAGAGTCAGCTTCTGCTTGGCCAGACGAAGTGTCCTGCTTCGGCGGTTGCTGTTGTTGCAGCTTTGTCTCCTTCCTTAGCCTCCTTGCGGTTCTTTCGATCTCAGAATCAAATACGAGGTTTGGGTTGGAGGACCTGCTCATAAACTAGTTAAAGCACAAAAAATCAAATGGTAAATACGGTTAATTAGAAACACCATTCCCCGGCAACAGCGCCAATTTGGTGATCGATGTTTTCACACCAAATAAAATTCCTGCACACGCTTAGAATTTTATAATTAGTATAGAACAGGGTCGAACTCAGGGAACAGTGAAAATCAACAATATTTATCCTTTTGATCAGAGTTTTGGTGATGTCACCATGCATAAATTTGGGTTTACTACCTAAGCAAAGAAAAGTAAATAGCAAGAAAAGTAGACAAAAATAAACAAGTAGAGAAAAGCGAACTCGGCTTCGGGTAACTTGTATGAGACAACTACTTCAATCATGGATGCATAGATTTAATTAATTCCTAAGATCAACCAGTTATAGGATACAGTGTTGGACACGTACATACCCCAATTCCTACTTACTTAGTCGGTAATGGCTTGTTGAACAAATTTCCACTACTCCCTAACCTAACCACAACCTAGCTTGTTGAACAAACCTAGATTTAATGTTTAGATAGCATTACGAGGAAGGAACCCAATTTTAATCTCTACCGTTGTTGTACAAGCTGACATAGATGATTAACCTCCTTAATTCGACTACCGTTACGATAGCTTCGCCACCTAAGTTGTTGAACAATCTGGCACTAATCTTCATAACCTAAATTGATCAGGTTTAAGTTAATCCAATTAAATCTTTCTGCCCCAAATTAAGTCAAAATCCTAGTCTTCAATTACTACGAACAATTAGATCTCACAAAGTTTGTATCTCATATTCGTCACCCTCGCCGAAGCCCTAAAAAGTTTAGCTACTCATTATTAACTTGGACAAGCTAAGTGAAATGAACATAGTAAGAACAGAAAGTAAAGTGCAGAAAGCTGGAAACATAAAGTGAATTTAAGAACTGAAATTAAATACTGAATACCGAAATTAAAATGTTGAACTTAAGTACTGAATCTGAACGAACAAGCTGAATGACTTAAACTGCTGAATAAACTTCAAGTGCTGAATCTGAAAGTTAACTAAACTAAGAAAGCGATAAACAAAGTGTTTGAATTCTTGTGCTGAAAATTAAACCTAAACTACGGGACTAAGAACGAGATGGCTGGCACGAAAACTAAACTAATGAAGCAGCGAGAGAATTATGTTGTAGATCGTTGTTCGTCTCTAGCCCTTTATATAGATCTTGAGTTTGATCTTCAAAAGGAAAGAAATCTAGGGCAAATCTTTTGAATCTTGATCTTCAAGACTCCTTTTCCTTGTATAACTCCAGCCTTAAAATATCTTCAAGCTCCAAATCTTTAGCAAATCTTTCCTTCTCGATCTAAATCCCATTTTTATCTCCAAAATTCACCAAAATAACTCCAAATCAGCTCCGGACCGCCACCTCATCATCTAATCATAAACCTGCTGAAAATAGACATTTTTGCGCACAAAATAGCATCAACTTGGACAAGATGAGCGTCAGAGCTGGGTGAATTTGAGGGGTATAAAATCGACACATCAGCTTTGTCCTGTGTTCTTCTACTAGAGGGTCAGCTGATGAGAATTCTTCTACTGATGTGTAGTCAGCTAGAGACCTGAGAACGCGAGCTCTTACAATTGATGACGTGGGGTTCTGGAATGTAACTTCCTACTGAAGTTCATACCAACAAATACCCCTTACAGGACTTAGACAAAACAGATAATGAAAATAAGAACAGTCTAGCCTATTACATCATCTAGTCCGAAAGGCACTACACTGAGGGTAAAAGGCAGGTTTTGGGATCTTCAATTCCATAGCACTAAATCACTATGATTTCCCCCATTACCAATAAATAAGCAAGTCCTATTACAAGAACTACTGATAATTAAAAACAAGGTACCCTCTAAGTGATGATTAAATCAACCACTGACTCATAACCCAACAAGGAGCTTTCTTGGGCTTATTAGCAGCCTCTGCCTCAGCTATCTCCCTGGCGAGCTTCTCATCAGCTTCGATCTGAGCTCTCTCCTCAGGGGTTATAAACCTCTTAGCTCCTTTCTTCGGTGGGGTTGGGAGTTTCAGAACTTTCTTCCCCTTACCTGCCACCGGAGGAGGCAGAGGAGTTTCCTCCTCATCAGAATCCTCCTCTGCAAAATCAGCAACCTCCTTAATGAGTTCTGGAAGGGTTTGGGTTGCTGAGTCCTTAGGTCCTGAGCCGCTTGGGCCGGTCTCGGCAGTCTCTACATCCCCTGCTGCTGAGACACTCTGGGCCTAACCTGTGCCTTCGGGTTCAGTGGGAGCAGATTGGCGTCCAGGCGCTCCCCTGACTGATCTAGTTCCCCTTGGTACCCAAAGTATACTATCCCTTTCCCCCTTTTTGGCATCATCAACTGAGCCAAGGGTAGGGACCTGCACCTTCTTATTCAGACCGTCGTAAGCAGTGGTCAGCTGATCCAAAGCTATCTGTAGTTTCTCGAGGCGTTCGTGGAGTTCCTTCCTCTCTTCAGTAAGTGCATCTCCATATTTCTTATGGGAAGACTCCACCTTGGTCTGAATTGCTTGCAACTTATTATCCATCTTCTCTTCCAGAGCCTTCTGAATATTCTGAAATCTGAGTTCTGAGGCCTGACTCATGGAAGAGATGGATTCAGCATGGGCTGACTGGGCTGCTTTATAATCTTCAAGAAGTTTCTTCTGAGCAGCTTCCATCAGTTTCTGTTGCTTCTCGAACTCGGCTCGCTGAGTGGATAGAGCATTTGTCAGTATAGTAGAGAAATCTTGAGCTGGTGTGTTCTGAATTAAGGTTCGGAGCTCCTTCATCTCCTCACTCTGAGCCTGAGTTGACTGTTTCCACGTCTTTTGGACAGCCCTGGCCAGAACTCAGTTTTTAGCACCTTGAATTCTGAGTGCCTTGGCCACAGTCTTTGAGCGTCAGGTCTTAGGGTTTAGCGCTACCTCAAATGCAGACCCCAGCAAAAGTTGTACTGGGTCCGCGGCCTGAGAGGTACCAGCCGCCGACTGACCTGGAGGGAGGATGCTGAGTGGGATTTCAGCAGTAGTTGGTGGGGCACCCTCCTCCAGTTGAGATCCCTCAACAGGCTTCTCAGAGCCTGAATCATGGGGCGGGTCCAGATGGATCGGACCCATCTAAAGGCGCGGCTGCTAAAGATGGAACTCTGTCATTCAGCAAGGCCAGCATAGCCGCCCTTAAGTCCTCTAAGGAGCAGAGGTCCGCAGGCTTTGAGTAGCCTATCTTCTCGTGGATCAAAAGCTCCTCTTCATGAAGCTGTTCATAGGTGTGGTGTTGGATCAATCTGTTCAGAGTTGACCACGCCTGGAACCTCATCAGTGTGTGAAGCCTGGCCTGCTTAGCTAGAACAACCAAGTCAGAATGACCTGATATCTCTGGAATGGCCTCTGAGACTTCTCGGGATGCTCTGGATTGAAGAGTTGAGGCCTCCATCCCGATTGTCTCGGCTTCAGAGGCTGTCTCTGAGTCTTCAACTTCTATCGGAGACATCTCTTTCTCAGCATACGGGATGTTGCTGAGAGGTGGAATATCGAGCGGGGTCTGAGTGATAGGAGTAGTAGGCTCAGCTCCTGACCCTTGTTCCATTGTCTCTCCCTTTTCAGTGGAGACTGCCTTCTCCACTGAGACAGTCTTCTCAGAAGATTCTGCCTCATCTCGCAGTTGGAAGGGAGGTACAACTACTGCTTTAGAGACCGTCTTCTGCTTCTTTGACGGTGTCTTCTAAGCAGTCTTGGGAGGCGACCTTTTCTTGCTCGGAGTAGAAGATTTCTTGGATCCTCTCTTGGGCTTAGTAGGCCCTAATCCTATTTGCTGAAAGGCTGCTGCCCTGCTCTGAAACCTGACCTTCTTAGGGTTGAAGTACCCTTTGTCAGCGTACACGTGGTGGTCAGCACCACAAAAATCTTCAATCATAATTGTCAGCTTCATCCCGTAAAGAAGCTTGCCCTTGATAGTTAGATTGCCTGAAGCCTTATCAAACTTTGCGGCCTGGGTCATGAATTCTTTAAGGAAGAATTTTGTCCAGTTGACTTGGGCTCTGTCATAGATAGCCATCATCATTTGCAATTTGGGTCTGGACACTTGATCGAATGACCCTGTCTAGCTAGTCAAGATCTGTGTGACTATGTACGCCAGTGCTCTATACTTAGGCAACATTGCGTTCTTCGGGAAGGCAGCCCTAAACGACGTAGGCTCACCGCAGAAGATCTACAGGTATTCATCCATAAGGTCATCCTTATATCCAGTGATCTTGATGCCTATGCTGGGCAGCTGAAAGCTCCGCTGAAGAGCTTCTCTGATATACATTTGTTTGATCTCGGAGTCAGCACGGGCGGGATCCATGACATGATGGATGATGAACCGACCCTTAATATCTCCGTTAATGGATTCAGAGTTCAGATATAACTTTGAAACTTGTCTTGGAAGGAAGAAGGCTGGCTTCCTTGAGAGAAAACCTTCCAATCCAGATGCCCTCAATGCCTCAAAGATCTCCTCCATATAATCCAACTCGCAGGCGTCGAATTCCATAATTGGCTCACACCAAACACGGTCTTTTTCAAGAATCTCCACGATGTTGGCTAGGATAGTTACTGCAACGTTCTTTGCTGCCATAATTTTGATCTGCAAAATAAGATATCAGTATCGAAAAAATATTGTAGCGAAGAACGTGATGCTGAATATGCATGAAATTTACCGAAGTGATTTCTGAGAAGTTATAAGAGTTGTTTGCAAATGGTAGATGCTTTTCTCAGAAAATTCTAGGGTTTAAAAGTTGCAGAGTGCAGATGGCGGTTTTTCAATCTTTGAACGTGTTTTATATGATCAAGAAGATGAACAATTTTTTATCCACAATTCAGTTTGAATCCGCTTTATGAGATGGACGGCTAAGATTTAATGTTATAAAATAGGTAATGATCAAAATAGCCACCTAAGTCAAATTACAGTTGTATATAGCCAAAGAAGTAACTTGATTAGACATGCATTTAATGCGTCGCAGAGTTCAGCATACTTAGCATGGAATGTCGTGTATTAAATGTAAACCGTTATATTAAATGACATTTTCTAAGGCATTGAATACGAAGCTGAATCTGAATCATTAATGCGTAAAATATTTCATTGGCTACTGAGTAGAGATACGCAAACCTGTCAGCTGAACATCGTAGTCAGTTGATACCTCGTGTAGATGGTTTCTGAATCTCCATGTACTAAATAAGTTCAGTACTGAGAGTGAACATTCCCCCTTGCTGAATGCTCCTCTCCTTAATCCTCTTACTGACTGGAGTCAGCAGGGTCCAACAGACCTAGCTCTATTGAAAGTTCTCTGAATCTTGCTTCAGCTATAGGCTTGATCAGAATATCGGCCCTTTGATGGTCAGTATGGATCTTCTCCATCCTAATATCCTTCTTTTCGACATGATCACGAATGAAATGGTATCTGATGTCCACGTGCTTGCACCTAGTATGAAGTACAGGGTTCTGAGTGATTGCAATTGCACTGGAGCTGTCGCAGAAGATCGGCACTTCATTCTGAATGACATCATAGTCGCGTAGCTGCTGTCTCAACTAAAGGATTTGGGCGCAGCAACTTCTGGCAGCCATGTATTCAGCTTCAGTAGTTGACGTCGCTACTAAATGTTGTTTTGTTTGAAAACCATGAGATCAGCTTACTGCCAAGGAACTGACAAGCTCTTGACGTTAACTTTCGGTCAATCCTACATCCTGCATAGTCAGCATCAAAATAACCAGTTTGTTCAATATTATCATCTGTTGGATACCATAAACATATGTCAGGTGTTCCTCTAAGATAGCGGAGAATCTTCTTTACTGAGTCCATATGGCTCTGCTTAGGATTCGCCTGAAATCGAGCGCAGACACATACAACATAAGTTATGTCAGGTCGAGTAGCAGTTAGATATAATAATGAACCAATAAAAGCACGAAATTCAGTATGGTCTACTGATACTCCCTCCTTATCAAGATCGATTTTCATATTCGTGTTCATCGGGATCTTGATTGGTTTGCCGGATATGCAACCGAATTTCTTGATGAGGTCTCGAGTGTATTTGCCTTGATTGATGAATGTTCCCTTCTCAGATTGTTTGACTTGAAAACTGAGGAAGTAATTCATCTCTCCCATCATCGACATCTCGAACTTATCCTTCATCATTTTCTCAAACTGCTGACACATGATGACGTTCTTTGAGCTGAATATAATGTCATCTACGTAGATCTACACAAGTAATATGTCTTCGTCCAATCGAATGTTGAATAATGTGCGGTCTACTATGCCCTTCTGAAAACCTTTCTGAAGAAGAAACTCATATAAGGTATCGTACCAAGCCCTGGGTGCTTGTTTTAACCCATACAGAGCCTTTCCGAGTCTATAAACCTGATGTCCCTGCTGAAAGCCGGGAGGCTGTTATACATAGACTTCTTCTTTTAGTACGCCGTTCAGGAACGCAGACTTCACATCCATTTGATAAACTCTGAAGCGTTGATGTGTTGCGTAGGCTAGGAATAGTCTGATTGCCTCCAATCTTGCAACTGGCGCGAAAGTTTCGTCGAAATCTATTCCTTTGGCTTGACAGTAGCCTTTTGCCACGAGTCTTTTGCCACGATCACATGTTGATGTCGGGGTCTGTCAACAAACTCCCATACTTTGTTTCTCGCGAATTGGTTCAGCTCCTCCTGCATAGCTATGATCCAATCAACATCCTTAAGAGCGTCCTCAACTGATTAAGGTTCTTCGGTAGACAAGAAGCAGGAATATAATGCGCTTTCTCCCTGACAGAAGCTGGATCTTGTCTTTACACTAGCTGAAGGATCTCCAATAATTAAATCAAAAGTGTGAGCGTCCAACCACGATCGACGATGTTTCAACTCTTCATCTGAAATTTGTTCAACACAGATAGTAGGTGAGTTAGGCATTTCAGTTGTACTATTTTGAGATTAAAGTAATTCAGTTACGAGAGTTGGGTCTACTGAGTCACCAGGTTCAGGGGCATTCAGCTCAGGAACCTCATTTGTTCCCCCTAAATTATTATCCTCAATAGAGGTCTCAGTTACCACTTGGGTTTCTTCATCGACCTGAGTTACCTAGGGATTGACTCTGTTTAGTAGAGTCAATCTGTTCAGCTACTTCTGCTGCTGGTTGAGATTCAGTAGTCTTATCTTCAATTTCCTCTTCTGAATCATCATCCCAACACAGCTAGATCTTTTCAACTTTATCTTTTAAGCTCAGATCATGTAGCTGCTTACTGATGTCCTCAGATTCTGATTTTGAGTTTCTGCTCCTGTCTTCAGTAGCAAACTCATTAAAAACAACATGAGGGCTTTCCTCCACGCAAAGGGTCCGGTAGTTAAAGACTCTGAAGGCTTTACTGACCCGGGAGCATCCTAAGAAGACTCCCTGGTCTGACTTACTATCAAAAGTCTTTAACTGATCCTTTCCATTATTGTGGATAAAGCACGAACACCCAAAAATATGGAAATAAGATAAGAAAGGCTTCCTGACGTTCCATAATTCATATGGTGTCTTCTTATGCTGCTTAGTCAGTAGAGATCTATTCTGAGTATAACATGCAGTGTCAATTGCTTCTGCCTAGAATTTGGATAGGAGTCCTGAGTCTGCGAGCAGGGTTCTTGCTGCTTCTTTGAGTGTTCTGTTCTTCCTTTCAGCAACCCCGTTTTGTTGAGGCGTGCGTACGGCAGACGTCTCATGCTCTATGCCTTCAGCTTTGCAGAACTCCTCCACCATCGAATTCAGGAACTCAGTTCCTCTATCTGAACGTATCTTTATAATTTTGGTGTTCTTCTCGACACAGAGCTTTTTCAGAAGCATAGGCAACTCTGTTTTGACGTCAGACTTGTTGGCAATAAATATGACCCATGTGTAGCGCGAGTAGTCATCAATGACCACTAAAGCATACTTTTTTGCCTCTAATCGTCACTAGAGAGACTGGACCGAATAAATCCGTATGTAGCAGCTGAAGGATTCCATTAGTGGAAGGCGATGCAACAGGCGGAGGATTTTGCTTCTTTGTTTGCTTTCCCTTCAGACATGCTTCACACTGAGTGTCTTTGCTGAATACTTCATTCGGCAGTCCTCTTGCTAGAGCATTTCTAGCTAGCTTGTTGAGCGTCTTGAAGTTGAGATGGCTGAGTCTTCTATGCTAGAGCCACCCCGTTCTGTTATCGTTCTTTGCTAACAAGCAAGCTTCAGGTTCAGCTGAGTTCTAGTCAGCTACATAGATATTCTTTTTGCGCGAACCTGATAACACAGTTTTCCCTGTAGATTTATCAATGACATCACAGAAACCAGCGTAAAAAATCACTCTATTCGAGTTATCACAAAATTGACTAACAGAGAGAAGGTTATGCTGAAGTCCTTCAACATATGATACTCTTGGAACTGTGGCGGTGTAACGCCCTGACCCCCACGAAGGATCACAGAGGTCGAGCCGCTACGGAGGAATTTTATAAAACAAGTTTTCATACCATCTTTGGAAAACTGGAATATTTTTCTATTTTAAAAGAAACACGTTATTTAATGCAACCCACACGAAGAAAATCAGATTGGTTTTTGCGTTTAATATGAACGGAAGCATATTGAGTCTTAAATTATGACAAAAACATAATTATCTGAGTACAATTCTAAGAGTTTGTAAAATGTCATTTCATCAACCCCTCCTCAGCCCTTTCTCCGCCGCCCCTGCCGCTCAACCTGAAAATATTTTGAAAACAATTTGGGGTTGAGTACTAGTGTACCCAGTGGATAAGTGCGTTTTAAAAATAAAAGACAGTCTATCCAAGCAATACGTAATACAAGGAGGATTTTAAAAGAAACAACTCCCGGCATACAAAAATATTACAGTGCGCGCATACATGTCACATTTAACCGTTACTCCTTACGGTGAGAACCCTAGCCCCTAGAATCGTAGTTCAGGGGGTCTCACTTAATTACTTGGGAACCCTGGCCCCTAAAGTCGTAACTCAGGGGGTCCCACTTACTTTCCCGGGAACCCTGGCCCCTAAAGTCGTAACTCAGGGGGTCCCGTATCTTGGTTAGCACTTAGTGGGGATCAGTCCACTAGTAACTAACTACGTGTACACAATCATTGATTAATGTTTTAGATTAATCAAGGATCTCGATCGATCTCAGGAGCATTAAACAGTATAAATGCACAAAAACTTTCATGGATAAACAGTAATTTACAGAGCTCATTAACTCAAAATAACTTTTAGGAAAATATTACCCACCTCGATATGGTCGAATTTACGCTACTTGCCTTCTCTGCTCTGGACCTTATTCCTCTTCAACCGGAACTACAAAAGTTTCTAGTCTTAGTGATATCTTGGAATCCCATGTGTAACGAAAACTCTGATAATTTATCTAACTGGATTTATGATCTTGTTATTTATTATTGGTTCTCGTAAAATTCTAGATTTCTTATTTTATTAACCTATCTTATATCTAGATAATATAATCTAATAATGTCTGGCTGGGGAATCTATCTAGAAGAATATATCATGATCCACCTACATGCATCATTAAGATTTTGGATTTTAAATAAGGTTAATAACTTACAAATTGGTCAACGAGAGAAGAGGTATATGATTATCATATACTGTTACATTTAGGATGGTGTCATACCGCCCATAATAATGCTAATATCAGTAATTAAATTCTGCGGAAGTAAACACGAAGATTATCTCCTTAATTATCTTCATTACGCCTAAATTAAGAGGCATGGTTTTAAAGTACAACGATATCTTGCCGAAGTAGGTTACTTAGATTTACTTAAGGATTAAGCTCCCCCTCTATAATATACTCGGATATAAGTGTCGTCTTCCTCATATCCTTCATACACAAGCATAATCCCCCTTCCTTCAATACCAGTCGTTAATCATAATAGAAGTAAAAAGTGGAGTAGGTCAAGCATTCCTATACCAATAAATTTAGACATGCAGTTAATTTATTAGCTTTACCTTTACTCCTATCTACTCTCTGACTTTGCTCTTTACCAAGAGAATATAATTGTCAATTTGCTTCTCCACAATTATGTAGGGCCAACTAGTCTAACCTAAGGACACTACACATGCGATTGAATGGACCGAGAAACGAGAGAGAGTTTTATACTAGCATTAGCATTACCAGAGAAAAGACGGGCTCTTAAATTTCAAGTTCTTACCCAAAGACTGCTCACGAAACCAAACTCTGATTTCACCTAGTTCCTTACAGTTAGATTCGGAGAAGGACCGGAATCTCTTCTTCGATCAAGGGTATACGATCGAGTGCTTTGTAGGGGTCTCAAGATCCAACTGTTTATCATGCAAGAAGTGAAGAGGGACAGAGTCATGGGGCGTAAAATTCCAAGAGAACAGGTAGGGTACTTCGTGGTCTGAAGACACGATACACGATCTCACTAATGCTAACAATAGTAAAATTATTACCTTGAAACCTTTGGATAGTCCTCTGTATCAGAAATATTTGCATGTAGGAGAGACGGCAGTAGTTTGCTTTACGTGGACAGACCGTTCCTCCAAGTGGAAAGATTTTGCCTCCACGTGGAATAATGGTACTCCTAATCTACCCACCATGTTGACTTATGGGGGAGGAAACTTGGAGAGTATGCTGCCACTATATACGTACAAGGAGTCCATAAGTGTGATTATAAATTTCCAAGAAGGAATTATGATCGAATCTTCATAATCATGGAAGCTAATTTATTAAGAATTTGCCCTCTTATAATGACATGTGGTGAAAACCCTAAATGTGGTACTAGTTTACTTTATAATCTCGATTAGTATAATGGTGTAATTGAGAGGCTAGAAATTCTCGTAGAAATTTCTTATGTTACTATGGGATAAGTATTTAACTAAAGATGCTAAATAGAGAATACGGAGAATACGGGTTATTACAGGCGGTTCCAATGCTGAGTGTTCCATAGCCTCTGGTATAGCCTTTTGCATTATCTCTGAACTCGATTCTGGGTCCTTCTTCAATAGTATAATTCTTCAGTAGGTCCTTCTGGCATGTCAGTAGATGATACTCAGTTGTTCGTGGTTAAAAGAAAATTAGGGGAAATCATAGTAGTACTATGGAATTGAAGATCCCAAAACCGAGCTGATATCAGTAGTTTAGTGTGTCGTTAGGATTAGCTGATGTATAGGTTAGACTTGTTGTAATCGTTTTTATATTTTGTCTAAGTCCTGTACGGGGGTAATTGTTGAACTGATCTTCTGCCGAAGATACTTTTCAGAACCCCACGTCATCAGTGTAATCGCTTGCGTTCTTCGATCATCACCGAGTAGACCTCGGTAGAAGCCAACCCAAAGCACCGATAAGTCATCAGCAGAAGAACTCATGCAAGCCCAGTACTTTCGCAGTCGCCAGCTGACTTACTTAGAAGTTACATTCCTTGTCAGCCGACTCAGTCGAAGAAGACAGAGACTTAGCAGTCTACTGTATCCGACAGAAAGCGACCCAGCTACTTAAGTCTTTTCAAAAGTTCATCAGAAGATCATACGAGGTTGTTTGAACGGTCAACTCTGACATTCTCACCAACCACAAACCTCGACAAATGAGAAGCCGACAACGCCTTACCTGCTCCCTGCAGTAAAGCTGCTCTCATATACAATAATTAACTGCCCTGCTGCAACAAGTTCGAATTTATGACCGTTTTCTTTGGAAGCTTGTGACACGTGGCATCGTCGTCTCCAACGGACATATGCCATAGCTCACATCTATAAATAGAGAAGAAATCTGAGCTCCACGTACGGGATACACAAGGGAAAAACGCTCAAGCTCAAGAACACTCTAGCAAACTTAAAGATCATCCAGCGAAGAACTTGCCTTCATAGAATATCATTAGTTCTTCTCTCTAGAGTTCTTTAGATCCCTTCTTCTCTAGCTAAGCTCATTGCAAAATCTATAGCTTACAAATTCGAAGGAGTTCACTTTCTGTGAATTGTTCTTACTGTAAGAACTCCTTCTTAGTTGGAGATCATCCCCTCCCTTTCGAACTTAGGTTTGAATTGTAAAGTCGCTAAGGACTATAACTTACAAGGATGCGTCCGTCCCGCGGTTTCCTTCTTGCCGAGACTTGCTCGGACTAATCAACAAATTATCCTCGCTTCGTTCGAGGACCATGGACGTAGGATCTTGCGTATCCGAACCATGTTAAACTGCTTGTGTTCTTTACTGTTTTAGTGCATACAAACCTTTGAAAATCATAAGTTTGTATAAAACGTATTTCTAAAGTCGCACAGCCAAAAGAATTTAATCTGTGAAAACACGTTTTCAAAAGGAGACAAACTCCGGGCCCCACACTTCTCCGCACACTTAAGTCTCCGACCGGAGTTTGGAAATCTTGACAAAAGTCGGTAGGAGAGCTCAGCCGGTGACTCACTCGTCCCGTGATCGAAGGTTTATTTGGCATCGTTCATCGGTTGCAACCAACAGGCTTCACTGACCTTCACCGAGAAAAAGAAACGGTACTCAGGTGTATTCACCCCCCCCTCTACACCTGATATTTGTCTCCAGACCAACAACTGGTATCAGAGCGCACGGTGTTCTACTGATCACCTGTTCTGTATTACTTGTCTTCTCGAACAGATCCTGAAAACGTTTTCTCTGCACAAGCATCTCTTCTTTCATCCTTATACTCGTACACATAATGTCCGACATGTCAAGTATCAGGATGGTGTCGATGTTCTCGATAGAGAACTTCACAGTATGGCGTGTAAGAATGGAGGCACACCTTACGTCGCTGCATGACAGCATGACTGACGTACTGGAGACCGGACCCATCATTCCAATGATAGACAGCATTCAATTCGCTGAAGTGGAAGGTGAAGGTGCTCGTATCGGTCCGAAGATTCCCAAGGACAAATCAGCCTTCACGCCTGAAGAGAAAAAGCTGCATAACCTCGACCGAGTCGCTCAAAATGCTATACTGACAACGCTCAGTGACTCACACCTCGGGAGGGTGCAGGACTGCAAAACGGCGAAAGAACTTTGGGACGCCCTGGATGTACTGAGCCAAGGAACTCCTCAGATCAAAGAAAACAAGCTCGAATTAGAGCTTCAAAAGTTCGAAGCCTTTGCGATGGAGCCCAGTGAAACCATTGACGAGCTGAGCGTTAGATTTACGAATCAAGTCAATGTGATAAACGGGCTGGGAAAAGTGTTCTCAAACAAAGAGATGAACACAAAGATCATAAGAGCGCTACCTCGACAGAAGTGGCTTCCTTTTGCTACTTATTTACGTCGCTCTGATCTTAATACTCTAACTCCTGATTTTATATTTTCAGAATTAAAGACGGAGGAATTTGAGTATAGTCTACCTCAAAAGTGCTCAGTGCTCCAGCTGACACACAGTTCGATCATGCCTTCAAGGCAACTTTCAGCAAAACTGGAGGCAAAAATATTTCTTCTAGCAAGCGGGCAAGAGTGCCGCAGATACAAAGACCTCTGAAATATCTGCTACTGACCAACTCGCACTGATGGCTCTCAAATACCAAAGAGAAAAGGAGAGAGTCAGAAAGGCGAAGAAATACCACAGAGATTCTCCCTCAGGTAAGAAAGATTATCAGAGAAGGGAAGAGTCTAATCCTTCTACCGAATGCAGGAAAACAGAACTTGCCTGCTAGTCCATCAAAAGACTCAGGCAGGAAAAAGCAGCAGCAGAGCATCAAGATGCTACAACTGCAAGAAGGAGGGACACTATCGGCACGATCGTCCCGAACTCTCGAGCGCTCAAAGAGCGTAACGGCGAGCCGAAGAGACAAATTTGCCCAGAGGAGGCAGGCCTATATAGCCGGAGAGATATCCGACAACTCAATTGAAGAGGATACATTCATGTACTCTTCTGAGGACGAAGCTGCATTCGTAGCTATTGAAGTCGGAGAAACGGTTCCTGAAGAATCAGCTGAACACTGTCTGATGGCCGGAGAAGAGGCTGAGGTGCATAAGGACCCATTGATAGTGGACAGCGGCTGCTCAAGACACATGACATATCAGAAGAGCCTGCTGACCAACTATGTACAAGAAGATGGTCCCAGAATTGAGTTTGGTGACAATTCAAAAGGCTACACAAGGGGATACGGAACACTGAACATTGGGACTGCCTCAGTTCCAAGAGTAACATATGTTGAAGGACTTCAACATAATCTCCTTTCTGTCGATCACAATTCCCGTGATAATCTTAACAGAGTTATCTTTGACGCTGGTTTCTGTGATGTTGTTGATAAATCTACAGGGAAAACAGTGCTATCAGGATCGCGGAGGAAGAACATCTATGTTGCAAACTGGAAAACCGCAGAACCTGAGGCTTGCTTACTCGCACAGACAAAATCTGGTGACAAGTCAGGATGGCTATGGCACAAAAGACTCAGCCACCTGAACTTCAAGACCATGAACAAGCTAGCCAAGAACTCCAAAGTCAAAGGACTACCCAACGAATCGTTCGTTAAAGACAGAAATTGTGAAGCATGTCTGAAGGGAAAGCAAACAAAGAATAGCAATCCACCTATTCTGTCACCTTCCACTGATGGAATCCTTCAGCTGCTGCACATGGACCTATTCGGGCCAGTCTCTCCAGTGACTATAAGAGGCAAGAAGTATGCCCTCGTCGTTATTGACGACTACTCGAGATATACTTAGGTCATCTTCATCGCCAATAAATCTGATGTTCAAACTGAGTTGCCCAATCTGCTGAAGAAGCTCAGTGTGGAAAAGGACATCAAGATTCAAAGAATTCGCTCGGACGAGAGGAACGAGTTTCTAAACTCGGTAGTTAAGACATACTTGCGATAAAGAGGGAATTAAGCACGAGACATCAGCCGCACGCACCCCTCGGCCAGAACGGACTTGTTGAACGAAAGAACAAAACACTCAAAGAAGCGGCAAGAAGAACACTCCTCGCAGTTCGGACTACCCTCGAAGTTACGGGGCGATGCTACCGACACCACCCGCTACACTCAGAATCGCTCACTACTCACTCAGCAACACATGAAGACACCATATGAATTATGGAAAGGGAGAATTCCTTCTATTTCTCATTTTTATATTTTCGGCTGTCCTTGCTTTATCCACAATAACGGGAAAGATCAGTGAAGGTCTTTGATAGCAAATCGATCAAGGAGTTTACTTAGGATACTCTCGAGTCGGTAAAGCCTTCGAGAGTCTTTAACTATCGGACTCTTTGTGTGGAGGAAAGCCCTCATATTGTTTTTGATGAATTTGTTAACGAGAACGGGAAAGAAACAGAGTCAAATGCGATGATGTCAGCAACAAGCTACGGGATCTCGGACTTGCGATAAAGGCCGAAAAGATCCCAGCATTGTTGGGATGATGAGTCGGACGATGAACAAACTCGGACTCAACCAACGATCGACGTAGCGACCTAGTTGATTCTCCCTAACGAGAATCAACAACGAGGTAACATCGGTCGATGAGGAAGCCCCAGTGTAACCGAGACCTCTACCGAGAATATAAACTCGGGGCGAACGATTAATGTTCCCGAGCTAAATGCCCCCGAACACGGAAACTCGGTGAATCCTAACCTTCTTACCGAAATATTGCAATCTCGGAACGATTACTACTGAAATGCCTAACACTCCTACTAATTCTGCAGAAGTTGTATCGAAGAAGAAGCCCGACTCCAGACGATCATGGCTAGATGCTCATTCTTCAGATCTTATCATTGGAGATCCATCAGCAACGATAAGAACAAGATCTAGATTTAATCAAGGCGAAAGCTCACTATATTCTTGTTTCTTGTCTACAGAAGAACCTCAGTCGATAGAGGACGCACTTAATGATGCTGACTGGATCATCGCCATCCAAGAAGAGCTGAACTAGTTCGTTCGAAATGAAGTTTGGGAGCTTGTAGACAGACCTAGACATCAGCATGTCATTGGTACTAAGTGGGCCTTCAAAAACAAGCGAGATGAAAACAACGTCATTGTCAGAAATAAAGCACGACTAGTTGCAAAGGGATATAGTCAGGCGGAAGGAATTGATTTTGATGAAACATTCGCTCTAGTCGCTAGATTGGAAGCCATTCGTCTATTCCTAGCTTATGCAACACATCAAGGCTTCAAAGTCTATCAGATGGATGTAAAGTCAGCTTTTCACGAATGGCGTGCGAAGGAAGAAGTCTACGTGGAACAACCGCCCGGCTTTCAAGCGGGGACATCGAGTGTACGAGACTTAGGAAAGCTACGTATGGGTTAAAACAAGCACCCAGGGCTTGGTATGATACCCTATCAGACTTCCTACTTCAGAAAGGTTTTTCGAAGGGGACAGTAGATCGCACCCTATTCAACATAAAGTCAGGAGATGACATCCTACTGGTGCAAATCTACGTGGACGACATCATTTTCGGCTGCAGAAACGAGATCATATGTCAGCAGTTCGAGAAGATGATGAAAGAGAAATTTGAGATGTCCATGATGGGAGAGATGAATTATTTCCTTGGATTTCAAGTGAAGCAATCACCGAAGGAATCTTCATCAATCAAGCCAAATACACTCGAGACCTTCTCAAGAGATTCGGCTGCGACTCCAAAGAAGCACGGTCAAAATCCCCATGAATACGAATTTTAAAATCGATCTAGACAAAGAGGGAGCTTCGTTAACTCTACCGATTATAGAGCTATTATTGGTTCTTTATTATATTTAATGACTAGCCGACCGACATAACTTATGTTGTAAATGTATGCGCAAGATTTCAAGCGGATCCCAAGCGAAGTCATCTCGACTCGGCTAAAAAGATTCTGCGCTATCTCGAGAGGAACACACGATCTTTGGGTTATGGTATCCTGGCCGATGATAATCTAATACCGACGAGTTACTACGATGCCGATTATGCAGGATGCAGGATAGATCGTAAGTTACTTCCGGAACGTGTCAGTTCCTGGCAACAAGCTGATATCTTGGTTCTCAAAGAAACAGCACTCAGTAGCAACGTCCACTACTGAAGCTGAGTACATGGCTGCTGGAAGTTGCTGTGCCCAGATCCTTTGGCTTCGACAACAACTGAGAGATTATGGTATCATTCAGAATGAAGTGCCCATCTACTGTGACTCCACAAGTGCTATTGCCATAACTCAGAACCCAGTTCTACATACGAGATGCAAGCACGTGGATATCCGACACCACTTCATCAGAGACCATGTCGAGAAGAAGGATATCAAAATGGAGATCCATACTGACAAGCAAAGGGCAGACATACTGACCAAACCACTAGCTAAGAACAGATTCAGAGAATTATCAGTTGAGCTAGGTCTACTGGATCCTACTGAAATGCATCAGTAGAAGACAACTACTGATAGCAGCCCTTGGAGACAATTGGAAATATTTGGTATCAGTAGATGGAACCAGTACGACAAGTCAGTAGACTCCGTACAGTGATTCAGTGGGAAGAATCACACTGTACACAGCAAGGGGGAACGTGCTTATCAGTACTTCAATCACCCTCCTGCGATATAACGGTAACCAGTTGATCGAAAGTTCGGCTGAAGAGGTTTGCGTAGTATCATATACTTAATTTCTTTTCACAAGCATGTTTGCAATTTTTATATCAGTCGCACGTAGTCAGCAGTTAATGTGCATTTATTTCCCGCCTTTAATAGTTTAAGGAAAGGTCAGTAGGAAACCTTCTCATTTGAATAACTGAGTAATTAATGTTGTCTGTCGCGCATTTAATGCATGTCTTCTCACTTACCTTTATTACGTAAGTCTATGTTAGAGGCGGCTTTGGTAATCATTCTTTTTTTAACATTTAATCTCAGTCGTCCATAGATTTGAAAGATTAAAATAGGATCGTTGGATCTAAACTTATAATCAGTCAATATATACAAATCTTTCATCTTCTATCCATTTCCTCACTTTCCGCCATTTTTCAACTTAAGAGTTATCTTCAAGTGTTCAGTTTCTTTGTCAAAAATCATCTTAACTGTCTCGCTTTTGCATCTCTCAAGCTCTTTAGTACTCGGTAATGTATTGAAACCTGCTGAATACATACTTACTTACTCTATTTTCAAGTGCTAACAAATTATTTTGCAGATTTCAACGGCGACATCTCAAATTCCTGAGAATATAGAGGAGATTATGTCATCCAGGATTCAGTTTGAACCGACTTTGGCCTTCCGTCAAGTAGATATCTCTTATTTGGAGCCGATGTTTGATGCTCTGGAGCGTTCTGGTCTTCAGGAGCTAGTGAGGAAGCACCCAAGATCATATCTACCAAGGCAAGTGGTAGAAGTGTACTACAACTGGAGGTCGCTCGCATCTGGAGGCGAGGAATCTTCCTTCGTCTACATGAAGGAAGCTGATCAGAATTGTTGGGATGCTACTCAGAGAGTCTTCAACGTCAGGGACGCTCTGATGCTGACGTTTGATCTTCCAGACTCCGGTATTTCTCCTATCGGATACAAGGAGAAGGAGATAAACGAGTATGTCCATAAGTTCTGCGGACGAACTGACATATCGTTCAAGTCAGCTCTGCAGAAGAACCTTCTGCTTCCCCAATACAGAGGACTAGCCTACATAGTCTCTCATATCCTGACGAGCTCAGCTGGATCATACGATCAATTATCCAAGCCAAGGATTCAGTTGATGATGGCGATAGATGATGGAGTTGAAGTGAACTGGGCCAACTATTATGTTTCGAAGATGAAAGCCCAAGCCCAGAAGTTCACTACCCTACCCACTGGAGAGAGGAAGTTAGCCAGTGTAGGGAAATTACTCTATGGGACTAAGATGTCAGTCCTTATAGAAAACTCTGTTCAAAGACACTCGTCGTTTGCTGATTCTAAGTTCTTCGACGTAAAACTGATTAAGTTCAAGACTCAAGCAGCGACTGAGAAGTCTATCGGTAAGGGGCCGCCTGAGCCGAAGAGAGTTGCATCCGCTCTGCCCCCTCATACCGAAGTGCCTAAGAAGAGGCGGGCCGACTAAGACCGACCCAGTCGAGGTCTCAACCTTGCTCGGCCCCCCTCTCGTTATTGAACCACCTCCTCCTCCTCCTACTCAAGAAGAGCATATCTTGGACTCGATATCGGGCATTGAGGGTGCGACCCTCAAAGATAAAGTCCAGGTAATTAGCTCTGAGGAGACACAGTCGAACGTCAGGGAACCGACTGAGGAGACTGCGACTGAGTGGACAGCTATTCACACCACTCGTCTCCGTGCCACATCTGAAGTACACGATCATATTCCTGAGATCGCCGGGGCACTCGGACTTAGTCGACATAGCCATCGGGGCTAGGGTTCAAATGCTTCTAAGATTTCGAGTTGGGATATTCTAGAAGACATAATCAAAACCCACTCCGGTCATCTACTTGCTCGATGAGGAGCGAGAAGCTACAAGAAGTAATAGGGTACGGAGAACCGGTGACTTAGCTACTCTTGAAGATCTCGGAGCCGCAATGCTTTACCTTCTAAGCTTGCGAGAGTCGATCCCCGGTAACACTCCTCCGCCCCCATCTCCTCCCTCGCCGATAAGAAAGACGATGATAAAGATGATGATAACAATCAGAGGAAGGATCAGACACCCAAGGATACAGAGTTGGGAGGCTCTGCTGAGGGTTCAACTCCCCGTGAGAAGAGCAAATCACCACATCCTGATACATCAGGTGATTCTCAAGGTGCTCTGAAGTACAGTAGGGAGCAGCTCCTCACGTTTTCTGAGCAGAGGCTCGGAACCAGCTCATACAAGATACAACCTATCAGTTCCGTGTCCTCGAAGTCCGTAAATAAAGCCATTCGACGCCAAGGAGAAAAAAAATAGACTTTTGGCTAAGGACGTACATCTGAAATGGACAAAGTATACAAAGGCTCAGACACAGAGCTTAGACAGAATAGTTGCAGGCATCTCAAAGACCCCAGTAGCTCCTCCTCAACCCAACCTTCAAGAGATTCTTGAGGCAGCCTTAGCAGCTTAGAAAGTCGATCTAGAAGCTCAGAGTCAGCAGTTGCTCCAGAATCAGCAGAAGATATTTTCAGAGCAGCTGACTCAAACTCTCGCAACTGTTAAGCTCGAAATCGATGAACGGAATAAGATTACCACCTCTAGCCTTCAGGAAGCTATTACCCAACAGGCAGAGGCTCTGAAACTTATTCAGAAAGAAATGACAGAATCGCAGGATCAGGCTCTGCTAAAACTCCGTCATGAGTCGACCGCATGACTTAAAACATCTAGAGCGATCGGGGAAAAAGACTCGGGAATTATATTGCGATCTCGTCACGGACTTTGAATCCACAAGCAACTCGGGATTAAGGATTCGGTCCACAATGTGGAAAGAGACATTCAAGCCATCCGCACCCAACTCTCTAAGGCGGATGATGCCATAAAGGGAGAAGGTATTATGAAGGATGAACCCGATACGGATATGGGCGATGTCCAAATAGTAGAGGGTAGTCGGGGAGGAAGGACCCTCAAATGCTCGGACTCGGGGGAAGGTATTCGGGCGGAACAACCCTCATTTGCTCATGCTCAATCCTCGGCCGCTCAGTGAAGATACTCGGGGGTTTTTTTGCTCGAATTTCCTCTAGAACCTACCCCCATCTCATCTTCTTTGCTCACATAGAAGATATTGCTCACTTCATTGAGCAAGAGTCGAAGAAGAACAGGCTCCTCCCGAGAGGCGGGAAGGAGATCGCTACCGCTACTACTCCTCCTTCCTCCCCGGTCTGAAAATTCAAATCTAAAGCGGAACAAGAGGCCTTTGACCTCCGCGTAGCCCAACAACTACAAGACAAGCTGGACCATGAGCGTCAGCTAGAAGAAGCTCAACTTGCTAAAAAGCTTAAGGGCAAAGTTGCTAAGGGCAGAGGTAAGAAGAAGCAAGAGTCAGTGGACGAAGAAAAGAAAATGGCTCAAGAGGAGTTCGCAAAAACTCTTTCTACTACAGGTCAAGCTACTGCTCAGAGTCACTATCAGACCCATTTTACACCCGAGCGAGAAGCCGAAGATAGAGCCACTTGGGAAGCCACGGCTGCGAGGCCTAAATCTCGAAAAGGAGACGCGTAGGGCGGCGGCTCTCCGAGAAAAGAAGAGAATGAGCGATATGGCTAAGATGATTAGCTTATCTCAAAAGCCAGCAGCTGATCCCAGAAGACAAATCCCACGAGGATCAAGGAAAAGAGCGCCTTATGTCAAAAAGGACCCTGTGCTTCATGTTGATAAATGGGTTCCTGCTCTGGTTAATGATCAATGGGAAGAGCTCAAAGAGGAATTTATCAAAGGCTACTACGTATGGAAATTCTATCCAAGTGAGCAGACTATCGAACAAGCCTTTGACGAGTTTATGTTCAATTATAACTCTGAGCTGAGGGAACAACTTCTGGAGATTATGAAAAGAGAGAACATTCCTTTCAGAGCTCCGGCTTTCAAGCGCATCCCACCTCCTAGAACTGCGCGCGGAGTTCTATGTACAAATGATATAGAGGATGAGATCAGAACTGTAGCTTCTCGCTTCGACCTGAGTGTCGACCTAGCTGAAGACGACGAGGATGTCCAGACACTGAGGAAGAGAATCTACTTATACTATGGTCTACAACCTCCTATCGAAAGATCTGCTGATTTCAAGAAGCGTACTCAAGGCTTCAAGCGTCAGTAGTTTTTATCTCCTCTCTTTTGTAATAGTGATAGGAACTTGTAATTTCCTGATCATATATGCTATCGTTCCTATTGCTCGATAGACAATTACTCATTGTCTTACAGCATTTTGCTTTGTGTTTTCACAACTGATCACTAAGTGATCTGACACACACTCACAATCAGTTTCTCTGATTTTGCCTATCTCTCACCTGCTGATGTTTTGAAGTCATCATATCAGTTTTTTTTTCCTCAGATGGATTAAGGGGAAAATTGCTGTCAGTAGGTTAGCATATCTTATAAGATGTTTAGAGTTTAGAAGTAGAGGTTTTGGCATCATCAATTAGGGGGAAATTGTTGGATATGAGTCAGTAGATGATACTCAGTTGTTCGTGGTTAAAAGAAAATTGGGGGAAATCATAGTAGTACTATGGAATTGAAGATCCTAAAACCGAGCTAATATCAGTAGTTTAGTGTGTCGTTAGGATTAGCTGATGTATAGGTTAGACTTGTTGTAATCATTTTTATATTTTGTCTAAGTCATGTACGGGGTAATTGTTGAACTGATCTTCTACCGAAGATACTTTTCAGAACCCCACGTCATCAATGTAATCGCTTGCGTTCTTCAGTCATCAGCTGAGTAGACCTCAGTAGAAGCCAACCCAGCAGCTGATAAGTCATCAGCAGAAGAACTCATGTAAGCCCAGTACCTTCGCAGTCGCCAGCTGACTTACTCAGAAGTTACATTCCTTGTCAGCCGACTCAGTCAAAGAAGACAGAGACTTAGCAGTCTACTGTATCCGACAGAAAGCGACCCAGCTACTTAAGTCTTTTCGAAAGTTCAGCAGAAGATCATATGAGGTTGTTTGAACGGTCAACTCTGACATTCTCACCAACCACAAACCTCGACCAATGAGAAGCCGACAACGCCTTACCTGCTCCCTGCAGTAAAGCTGCTCTCATATACAGTAATTAATTGTCCTACTGCAACAAGTTCGAATTTATGGCCGTTTTCTTTGGAAGCTTGTGACACGTGGCATCGTCGTCTCCAACGGACATATGCCATAGCTCACATCTATAAATAGAGAAGAAATCCGAGCTCCACGTACGGGATACACAAGTGAAAAACGCTCAAGCTCAAGAACACTCTAGCAAACTTAAAGATCATCCAGCGAAGAACTTGCCTTCATAGAGTATCATTAGTTCTTCTCTCTAGAGTTCTTTAGATCCCTTCTTCTCTAGCTAAGCTCATTGCAAAATCTATAGCTTACAAATTCGAAGGAGTTCACTTTCTGTGAATTGTTCTTATTGTAAGAACTCCTTCTTAGTTGGAGATCATCCCCTCCCTTTCGAACTTAGGTTTGAATTGTAAAGTCGCTAAGGACTATAACTTAGAAGGATCTGTCATGTGCACAGTTTCCTTGCTGAGACTTGCTCAGACTAATCAACAAGTTATCCTGCTCTGTTCAGGACCGTGGACGTAGGATCTTGCGTATCCGAATCACGTTAAACTGCTTGTGTTCTTTATTGTTTTAGTGCATACAAACCTTTGAAAATCATAAGTTTGCATAAAACGTATTTCTAAAGTCGCACAGCCAAAAGAATTTAATCTGCGAAAACACGTTTTCAAAAGGAGACAAACTCCGGGCCCCACACTTCTCCGCACACTTAAGTCTCCGACTGAGTTTCTAAGTACTGACAAAAGTCAGTAGGAGAGCTCAGCAGCTGACTCACTCTGTCCCGTGATCGAAGGTTTATTTGGCACTGTTCATCAGTTGCAACCAACAGCTTCAGCTGACCTTCACCGAGAAAAAGAAACGGTACTCAGGTGTATTCACACACCCCCCCCCCCTCTACACCTGATATTTGTCTCCGGACCAACATTAGATGTTAGTTTTGGAAACCCAAATCTGTCTCACGACCCTTGTGGTCTCAGATAGTTTCTTTCCACTCTGATCAACATATTTGACCACTGACTGGTCGATGCTAACTTCTGAGGCTTCACAGGTTCAGGAGTCCTGATCTTCTGAGTGGGTAGACTGCTGACCTTAGCCTTCTGAACGGCTTTCTTCTTCCTTTTCTGACTTCTGGATCCTCTTTTGACTATAGGATCATAATAATATGACCCATACTGAGCTGGATGTGTCAGTTGTGGAGGTCCATACTGATCAGCTCACTTAACTCTGCTAGTTCCCCTCGACCGAGCCGGGTGATTTTGAGCTAATCTTCTTGCGGAATGATGATAGCTAGGATGAGGTGCTTTCATCTTCTGTTTGTTCTTTGCTATGGGGTTCAGGATCTCAGCATTGATGGTCTTTCCTCGAACAAATCTATCAGCTAACCGGTTCTCTGAGCGTACGGGGGCAGATGAGGAGGCTCCATGACTGAATCCAAGTCCCTCCTTGCAGTGCTTTGGCTTGTTGCTGGCTAACATTGCCTCAAGCTTCTTTTCAGCACCCATGTACCACTCTGTCATCAGATTCTTCCAGACATCATCACTCTTCTTAAGCATTTCATGCTCAGTCTGAAGTCCTGACAACTCTCGCTTCAGTAGACTCAGTTCAGTATCCTTCTGAGTTAAGTCATTGGTCAGTACTGACATCTGATCTTCTTGATGCTGAGACTTGGTCATCAGAGAGTTAATCTCCTCTCTGAGCCTCAACACAAGTCCTTCTGACTCAGTAGCAACCTTACTTTCCTGAGAAAGTCTCTGATTTTCCACTTTCAGGGTATCCAATTCCTAAAGAGTCTTACTGAGCTGCAGGCTCATCTGAATCTGCTCGTCTAATAGTTCTTCATATGCGATCGAGATATCCAGATTTTCTTCTGCACCTGAAATAGTGTCTTGTGTGCAGTGTGAAGAGGAGTTAAATGGAGCGTGAGAGTTTACCTCATCCTCTTCTCCTGCTATAAGACACTTCTCAGCATTTTCTTCAAGCTCTACGGCCATGAATGCCGCTTCATCATCTGATGAATCCATGAAGGAGTCGACTTCATCTGAGTCGTCTGTGAGTTCACCGGCAATGTATGCTCGACACTTTTTGATGAACTTCTCCCTTCGATCTTTGCGTGCTGCTCTCTCAGAAGTACTGAGCTCAAGACAGTCATATTGATAGTGTCCTGGCTTCTTGCAGTTGTAGCAGGTGGTGACTCTATCTTCTTTGCTCTCACTATCTTTCGACTGAGCCGAGTCCTCCTATTTCCTACAATCAGAAGTATGCGATTCAGGAGTGTGCTTGGGTGTATATTCTGACTTACCCTTGGAGTCTCTGACGACTCTAGAGAGTTCTCTGCGCCTCTCCTTCTCCTTCTGATACTTCACGGCAAGCAGTGCGTATTTCTTAGCTAGGTGTCCTTCTTGTAGATCGCTGAGTGAAGGTTCTGCCTTGCTAGACGCGGGAGCTGTTGTGCTGACTGATGCTTTGAAAGCATGGTCGATTTGAGTGTCAGCTTCAGCTTGCTGCTTCCTTTGGGGTAGGCCGAACTCGAACTCCTCAGCTTTTAATTCTGAAAAGATATGATCAGGAGAAACAATATCAAGGTCAGAATATCTCAGCAAAGTAGCAAATGGAGTCCAATGTCCGTCCGGCAGTAATCTCAATATTTTGAGATTCATTTCTCGGTTGGAGAATATCTTCCCAAGCCCGTTGATGGTATTCATCAGATCCATAAATCTGACGTTAAGATCTTCAATCGTGTCGCCAGGCATGAGAGACAATCTCTCCAGCTTCTGAAGTTCCAGCGCCAGTTTGTTCGTCTTGATCTTCTGAGTCCCCCGACTCAGTAGCGCTAGAGCATCCCAGAGTTCCTTCGCGGACTTGCAGTCCTGAACTCTTCCGAGGTAGGAATCACTCAGGGTGGTCAGTATGGCATTTCTGGCAACTCGGTCTAAGTTATGAAGCTTCTTCTCTTCAGGGGTGAAAAGGTTTCTGTCTTTAGGGATCTTCTTCCCGGTCACCATGCCACCTCCTTGTGCTGGATCCTGGGTTTCGGCACTATCAATCATGGGGACGATAGGTCCGTCTTCCAGTACCTCTGTCATGCTGTCGTGGAGGGAAGTCAGATGTGCTTCCATTCTGACTCGCCATACCCCGTAGTTCTCTACTGAGAACATGGGTACCATCATGATTCCTGACATATCAGACATTGTAAACTGTGATATGAATGAAGAATGATATGCAGTGAAAACGTTTTCTGGATCCGTTCAAGTAGACCAGTTTCAGAAACAAGAGTCTTAGAGAACTCCTGCTCTGATACCAATTGTTGGTCCCGAGATAAACGTTCAGGTGTAGAGGGGGAGGGGGGTGAATACACCTGAAAACTTTCTCAACTTAAAACACGAACAGTCCCTTTCAGGAAGATGTCGTACTGAACAGTTTCAGTCGACCAGATAAGCTGTTCTTAATCGCGTGGCAGAGTGACTGACTTCACTGAGGCCTGCTAGCTGACTTAGGTCAGAATTCAGTACCGTTCAGTAGAAGTTCAGTAGGGTGCGGAAATGTGTAGGCCCAATTCAGTTGAGTTAGAAAACGTTTTTAGAAAAACTGTTTCAGTATATTAGTGCAATATTTTAAGCTTTGCTGAAACACAGTTGAATGATTTGAAAGATATTTTCAGTATGAACAGTAATCAATGCAACAGTAAAATAATAACACACATAACATAAGCGATTTTAAAGTGGTTCGGATCCAACAATCTTACGTCCACTGTCCCGAAGAGATCAGGATGCTATTTTATTATACTGAGTTAGTCTCAGTCGGTTTGTGCACTAGACAAACACTGGTCTTGAGATTTATACTGAGCAAGTCTCAGTTTACAAGGTATCAAACTAAAGCGTTTGACAAACTCTTCAACTATGAAGGAGTTCTTTACAATAAAGAACAGTTCAGGGATGAACTCCTTCGATCTAAGCTATAGATATGGTCTGCTGAGTTTAGGTTAGAGGGAAGGGAACGAGAAAGTGGCTTCTAGAGCGACGAACGTTAAAGTATAAACTCTGGGTTCGTATTCAGTCGCTTGGATACTAGAGGCTTATAGTCTGATTCAGCTCGGTTCCCTTTGAGCAAGTATGTCGCCTTTCGCTTGGAATAGCTCTTTGAAGATCTTGCGGAAAGCTTTAAGTCGATTCTGAGTTGCTCGTAAATGTTCGTGTGTTCTTCGTATTCTAGGTGAGCTTCGATTTGAATTCTTCCCTCTATTTATAGATGAGAGGCATGGAAAGATCCGTTGGAGACGATGATCCATGTGTCTCTCTCTTTTGGGTAGCTAACGGCTCTTTCAAAGTATGGTGGCAGAGTCTTTTCCCTCCATTTTCCGGAAAGATGTTGATTTGCAGTTTTAATCAGAAAGTAGACAGCTAGCTGCTTGTCATTGGTCGAGACTGAAGAAAGTAGTTGAGACAAACAGACTTTAAGACAGATCTGAAGCTGACTTCTCTATACCTCGTATGACTCTGCTGATTTGACTTATAAGATCTCTAACAATCGGGAGCTGCTCGGCCATTCTTGAGTCGATCTATGTTCGCAGCATACTCCCGCCGAGTCCAAACTCTCCGAAGATCAACTCTGAGTTCACTGAACTACTCCTGCTGAGTTCAGTTCCACTGACTCCTTTCAGTATACTGCTTCTACTGAGTCCAGTACTATTGAGTATTCTTCTTATGGTACTGAGGCTAATAGTCTACTGAAGAACCAGCAGATAGAACTGAATGACTGAACCATGTAGGAAGGATGTCTACTGAGTCTGAAACTCTCAGAGACAGAGACAGAACAAATATAATTGAATGGTTCATCAATTGAAATAGGGTTTTGGGATCATTCAAATCTACTGAGCACTAGGCTACTGAATCATCTCTCTGACATATAGACAGGTTGATTCAATTGCCTCTATTTGCTTGAAATGTTTTCCTTAGTTACTTCTTCAAGTTGAATCAAGGAATCTCACAATAACTTGTAAGACTATCACCGTCAATGTCCAATCACATAATTTGAACACAAAAGCTGCACAGTCCATGGAACCACTCAAGCTTAAAGACCGACACATTACACTCTATTCTGATTAAAAATTCAATAAAATAAATATTATAAACACAAAGGTAATAATTAACTGAAAATCAAAATCGATTGAGCGACACACTTACATTCAAGCATCCACACAAATTTATCATTTTAGAAACTATCATTATAGTTTTATGGAAACTTAGTTCACATCATAGATCCTACTAACATACCCTTAAGTAAAAATAATGCCTCCAAACATGATATTCTTGGTACATTCGGCATTCAGGATATGCAAACTCGTATCAAACCTTCAAATTTATTCATCAATCTGAAAAGTAGTGCAGAAACAACATATATATGACAATACTCTTAAAACTTGAACGGAAATGCTAATAAACCCTAGACTCTACTTGCCCACAACAAAGGAAGACGAAATCAAAATAAAACTGTACTGCAAGAATATAAGTAACAACAAAGATGATTGCTTTGAGATTTTTTTTGCCCAATAAAACACGGGGAATTCTCATACAATATACACTAAAGAAATTAAGTGGGTTCTGAAATTTGGAAGATGATGCTGAACTAATTCGCGATGGCCACGGCGATACGGTTCCGCGGTGTATATTGGTAAGGAAAATTATATTTCTAAGTTTAAATTTATTACAACCAAATACTGCACCCGTGCTCCGCACTAAACAATATTTATTTCGTGATATTATAAATTATGTGATATGAGTATACACGTTAGAATAAAATTGATGCAAATACCTTTTATCCTCCTAGAAACAGACTGGACTTTTGAATCGAAGAGACTCTGCTGAAATCGCCAAATATATGCTTCGTACTCGAAAAATCTAGGGTAAATTTAGTACATCGAAAAGTCGAAGTTAAGATGTTGTCGTTGATCAATAGTCGTTTTATCGTGAAACTAATTTTGGAGAAAATTTTAGCATGAACATTTTTAAGCATTCAAAACGGATTTGTTTATCTAAGGACGTGTTCTTTAGAGAAGATAACCGTCCATATTTCTTTATGCGAGGTTAGAGATGGCAATTTTGCGGGTCGGGGCTGGGTAATATAGTACCCGGACCCGCCCCGTAAGTTCGACTCAGAGACCCAGATGGGTTCAGAAACTCAGAACCAACCCCGGACCCGCACGGGGCGGATCTACCTGGCCCCAGACCCGTTGGTGCCGTTTCAATTACTAATTTTGAATTATTTTATTTTTTAATTATTAATTTTCGTTAGTGGAAGCCTTTTTGTTTGAATTTTCTTATTATAATTGTCAGCTATTAGTATCTAAAAGTATGAATTGAAGAACAAGAAAATTCAAATAACATAAAGTAAGATAACATAATAAAATTAATAAAAAAAATTAGTAATGCGGATCTGAAATGGGGCTGGGTGGGGCGGGGCGGGTAGAGAAATTGGACCCGAATCCGTCTTGGACCCACGCGGATTCGGTCCAGACCCGCCCCGTACTTCTACGGGTCTGGGTATTACCCGCCCCATCGCGGGGCGGGGCAGGTCGGGTCCGACGGGTCCAGTTCCAATTGTCATCTCTATGCGAGGTAGACAAAATACCTGAAATATAAAATTAATAAATAAATAAAAATGTTCGATAATTAAAAGAGATAACAATGGCTAACCCTTATAGCACACTCAATAATAGTCACTGCACGAAATGCACCGGCCAGAATCGAACAGGTCTGTATGGGGCAGGGTGCTATTTTGAAGAAGTTAGGAATCAATATTTGCGTCTTTAAGCCGTACTTTGATTTGCTCGCATACGGGATCTTCTGATTTGTATCCCGCGATGTCTGCTTTCCTTTTGGATGGACGAAGAAGTGGAGAATCAATGAATCACGTCTCCTCTCTCTTTCTCACACGTTGGAACGTGCGTGTGTATTTTTCTCGTGGGTTTCAGAATTGTGTTCTAATAATAACGTAGCAATACCTTGTTATATACATCAAGCCCATTAATTAATTAATTCTTAATGGACTTCAAACACCAAGCCTATTAATTAATTAAATAATATTTGGGCTACTTATTATTTATCAATTAACTGGTTAACCAAATAATTCTAGATAAATAATACTCATATTATTAACTAATGCATAAAATGCATTAATCCCTTAATAATCCCGAGAGAGCGTGAAATAAATACTTGACATTCATATGGGTCAGACCAGAGATCCAATACAATAAATAAAGCAGAACCTGAAATTAATCCCGAGAGAGCGTGAAATAAATACTTGACATTTATATGGGTCAAACCAGAGATCTCATATAAGAAATAAAGCAGAACCTGAAATTAATTAATTTTCTATGCTCAGCACGTAGCAAAATTAATTAATAAACACAGATTCATTCCACTAGAAAATTCGTGCTGACTTGCCTCTTTATTCCAATTTGGGCATGAGCTAATATTTTAGACTTAATTGATCTCCGTATTTATGATAGAAATATCAATTAATTAATTAAGCTCACTGACAGCTTAAATTAATTAACATCTTATTATATTCATTAGTAGTACCACTCGACCTTATTAACACACATGAACTTAATCAACCTGTAGGGCTTAGTGTGATAATCCTTTCGAGCTCCTCAGAGGATATTATCAACCCAATATCAAGGATATGGTTGCAAGATACAAACAACCAGCTTGAATCACAAATGACTACTAACACCAAATATACATAGATTCGGTCGTGATAATGTTCACCATAGTAGGTCAAAATGATTGTTAGTCAAATACACTCAGCCGAAGTCTTATCAAGCTTAAGACCAGCTAAGTCACCGAGATCTTTAGTTCTCCACTCATGTCAGATAGGAGAACACATCTCACTGTGATCATTCAATACACACATCAAGTGTACCAGAATAGACAAGTAATCAAGACAAACTACTTCTTGTCTAAACTGTAGCTTAAATCGACAACTCGTCCTAAAGTTGTCTTAGATGTGATATATATTTATATCTTGTTAGTTCAACTAATTGTGTAGTCTTCTGTGATCTACAACACACTACACAATCTAACTTTTGTATAGGATAATAGGACTTAACATGTGCAAATTAAATAATCAAATAGAAAAACAAACAGAGAATAGAAATAACATTATATACAAGCATAAAAGTTGCTTCCAATATATAAATTTCTAATATATTCTACCACTAGACCACTTGTGCATTGGGTTCATTAAAAATGGAGCCCAAATGAATTAATTAAAGCTCAATTGAGTGAATTAGCCAATTTAGTAGCAGCATGCCTCAGAGGCACGTTTCTCGACCGTGAGGCGCACATCTGAAACGTCCCCGACGAGGCGATCGCCTTAGAACTATTTTCCAGTGCCTCATTTCAAGGGCCCTGCGTTCCAAATGTTTTTCTGTATGACTCAACCACTTATTTCTAATATAAGTCTAGTGACCGACTCCGTGATCTAAGTTGGAAAAAATTTGCATTGGGTGTATTCCCCCCTACAACTGAGTTTTTTCGGGGACCAACATACGTGTATTTGCTTGTATATATGTTTGTTAGATTGGCGGTAGCATTTAATTTGTCAATTTTCATAACGGTCTAAATTATGTGGCTTGCTTTGAAATGTTTTAAAAGGTTGGATAAAATGGACAGATAATTATATTGTCAGATGTGTAATGCTCATGATATCACCTACCCTGAGGGAAAAATTCTACCCTAGACCGGGTCTACAACTTAAGTTGTAGACCTTGTGGTCGAAAACAATGCCACCTTACTTGTTTTCAAAACTAGAAATACTTATAAAATTCGAAATGTAATATACACCACCAGGTCTATAAGACCTGGTCTAGGGTAGAAATTTCCACCCTGAGGTATTCTTATAACTTTAAAGAGGCAGCATAACCGAACCATAGGACCATTGTTGTTGTTTGCATTTTACTTATTTGGTTACTTTGGTCATAGGTATAAGTTGAAAGTTTGTGTGAAGGATGACACATGGCTCCTCCATTGTTATGAGAGGAGTGTTATCATATCATTGGAAAAACGGCTACGGAGATTGAGCAAACATAGGGGGTAAATCTTTGAATTGCAATTATGTTATTTTGTGTGGCTGATTCTGAAGTTAAATCCAATTTTGTTTTTATGATTCAGTTTGGCTGTGAAGACTAAGCAAACCTATGGGGTAAATCTTTGAATTGCCATTTTCTTATTTTTATTGGGAGGTGGTCGATCCTAAAGGTAAATCCAACTTTCTTTGTTATAGAAGCATTTTGTTTTTAAGATCGTAGGGAAGTGTGGACGAACCTAAAGGTAAATTCAATTACTTAAAGTGTTGATGAGTTTTGAACTCATGACTTTCGACCACAATCAAGTACACCAACGGCTATATCGCAAAGTTCATTTCTTAATTATATCCATGGTTTATAATTATATTCATATTAACTATTTTATTAACTAAATAAATTTTTAACATTATATTATTTATATATATAAATTATGTCGAATCTTAAACTTATTAATTGCGCTTAATTTTATTTAAATTTTATAAATAAATTACATGAGTGTAATTGTGAACCACAAGTTGTTCCTCATCCGCACAAAAGGTAACGATGGGCTGCTGCGGCGACGACGACGACACGCCACCACAACCATCGCCACCATTACTCTCGCTGCCGTATGACCTCCTCCAGCCGCTCAATTCCTCGATCTCACAGTCCTCCGCCGACACCACAATCTCGCCGATGAATTCTAATTTTTCAGCTCTCCTGTGCAAGGACACTCTACGAACCATACTGCAGAGGCTATCGCTCTCCGACCTTGCTCGCGCCGCTTGCGTCTCCCGTTTCTGGCGATCGGTGGCCTCCGATAGCCAGATGCAGATTCGCGCTTTCATTTCGCCGTGGAAGCTTCGAGATATAGTCGGAAAACCTAGCTCTAGCGGCTTCTAGAGGGACAATTCACTATCGAAATTCGCCGTCTCTCACCGCATCTCCCGCAGCGATTCCATCGCCAGCCTTGCTGTTAAGTATTCCGTTCAGGTACACTGCTTATAAAAAATATTTCGAGTTTTTTTTTTTTTCGCGAATTGTGATTGTGTACTGTGTCGGTGCATATGCCTTGGAAAATTTATTCGGTGATGTGGGTTATTAGACCATATGGTAGATCATGTTAGAAGATAATGTCTAGCTTATATTAATGTTGGATTTATCCAAAACTAAATTCTTTCAGGTATCTGATGTTTGAGGTTGAATCGGATCATTTATTTTGCATATTCAGAGCCCTGGTGATATGTGGCTTAGCATTTGTTTAAACTCATAAGAATTTGAGTTTTATCTGCCCAATAGCTTTAAAATGCTTATTTTCATCTCTTTGCTAATAAAAGCAATATAGCTTTTGAAAGTTTGGTTGATGAGTTGGTGATGTAGAGCATATAACTTTGATCAAATGCATACTACTCGAAGTTCGTGTCATGATGTGTCATCAGACATGATTTTGGCTTTGTATGAATTATGATTTAGTCAATGAAATACTAGAACAAAATAAGAAGTTTTTTCTTAAAAAAAAATCCTGCTCAATTTCCTTGACACTAGTCCTCCTACTGTGATACTGTATGCCTGTATTATTAGTCTTAGTTTGTTCTCTGATGCTGAGATATGTATCAATCCAGAGTTTCTACCTTTTCTATTAAAGGTTGGTTGCCATGGTAAGTTCATCAATGGAGTTTTCTCTTGCCTGTATGAATACGTCTAGGGTATGCCCTGATTTGTGGTTTGCATGAATATCAGCTGCAGAATGCTTATAATTAATTTTAAAATCTCAAACCTTGTTTTTTGTTTATAAATGCTTTACAGAGTGTTGCCTGTTGGTGATTATCCAACTCTTACAGGTTATCGACATAAAGCGCTTAAACAACATGATGAGTGAACACGGGATATACTCCAGGGAACGTCTGCTGATCCCTGTTAGCAATCCAGAAATGCTTGTGGATGCCGTATGCTACATTGAAGTGGATGCTCATGCAAAGAGAGAGGTTGCAGTACTGTATCTTGAAGGTGAGCCTGACAGAAATCTGAGTTCCCTTCTAAATAGGGTGACCACTGAACGAGGCAAAAGAAGGGTGATAGACTCGTTGAGGAGGAGCATGCACGTCGATGATGGCACTGCTCAGTACTACTTATCCTTATCAAATGGTGATCCTAGAGCTGCTCTCACACAATTCTCTGAAGATCTGCGCTGGGAGAGACAGGTTGGTCTCGCATAATCCGTAATCAATCATGTTTGTCCTTACAAGAGTCCCTGGATTCATTGGCATTTCAGTTTGTATGATATTACTATAAGAAGCTTGGGGGAATTTCTGAAAGCTGTGTATAGTATTGGTAGCTGCTACTATTCCATGTTTCCAGGCATCTGTTTGTCATAAGTCATATCTACTGTAATAAAATGGTAGCCTTCCAACTAAACTTGATTTCAAAGAGGAAGAACATCAGCTCTAATTTCTTCTCTTACCCTGCTTTATCTTCTTATCTTTTTTGAGTAGCAATCCATTTTGGCTTTGAAAAACAAAATAGACAAATGTTATTCCCACCTAGGTAGATGATGAGTGATGATGTGAGAGAGTTTTTATTGAAGTGGTTGGTAAGTAGCTTTCTTTCCACTACCAGGCTGTGATTGGAAATGAGAATAACAACGTAGGCCACCATGTTTTTGGCTTTGATGTGGAAATGTTCCCTTTTTAACTGCTGATTCCTAGATTTTTCAAAGGAAATGAGTAATAAATATTTGGGACCATGTGTATAGCATATGCAAAAGTTTCTCCATTTTGCAAACAGTGGGGATGACTTAAATAGATGCTATGTATCAAGTAAATCATAAATTTGGTCGCGATTGAGGTGCGTTTGGGTAAACCGATAAGTTAGTCGTTTTCCTTGTAACAACCTTCATTTATACTAGTCGTTTTCCTTGTAACAACCTTCATTTATACTAATTTTTATTTATTTATAATCGACAACTATATTTTATTTTTTAATTGTAAGACTAGTCAACAATAATCACCTACCTGGCTACCAAGATTTGAGTCTCCAAGTGGGAAATTGTGAAGCTTGTCAAGAATAGAAAAATAATATGTTCATACTTGTGATACCTTACTTCCTAAAATACAACTTGTAATATTTCAATTATATAATAAAAATAAATAAGAAACAAAGCGCATCAGCATTCTCGAACAGCATGGCGCAAGCGCAAGTGGTTGAGAGAGTACAGTATATATTTATCGTATTTTTACATTATAATCTTATTCATATACTCTTTTTTGCTTATCCATCGATATACGTCTCGTCAACTTCTCCAAAAGAAAAGCAAAACGAATCTTGTCTTCTTAATTGATTCTAAAGACATAAACAGCGATTCCAACTCCACTCACATGGAATTTTGGTAATAAATCCCAATTTAACTAAAAATTAAAAATTAAATACAATCGTTCACACTTGAGAATTTTCCTTGAAACAATACCAAGTCAACCCAAGTAAACCGTATGCTAATTCGTACTATTATAAGTATCACACCTCACTCACTTCTCTCTCATCTTCACCTTCACAGTTTCACTCGCTTAACTCATTTGGAAACTGTTTGAAAGCAGAAACAGGATGGGCGAGCGGAATCCGAGCAAGAAATCCAAGTACGACGAGGAGATGTACGAGGAGGAGGAGGAGGAGGAGAAGGAGAGAAGCAATGGCAAGATCAGAGGGGTGGTGGTTCTGATGAAGAAGAACTTGCTCGGAGTAAACAACTTCGCGGCGGGGGTCGTCGATCGCTTCAACGAAATCCTGGGAAGGAAGGTCGCTCTGCAACTCATCAGCACCACTTGTCTCGATCAACACTCTGCTGGTAAGTTTGTTTTGACTGTGGATGGTGATCTGGTACCTACCGTTGATTTTACTAGTCCACGTCATCATATTAGTGAGTCAACGGTCTAGATGTAGGTGGCTACTGATTTGCTTCAATCTTTTTTTAATGCTTTTGTTTGTGTGAGATTTGAAAGACTCGACTCCGGTTTGTTTTGACAGTAGAAAGTTACAGAGGCAAACTTGGGAAGAAAGCGTACCTAGAAGACTGGATCACAAAAATTACCCCTCTTACAGCAGGGGCAATTTCGTACAATGTCACCTTCGAGTGGACCAAGGAGATGGGTTTTCCGGGGGCATTCACCGTAGCAAATTTTCACCACAGTGAATTCTACCTCAAGACGCTCACGCTCGAAGACGTTCCCGGCCATGGCCGCCTCCATTTCATCTGCAATTCCTGGATTTACCATGCCGAACGCTACAACAGAGACCGCATCTTCTTCGCTAATCATGTAAAATAAAATATTCTCGTACCACATTTCAAGTAGATTAAAAGATTTGGCTTGAAAAAAAATATTCATCTTTTGTTGCAGACATATCTCCCAAGCCAAACGCCGCAGCCGCTTCGTGCTTACAGAGAAGAAGAGTTGGAGAATCTGCGAGGAAATGGAACTGGAAAGCTTGAGGAGTGGGATAGGGTTTACGACTATGATATCTACAATGATTTAGGTGATCCTAATAAAGGCCCAGACCACGTGCGCCAAATTCTTGGTGGATCAACTGAATTTCCCTATCCTCGCAGAGGAAGAACTGGCAGACCTCAAGCTTCGTCAGGTATGGATTCATAATGTTTTTCGAATTTCTAATATTGAAAGATAATGGTGTTAAGTGTTGAGTGTTAACTACTTTGTAGATCCCAGAAATGAAAGCAGGATACCGTTATATAACAGCCTGAGTATCTACGTTCCAAGGGATGAAAGGTTCAGCCATCTGAAGATGTCAGATTTCGTAGCATATGCATTGAAGTCGATATTTCAGTTCCTGGCACCTGAGTTCAAGGATCTGTTCGACAAAACTCCTGATGAGTTCGACTCGTTCGATGACGTGCTGCAGCTCTATAATGGTGAGAGTGATGCATCTAAGGGATCTTTGCTGGAGAAGATTAGAGCTCATATACCCATGGAGATGATAAAGGAGTTGCTTAGATCAGATGGGGAGACATCATTCAATTTCCCTCTGCCACAAGTCATCAAAGGTAGTATCACTGGAAAAAAAAATGTTTTTACATTAGATTTGACGTGTATGGATTGTTTGAATGTTTTTCTTATTTTGTGGAGCAGAAGATAAAGATGCTTGGAGATCTGATGAAGAATTTGCTAGAGAAATGCTGGCTGGAATCAGTCCTGTTGTCATCTGCCGCCTCGAAGTAAACACACCTTTCTGCTTCTCTTTAGCTCTGAGTAAACTAACAAAAAAACATAACTTTATGGCAGAGAATCAAATGCAAACATGGTTATGTTGTTCTGTCTTATTTGTTTGTCATGTGATGTTAACTGAGTGTGACAAGTTTAACTGGTAATACTTGTCTATTTACAGGAATTCCCACCAGCAAGCAAGCTAGATCCGGAGCTATATGGAAGACAGTGCAGCAGGATATCAGAAGAGCATATAATAAATGGTCTAGAAGGCTTGACTGTAACTGAGGTAAAACTAAACCAAAACTTGAAGTCATGGATGATTAGTTTCAAAGATTGAGTGAACCATAACTGAAGTAACTGGGTTGTTGGTTATACAGGCAATCCAGCACAATAAGCTGTTCATACTCGATCACCACGACAGCCTCATGCCGTACCTGAGAAAGATAAACGCCACAGCAGCTAAGATTTATGCAACAAGAACAATCCTATTCTTGAAAGGAGATGGAACTCTGAAGCCATTAGCAATTGAATTGAGTTTGCCGCATCCGGAAGGGGATCACTACGGTGCAGTAAGTTCTGTATGCACCCCAGCTGAAGATGGAGCTGAAGGGACCATCTGGCAGTTGGCCAAGGCTTATGTCGCAATTGATGACTCTGGCTACCATCAGATCATATGTCACTGGTAAGAACTAAAAACTCTAAAATAGAACTGCAAGAAAAGAAATTTAGGCACAGCTTAATCTTTTTCTCCTCGTCTCAACGCAGGTTAAACACTCATGCATCAATTGAGCCGTTTATTATAGCTACCAATAGGCAGCTGAGTGTGCTCCATCCAGTTCATAAGCTTTTGCAGCCTCACTTCCGTGATACAATGAATATAAACGCATTAGGTCGTCAGTCGCTCATAAATGCTGGAGGGTTTCTAGAAATTACTATCTTCCCCGGGAAATATTCAATGGAGATGTCTTCTACCGTTTACAGGAACTGGGCTTTCCCGGAGCAAGCACTTCCTGCAGACCTTATCAAGAGGTATGTATGATACTATTGTCATAAAAATGCAAAATGATTACTATCACATAAGGCCCTCATAGGGTAGACAAAGGGTGTGGGATTATATCTCTTGCTAACTCTGCCTATGTGTTTTCAGAGGGATGGCAGTCGAAGACTCTAGCTCCCCACACGGTGTGCGCTTACTGATAGAGGACTATCCTTATGCTGTTGATGGGCTTGAGATCTGGTCAGCAATCAAAACATGGGTTCATGACTACTGCTCTCTTTACTACAAGAATGATGAGATGGTTCAGGAAGATACTGAGATTCAGGCGTGGTGGACTGAAATACGAGAGAAGGGACACGGAGACAAGAAAGATGAACCATGGTGGCCCAAAATGGACTCACTTGCGGAGCTGGTACAGTCCTGCACCATCATCATATGGGTGGCTTCCGCCCTTCATGCAGCAGTGAATTTCGGACAGTACCCGTATGGAGGGTACGTGCCAAACCGTCCAGCTACTAGCCGGAGATTCATCCCACAGAAGGACACTCCTGAGTATGAAGAACTAAAATCAAATCCTGAAAAGGCCTACCTGAAAACCATCACTTCCCAGATGCAGAGTGTTCTTGGCATCTCCCTTGTGGAGATTCTTTCCAGACATTCTTCTGATGAGGTTTATCTTGGAGAGAGAGACTCTCCTGAATGGACAGCAGATACAGAGGCACATGAAGCATTGGATAAGTTCAGGAGCAAGCTGAGAGAGATAGAGGAGAAGATCACTGATATGAACAGTGAAGGGAGATGGAAGAACAGGTATGGGCCAGTGAAGATGCCATACACTTTGCTGTATCCCAGCAGTGAGATTGGACTCACAGGCAGAGGAATTCCCAACAGCATCTCTATGTAGTTAGTAGTAACTGTTACGAGTGTTGAGATTTGAAAATAAGGTTACACGTGTAATCTGTAAAACTCCAGTTGAACTATAATTCTGTTTGAAAGAAAGTGAATATCATTTCTATTATTTTCAAGATAAATTAGTAATTTGCATTAACCTAAATATTCATTTTTCAAAATGTGTGAAGAAATTGTGAGTATTGATAATCACTTTTTTTTTTTCAAAAACATTATTCACAATATTTCCTTAAATTTTCTTTTTTCGTTTTTCTACTATCTTATAATTTAACATAAATATTTCAAATATTTATGGAGTATTAGTTTCGTAATATTTATTTATTTTTTATTTATAATAGATTGTAATGCTGATAGGCCCAGTCTTGCTGCACCTCGTGCCTAAGCCCAGTTGCTAGTGCAGGTCCATACTCGATCTCGGCCCAATTCATTAACTCTGGCCCGTAACGGGCCGCGTCCGTTCTTTGCGGGTTTCTCTCGGTCCGTTATGTAACCCTAACTATAAAAGGGGGGATGATTGAGTCGAGCTGAATGCGCAACTGCTCTCTACCTCTCTATTTTCTCTTCGATACACTTTTTCTTCTCTGTGTGAGATCTAGATTATTTCTGTGTGAGATCTTTGAGAGTATTCTTGGAATAACAATAGGGCTTGTTGGTGTTGTGCACAGTATTAGTGTGGTGGTTGTATTGGATGGTCTGAGCCTCAATAAAATCTACATCTTCGATCCTTACAGTGGTATCAGAGCGGGTTTTATCGTCTCTTGATCACCTCCGCCTCTAACTGCCTAGATCGCGAACGAGCGGTTTTCTAACCGTAACCCTAGATCTAAGGTTGTCAGTACAGGAACAAGTAATACGGGGTTCAAGTCACCGAACCCCGATCTGGAAAAGCCGCTAAACTTTCTCTCGTTTTTCAATTTCTGGTAGAAAACTGTCGATTGGTACAGTTAGGATTGGTATCAACTGCTGATAGAATCTGACGACTGGTGCAACTGGGGTTTGTGATTTTATCTGCTTTCTTTCTCCAACTTGGCTCGATTTTGTGATTCCGAAACTTGTTTGCTTTGCCGCTATTTCGATCTTGAATACGGGTCGATATTTGATCTGAAGAGATCATATCTCTTAACCGTTAAATACGGTTTGTTTCCTTTCTCTAAGATATTTGACAGTCGACAAGGTGAACCCTGCGTCCAATACTTGATACTGCGATTGTGAACTGGGAAATCCTTGACTTGTTTATCTTGTTTGATATCAACCCATACGGGTCCATATCATTTTTCATTATCATGGCTTTGGTTTCCTCTAGTGGAATTGTCGCCTTTAATGGAAAAAATGATTTTAACTTGTGCAAAAAGAGAATGATTCGCTATCTTGATTGAAAAACGTATTTTCGCCGCAATTAATCACACCTATGAAACTGATTTATCTGAAAAGAAAAAGACTGAAATGAATAATCTTGCCTTATCTGCTATTACTTTGAATTTAACTAATTATGTGCTTAGGAAAGTAGAACATCTTTCTTCTGCAAAAGAAACTTGGGATAGAATAAATGAATTATATACTGAAACCTCCCTTCCCTCTAAGATGTATTTGTTAAAGAGTTTTTTAAATTTAAGCTAGATATGTCTAAGGATATGGATGAGAACTTAGATGAGTTTAATAAACTATTACGGTTGATTAAACAAACTGGTGATACTAGAATTGACAACTATGCTCCTATTGCCTTGTTAAATGTCATTCCTAAGTTTTATAATGATGTTCAGTCTGCCATTAAGTATGAGAGGGATAAGATAGACCTTGAGACTGTGGTTAGTGCTCTTAAGAGTAAGGAAATTGATTTAAGGTTTAATAGAGAAGTTAAAATTACTGAACAAAGTACATCTTATCAATTGAGGGGTAGAACTCGTGAAAGAACAAACACTTCCTATAGTTCTGACAAAGGGGGGAAGAAGCACAACCAAAGGTCTAGATCTAAGTCAGGACCAAAGGCAGGAAATGCTTCAATTGTGGGGAATATGGACATTACCAAAATGATTGTCCTTCTCCTAAAAAGGGAATACAACATGCTGATCAGAAGAGTGTTTCCAATGCAATTTTAGGTGATGATTCTGAAAATAACATTTTGGGAAAGTATTTTATGGTTACTGAACCAAAAATCTTTTCTACGGTGAATAATGTGAATTCTGAATTAATTAATGAATGGATCATAGATTCTGGCAATGCATATCATGTTTCTCCTTTTAAAGAATGTTTTTCAAAACTGAAGACAGGTAATTTGGGTTATGTGATTGTTGCCAATAAGCACAAATGCTTTGTGTTTGGAATTGGTGATATTTGCTTGAAATTCAAATCTGGTTTTGAATACACTATGAAAGATATGAGGTATGTACCTGATGTTGCATGCAATCTTCTGTCCTTTACTACTTTAGAAAATGATGGTTTTGGTGGAAGTTGGGGAAATGGGTGGATGAAAGTAAAAAAGGGCTCTTTAGTTGTGTTTAAATCTAAGAGAACCAATAACTTGTATCATTTTACTGCTATCCCTGTTACTCATGCATCTAATGCGAATGCATCATTTCCTGACAAAATTGTGTTGTGGCACCAAAGACTAGGTCATGCTAGTTCTAAGAATCTGTCTATTTTGAGAAAATCTGGTGTTTTTAGCAAGAATGAATTATCTGATTTACCATTATGTGACTCATGTGTGCTTGGTAAACAACATAAAGTCCCTTTTCTTGTCACTGTCTCATTTGATAGAACAGTTTCTTCTGATATTCTTGAATATATACATGCTGATGTATGGGGTCCATCCAATATCCCAACTCATAGTGGTTGTAGATACTATCTGTTAATTATGGTTGATTTTTCAAGAAAAACCTGGTTGTTTCTTTTAAAGCATAAGTCTAAAGTTTTTCAAATGTTCTCTAACTGGAAATTGAGAATTGAAAATCAAACTGGTAAAAGAATTAAAGTGCTTAGAACTGATAGTGGCCTTGAATTTTGTAATTTCCCTTTTGATAACTTGTGTATTAAGTCTGGGATTATAAGGCACAAAATTGTTCATTATAACCCTCAGCAAAATAGGGTAGTGGAGAGAATGAATAGAACCTTATTAAATAAGGTGAGCTGCATGCTAGAAAGCTCAGGGCTATCTAAAACTTTTTGGGGTCTAGCTGCTTTAACTGCTATCTATTTAATTAATAGGTTACCTTCTAGTTCACTTAAGGGTCAGTGCCCTGAATTTGTGTTCACAGGAAAGCCTCTAGATCTTTCACACCTTAGAGTGTTTGGTTGTGCTGCTTTTGTCCATCACAAGGGTGATAAGTTAGATGCTAGGTCTAAGAAGTGTATATTTCTAGGTTATCCAGAAGGGGTAAAGGGGTATAGGCTATGGGATAGGAGTCAACCTGTGTTGGTCCGGAGACGAAAAGTCAGGTGTAGAGGGGGGGGTGAATACACCTGAGCTCTGTTTCTTTTTCTCGATGAAGGTCGGTGAAGGCCGATGTTTGCAACCGATGAACGAGTGCCAAGTAAGCCTTCGATCACTGGGGTCAAAGTGAGTCGGCTTCGAGCTCTTCACTCGACCGATGTCAAGATTACGAAACTCGGCCGAAGACCGTAGTGCGGATAAGTGTTAGGCCCGAGTCGTCTCTTTTGAAAACGCGTTTTTGCAAGTTAAAACTTTTAGTCGTGCACTTTATAAAATACGTTTTATGCAAACTTATGATTTTCAAGTCGGTTGAATGCAATGCAATAAAACATAAATGAACACAAGCGATTTAACGTGGTTCGGATACGCAAGATCCTACGTCCACGGTCCCGAACAAGGCGAGAGAACTTGTTGATTATTCCCGAGCAAGCCTCGAGCGAGGGATACGTGCATGGACAGTTCCCTCTAAGTTATAGTCCTTAGCGACTTTACAATCCAAACCTAAGTTTAGAAGGGAGGGAATATTCTCCAACTGAGAAGGAGTTCTTACAACAAGAACAATTCACTAAATGTGAACTCCTTCGGATCTAAGCTATGAATCTAGAAATGAGCTTAGTCTAGAGAAGATAGGGATCAAAGTGCTCTAGAGAGATGAACTACAAGAAGTGTTCTATGAAAACTAGTTCGTCTCTGGATAAGCTTGAAGGTTCTAGAGCGTTGTGAGTTTGAATGATTTCCCTTGATTTCGCGTATATTCCTCTTATCGAAATCTTCAAATCCTTCTCTATTTATAGTTGTGAGTTGTGACATATGTCCGTTGGAGACGACGATGCCACGTGTCACAAGCGTCCAAAGAAAATGGCCACTATTCAACTTTGTTGCGGCAAGGGGCGCTTAATGACTGTTCATGAGAGCAACTTTACTTTGCTGTGTAGAGTAGGTAAGCGTTGTCGGCTTCTCATTGGTCGAGGTTTGTAGTTGGTGAGTGTCGAGTTGACCGTTCAAACTACCTCGTATGTCTTCTCGCCGAACATTTGAAAGGACTTTTAGTCTTTGGGTCGCTTTCTATCGGATACGATACTTGAAAGTTCTGTCTTCTTCGGCTGAGTCGTCGACTTATAAAGTGAGCTTCGATAGTCGGTTGGTCGGCTCGCGAAGGTATCTTGTTCTGCTTGGTTCTTCTACCGATGACCATCGGCTTGTAGAGAATGCTTCTACCGAGGTCCGGGTCACTGATGCGGGATCTTCAACCGAGTTTGATATCGGCTGGCGACGAAGAGTGCAAGCGATTACACCGATGACGTGGGGTTACGAAAAGTATCTTCAACGAGAAGATCGGTTCAACAACTACCCCGTACGAGACTTAGACAAAAATAATAAGCATTACATCAAGTTTAACCTATACATCGCCTAATCCTATCGACACACTAATCTACCGATATCAGCTCGGTTTTGGGATCTTCAATTCCATAGTACTACTATGATTTCCCCAATTTCTTTTAACCCACAGTAGCATGAGTATCAATCTATCGACTCATATCCAACAATTTCCCCCTAATTGATGATGCCAAAACCTCTATACTCTAATATCTATCAAGGATACTGTCCTACTGACAACAATTTCCCCCTTTAAACTTCTGAGGAAAAAAAAACTGATAATCATAAACGAACTTCAGCAGGTGAGAGCATGGCAAGATCAGAGAAACTGATGTGAGTGTGTGTCAGATCACTTAGTGATCAGTTGTGTAAACACAAAGACAAAGGCTGAGAGACAATGAGTAATTGTCTAGCAAGCAGAGGAACTGATATATATATCAAGAATTACAGAGTTCCTATGCTATTACAAAAGATGAGGAGAAAAAATCACTGCTGCTGCTTCTTGAACTTCTGCGTTTTCTTCTTGAAGTCAGTGGATTTTTCCTCGGGAGGATCCAGGTAATAGTATTTATACACTCTAGCTCGAATCTCCTGGATCTCCAAGTTATCATCCGCCTTTCCGGGAGCGGACTCGGGCGTAGGCGGCTTCCTCCCCTTCTCTTTCTATGTCCTTAGTGCTCAGCAGTCCATTAGCAAGTCTCGGCGGTGGAATACGTCGGAAAGCTGGGGCACGGAAGGTTACATTCTGTGATTCCATGACTTGCTTCAGCCGTTCACTGAATTCAACATTAAATCTCGTAATCAACTCCTCAAAGAGCTGATCGGCTGGGCAGTCAAGTGGGTAAATGCGCCATACGTAGTAGCCTTTGATAAAAGTTTCTTTCAATCTCTCCCAATGTTCATTCATATCAGCCAAGCACCCACTTATCCACATTCCGAATCGGTTGTTGCTTGATGTGGGGGCCCCCGATGAACTTAGATCCTCTCGGGATCCGCCTTCTTGGATCGGGCCGGTTTATCGGATAGGCTTTTCATTCTTGCCGGAGTCGGCCCATCCTTTTCTTCTCACCGGAGAGCGGCTACTCTAGTGTCTCCTCGTCTCGAGACTCGGTCCTTGCGCCGTCGCCTCCCGTGTCGTTTGATCTTCTCGCTATCGCTCGGGTGTAAGAGTAGATATGGGAATACTCTAAGCAGTAGCTTTGATTTCGATCGGAAGAGCCTTAGCAAATTCTTCTTGGGCTTTCTTCTTTTGCTCTTCGACCGTATTAATGACCTTTCTCTTTCCTTTGCCCCGACGCCTTTGCCCTTAGGCTTTTTCGCCGCTTCAATCGCCTCCTCTAGCCGACGCTCCCTGGTCCAGCCTTGTCTTGCAGCTCTTGGGGCTATTCCGAGGTCGAATGCCTCTTGCTCCGCTTTTGATTTAAACTTCTTGATCGGGGAGGAAGGAGTAGTGGATTCAGTAGCGATTTCCTTCCCCGACCTCTCGCGGCATTGTTGAGACTCTTCTTCTTCACTGGCTCTTCAAGGAATTGAGTGATTTCGTCTATGTGCACACTGAAGAGGAGATGGGGGTGGCTTGTAGTGGGAAATCAAGGAGAAGGACCTCGTAGATGTACCTTTCGAGTAGGTGGTCCCGCCTCCGGAGCTGTTCCCCGAATCTCTGCGGCCGAGGGCTCTGCTGGCGAGGAGGGTCTCCCCTCCCGAGCCTCGTCCCTCGAGGATCCGGACGTCGACCGTATCCGTATCGGGTTCATCTTTCACAATATCTTCCCCCTTTTTGGCATCAGCAATATTCGCCGGGGAGGTGCGGATAGCTTTTACGTCCCGCTCCGCAGTTGTGCACGAATCTTTGATCCGGGTAAGCTGTGTCATCAAAATCACCGACTAAGTTACGTAGTTTTCCCAGTCTTTCTCCCGATCGCTCTAGATTTCTTCAATCGAGCGGTTGACTCCTGACGGAGTTTCGCAGAGCTTGATCATTTGATTCCGTCATTTCTTTCGAATGGCTTTCAAGGCCTCGACTTTGTTGCTTGATGGCCGTTTGAAGAGAGGTGGTTGCTATCTTGTTTCTCTCATCTATGAAGCCTTGAACTGTTTTCATGGCTTCGAGTCACTGCTCCGAGAAAGTTTTATGCTGAGCGGCAAGCATCTGCTGACTCTGTGCTGATAAATCGGCCTTTTGAGCACTTAGGGCCTGCTCAACTATCTCCTTGAAATTTGGCTGAGAAGCCTCTTTAGGAGTTGAGACGTCAGCGGCCAACTTACTTAGAACTTCGTTCGAGCCTCGGTGTACTTCTCCCATTTGAAATGAACATCTTTGGCTAGGAGTCGATTTTTCTCACCTTGGCGTTTGATAGCCCTGTTGACAGAACGTGAGGACACGGAACCGATGGGTTGTATCTGATAAGAGCTAGTTCCGAGCCTCTCGCTCGAGAGAACGAGATCAACCGCTCCATACCGTACTTCGGAGCGCTTGTAGCCTCACCCGATGGGATTATGGGTGGTGTTGGGCTCTTCTCTTGGGGAGTTTGTCCCTCTGCAGATTCTCCCCCGATCTCGCTTCCTTGGGTTTGCCATCCATCTCCTCATCTTGATCATCATTATCGCCTTTATCGGAAGGTGGAGATGGGGGCGGAGGCTGTTTCGATCGGAGCTCTCAAGCTCGTAAATAGAGCATTGCAGCCTCTCAAATCTTCGAAAGACGCCACATCGCTGGCTCTCCGAATCCAATCTTGGCTTGGAGCTCTTGCTCCTCGTCGCAGCTCATCCGGTGACCGCTTGGGATTTGGCAAAGTCAATAAGAATGTCCCAAAGGCTGAAAAACCTTAAGAGCATCTCGAGCTCTTGTCCTTACTACTATTTCAACCGAGATCTGCGTGCTCGGCAATTTACGGTATCTCTTCTTGAATCTCACAATGACGCAATGATCGAGTGGTGTCGGTTGTTGTCCACTCAGCAGTAGGTTCGGGTGACGGTTCCCTCTTGTCGGACTCTGTTTCCTCGTAGCCGATCACTTGGACTTTGTCCTTGATCGTCGCTCCCTCGATTCCAGGATCTCGAATCGAGTAGTTGCTCCTCTTGAGTAGGAGGAACCGGCTCAATAAAGGTAAGTGGCCGAGCCAGCTGTGACCTCAAGCAGGTCGATTCTTAGCCAACCTCCTCTTCTTTAGTACTTGGATAGATGGGGGCAGAGCGGACGCAGCTCTCTTGAGGCTCAAAGGGCGGTCCCTTGCCTATGGATTTCTCACCTGCAACTTTCGTCCGGAATTTGATAGACTTCTTGTCAAAGTACTTGGAGTCCTCAAAGGCCGAGTTCTCAACAATGAGTTCCTCCGAACTATGCATTCTATCGTAACGTACATCTTTGTTCCGAATAGAAGTTTACCCACACCGGCTATCCTCCTCTCGCCAGATGGGTAATGTGGTGAACTTCGAGCCCGTGCCTTCATCTCGAGTAGTATAATACTCGGCCCAGTTCACTTCAACCCCATCGTCTATTGCCATCATCAGCCGAATCCTAGGTTTGGACAAGTTGATCATATGATCCATTGAACTTGTCGAATGTGCGATACCACGTAAGCTAGACCTCCGCATCGAGGTAGCAACATATTCCTCGGTAAAGCTGTTTTGAACGCCACATCCTTGCGTCCACGGAATTTCTCGCACATATGCGTTGATCTCCTTCTCCTTGTATCCAATCGGAGAAATGCCGGAGTTGGGAAGATCGAATGAGAGAGCTAGAGCATCTTGAATATCGAAGGTAAGAACAAAGTGACTCCTACTCATCTTGATCGACTTCCTTCCGATAAGAGAAGGACGATTCCTCTCCTCCCGACGCTAGAGATTTCCGGTTGAAATAAACTTCGGCGAATTGTCGAGGGAGATAAGCACCGGGGTGCTTCGAAACCAAGCATCTCCAACCCCGAACGCTCCAAAGCGTCAAACACGGGTTCAAGGAAAGAGATCTCCACTTGGCGGAAGGCCAAGGTAGGTTCAAACAGAATCCTCGGAGGCTACAATCTCCTCAATGTTGTCCGGAGTTTGAACGTTCGCCATTGAAATCGCAAAACAACATATTAGCACTTGAAAATAGAGTAAGTTAGTAGTTGCTAGCGGACATCTCGATACATTACCGTGTATAAGAGCTTTAAGAGATGCGAAAGCAAAGTTGTTTAGGAGATTTGGATAAGAAAACAAAGTTGCGAGATAAGCTCTTTGAGAAAATGAAGAATGGCGAAAAATGAGGAGTTGTTAGAAGATGAAAGATTTTGTATATTTCGTTTGATCTTCAGTTTGAATCGCACGGTTCAAATTTAATCTTTCAAAATTAAGGGGCGGCTAAGATTAAATGTTATAAAAGAATGATTACAATAGCCGCCAAAAATATAGATATACGTAATAAAGCTAATGGAGAAGACATGCATTAAATGCGCGACGAGAGAGCATTAATTACGCGAGCGAGGAGTCCCGCCGACCTTTCCTCAAACCTTAAACATAATAAATGGTAAGGAATAAATGCTCCTAGGCAACTGAATGCAAGCGACTGATGCATTAAATGCGGCATGCTTCTGAACAAATTAAGTAACGATACTACGCAAACCTCTTCAGCTGAACTTATCATTGGTTACCATCATTTATCGGGAGGATGGTTGTGCCGATGACCATGTTCTCCCTTGTTGTGTACAGTGTGCATCTCCCAACCGAGTCACTGTACTAAGTTTTCTCGACTTTGTCGTGCGATTCCATACCGATACACATTGTTGCTAAGTATATTATTATCGGTAGTCGGCTTCTACCGACTTGTCTCGGTAGGATCTAGCGTACCTAGCTCAACCGATAGTTCTCTCGAACCTGTTCTCGCCTAGTGGTTTGGTCGGTATATCCGCCCTTTGCTTGTCGGCATGGATTTTCTCCATCCCGATGTCCTTCTTTCGACATGGTCTCGATGAAGTGGTGTCGAATGTCCACGTGCTTGCATCCGGTATGTAGAACTCGGGTTCCGAGTTATAGCTATTGCACTTGGTGGAGTCACGTAGATGGGCACTTCATCCCGAGTTATACCATAATCTCTCAATTGCTGTCGAAGCCAAAGGATCCGGGCACAAGCAACTTCCTGCGTGCCATGTACTCGGCTTCCGTAGTGGACGTAGCTACCGAGTGCTTCGTTTCTTTGAAAACCACGATATCGACTTGCCGCCTAGGAACCGACATGTTCGGAAGTTGATTTTCGATCTATCCCGCATCCCGCATAATCGGCATCGAGAATAACCCGTCGGTTATCATCGGCGGGATACCATAACCCGACCTCGGGTGTTCCTCTTAGGTATCGCGAGAATCTTCTTCGCCGAGTCTAGATGACTTCGCTTGGGATTCGCTTTCGAAATCTTGCGCATACACCTACAGGCATAAGTTATGTCGAGTCGGCTAGCTGTTAAATAAAGTAAAGAACCAATAATAGCTCTATAATCGGTAGAGTTAACGTAAGCTCCCTCTTTGTCTAGATCGATTTTAAAGTTCTTGTTCATGGGGATCTTGACTGGTTTCTTTGGAATCACGTACCGAATCTTTTGAGAAGATCTCGAGTGTATTTGGCTTGATTGATGAAGATTCCTTCAGCTGATTGTTTTACTTGAAATCCAAGGAAATAATTCATCTCTCCCATCATGGACATCTCGAATTTCTCCTTCATCATCTTCTCGAAGCGGGGCGACATATGACTTCGTTTCGCAGCTCGAAAATGATGTCGTCCACGTAGATTTGCACCGGTAGAATGTCATCTTTCGACTTTATGCTGAATAGGGTGCGATCTATTGTCCCCTTTTTGAAGACCTTTCGAAGTAGAAAGTCTCGATAGGGTATCATACCAAGCCCCGGGTGCTTGTTTTAACCTATACTGAGCTTTCCTCGGTCCGTACACGATGTCCCCGCTTGAAAGCCGGGCGGTTGTTCCACGTCGACTTCTTCCTTCGCACACCGTTCGGAAAAGCCGACTTCACATCCATCTCTGCTATACCTTAAATCTCGATGTGTTGCATAAGCTAGGAAAAGACGAATGGCTTCCAATCCGGCGACCGGAGCAAATGTTTCATCAAAGTCAATTCCCTCTGCCCGATCGTATCCTTTAGCAACTAGTCGAGCTTTATTTCGACAATGACGTTGTTTTCATCTCGCTTGTTCTTGAAGACCCACTTAGTTCCAATCACGTGCCGATGTCCTAGGTGCCGTCGACAAGCTCCCAAACTTCATTTCGACGAATTGGTTCGGCTCTTCTTGCATAGCAATGACCCGATCAAGCATCTTTAAGTGCGTCCTCTATCGACCGAGGTTCTTACGTAGACAAAAAACAAGAGTAAAGTGAGCTTTCTCCTTGATTTAATCTTGATCTCGTCCTTATAGTTGCTTGATGGATCTCCAATGATAAGATCTCGAAGAATGAGCATCGAGCCACGAACGCCCGAGTCGGGCTTCTTCTTCGATACCACTTACGCACGATCGTAGGTGTATTAGGCATTTCGATGTAATCTTGTTTTGTGACCGTAGTAATTTAGTAAGAAGGTTAGGATCTACCGAGTTTCCGGTGTTCGGGGGCATTTAGCTCGGGAACATTAATCGTTCCCCACGAGTTTATATTCTCGGTAGAGGTCTCGATTACCACGGGGGCTTCCTCATCGACCGAAGTTACTCGTTGTTGATTCCGTTCGATAGAATCAACTAGGTTAGCTACATTGCTTGTTGGGCGAGTCCGAATTTCTTCATCTTCGACTCATCATCCCAACAATCTTTGGATCTTTTCGGCTTTGTCATTTAGTTCGAGATCCCGTAGCTTGCTCGCCGACATCCTCGATGCTTGACTTTGTATCTTTCCCTGTTCTCGGTAACAAATTCATCAAAAACAACATGAGGGCTTTCCTCCACGCAAAGAGTTCGATAGTTAAAAACTCGAAGGCTTTACTGACTCGGGAGTATCCTAAGAATACTCCTTGATCAGATTTGCTATCAAAGACCTTCAACCGATCTTTCCCATTGTTGTGGATAAAGCAAGGACAGCCGAAAACATGAAAATGAGAAATAGAAGGAATTCTCCCTTTCCACGGTTCGTATGGCGTCTTCATGTGTTCTTTGTGTCGGTAGTGATCGATTCTCGAGTGTAACGGGCGGTGTCGGTAGCATCAGCCCAAAACTTTGAGGGTAGTCCGAGAATCCTGCGAGGAGCGTTCTTGCTTGCTTCTTTGAGAGTTCTGTTCTTACGTTCAAGCAAGTCCGTTCTGGCCGAGGGGTGCGCGCTGTGATGTCTCGTGCTTGAATTCCCTCTTTATCGCAGTATGTCTTGACTACCGAGTTTAGAAACTTCTGTTCCTCCCGTCGAGCGTATCTTCTTAATCTTGATGTTCTTTTCCACATTGAGTTTCTTCAGTAGATTAGGTAACTCAGTCTGAACATCAGATTTGTTGGCGATGAAGATGACCCAAGTATATCTCGAGTAGTCGTCTATGACGACGAGGGCGTACTTCTTGCCTCTTATAGTCACTGGAGAGACTGGCCCGAATAAGTCCATGTGAAGTAGCTGAAGGATTCCATCAGTGGAAGGTGACGGAATAGGTGGATTGCTACTCTTTGTTTGCTTTCCCTTCAGGCACGCTTCACAATTTCTGTCTTTGATAAACGATTCGTTGGGCAGTCCTCTGACTTTAGAGTTCTTGACAAGCTTGTTCATGGTTTTGAAGTTCAGGTGGCTGAGTCTCTTGTGCCATAGCCAGCCACTTGTTACCTGATTTAGTCTGTGCGAGCAAGCAAGCCTCAGGTTCTGCGGTATTCCAGTTTGCAACATAGATGTTCTTCCTCCGCGAACCTGATAACACTGTTTTCCCTGTAGATTTGTCAACAATATCACAGAAACTAGCGTCAAAGATTACTCTGTTAAGATTATCGCACAGAATTGGATCGAAAGGAGATTATGTTGAAGTCCTTCAACATATGTTACTCTTGAGGCGTGGCGAGTCCCAATGTTCGGCGTTCCGTATCCCCTTGTGTAGCCTTTGGAATTGTCACCGAATTCATTCTCGGGACCATCTTCTTGTACGTAGTTGGTCGGCGAGCTCTTCCGGTAAGTCATGTGTCTCGAGCAGCCGCTGTCCACTATCCACGGGTCCTTATGCACTCGCAAAACAGAGGCATTTTTAGGTACCCTTTGGTTCGGTTGGGTCCTTACAAGGTTAGTGGGTGATTTCGGAACCCGGATCCGTCTCGGGACCTTAGAAGTTCCAGGACTTCTTCTTCGAACCTTATCGGCTTTCTTCTCCACAGGACTTGGAGATACCGACTTTACGCTTATAATTTTGGGTTCGGGAGCTTTCTTCTTCGAGTCTTAGCGCTTCTCCCGACCACGGGCTCATAGTAGTACGAGCCGTACCGAGCCGGGTGCTCATCTGATGGCTCCTTGTGCCGTTCCCGCCCATCCGACCTTCTTGATTCCCCACGAATTTGATCGCGGTGTCCCGGGGCTGGAACCTTTGGTCACTGCTTGTTGCTACTCGGTGAGGTGTAATTATTTTCTCGTTTGTTTTTCGCCCGAGGTGTGGTGTCGGCGGCTTGCACCTTTCCTCGACGAACCTATCAGCCAGGGTTGCTGAGCTTTTGGAGGTAGAAGCTTCGTGTGTATAGCCTAGACCTTCTTTCACAGAAGTTGACCGTTGTGCTCTAAGCATGCTTTCAAGCTTCTCCTTCGCTCCTAGGTATTGTTCAGTCATCAATCCTCTCCAGACTTCGTCACTCCTTCTGAGTAAGTCATAGTCATTCTGCACGTCGTGAGCTTCGACTGAGCTTGGCTATTTCAGTCTCTTTCTCAGAATTGTCCTTGGTCAGAACTGAGATCTGAGTCTCTTGAAGCTGAGACTTAGTCATGAGAGATTCAATCTCTTCCTTGAGTCTCGCAACTAGATCCACTGACTCAGTAGAGACCTGACAATCAGAAGAAAGTCTCTGATTCTCAGCCTTTACCTGTTCAAGTTCCTGGATGGTTCTGCTGAACTCTCTGCTCGACCGAATCCGTTCCTCTAGCGAGATCATCGTAGGCTTGTACCACATCTAGAGGATCATCACGTGACCGAGCACGTGTCTTGTGTCTTTGTGTGAAGAAGAGGTAATAATGCGTTTAGAATTTACCTCGGCCTCTTCTCCAGGCCATCGAGACAGTATTCGGCCGACTCATCGAGAACTGTCTCTGCGACCTCAAGCTGCGACGAACACGGCTTCATCTTCCGAAGAATACATGAATGTATCCTCCTCAATTGAGTTGTCGGATATCTCTCCTGGCTATATAGGCCTGTCGTCTCTCGGCGAATTTCTTTCTCCTGGCTGCCGTTCTACTCTTTGAGCAGGTGAGAGTTCGGGACAATCGTGCTTGATAGTGTCCCTCCTTCTTGCGGTTGTAGCAGGTAGATGTTCTGTCGCTCTTACCAGTGAGTCTTTAGACGGACGGCGGCAGACTCCGATTTCCTGCATTCGGTAGAAGGATTAGATTCTTCTTTCTTATGATAGTCTTTCTTACCCGAGGAAGAATCTCGGTTGTATTTCCTCGGCTTTCGACTCTCTCCTTTTCCCTCGATATTTGAGAGCCATCGGTGCTGGGCCGGTCGGGCCCGAAGTCTCGGAAGACTTTGCTGCGATGTGGCCACGGCTTTGCTTGAGGAAATAGGCTTGGCTCCGGTATTGCTTGGTTGTTGCCTTGAAGGCGTGGTCGAACCGTGTGTCGCTGGAGCGCTTAAGCACTTTTGGGGTAGGCTATGCTCGAATTCCTCCGATTTTAATTCCGAAAATATAACATCAGGAGTTAGAGCATTTAGATCAGAGCGACGTAAATAAGTAGCAAATGGAAGCCACTTCTGTCGGGGCAACGCTCTCAAGATCTTGGTGTTCATCTCCTTGTTGGTGAACGACCTCCCCGCCCATTGATGACATTGACTTGATTGGTGAATCCGACACTCAGCTCGTCAATGGTTTCAAGTAGGCTCCATTGCAAAGGCGTCGAACTTCTGAAGTTCTAGCTCGAGCTTGTTTTCTTTGATCGAGGGGTTCCATGGCTCGATCTGCCAAGGCGTCCCATAGCTCTTTCGCCGTTTTGCAATCTTGTACTCTTCCGAGGTGTGAGTCACTGAGCGTAGTCAGTATGGCATTACGTGCAACTCGGTCAAGGTTGTGCAACTTCTTTTCTTCAGGCGTGAAGGCAGATTTGTCTTTGGGAACCTTAGCACCAGTTTGTGCTCCCACGCCTCCTCCAGCAGCAAATACTATGCTGTCGATCATAGGAATGATCGGTCCTGACTCTAGGACATCTGACATGCTGTCGTGGAGTGACGTTAGGTGTGCCTCCATACGTACGCGCCATACCGTGTAGTTCTCTATTGAGAACATCGGCACCATCCTAATACCTGACATATCAGACATTGTAAGAGTAAGAGTATAAGGATGCCTGAAAAGATGCTTATGCAGTGAAAACGGTTTTCAGGATCAGTTCGAGAGGACCAGTATTTCAGAACCGGCGATCAGTTGAACACCGTGTGCTCTGATACCAATTGTTGGTCCGGAGACGAAAAGTCAGGTGTAGAGGGGGGGGTGAATACACCTGAGCTCTGTTTCTTTTTCTCAGTGAAGGTCAGCTGAAGCTGATGTTTGCAACTGATGAACAGTGCCAAGTAAGCCTTCGATCACTGGGGTCAAAGTGAGTCAGCTTCACGAGCTCTTCCTGCGGCCCGATGTCGGCATTACGAAACTCCGGTCGAAGCGTAGTGCGGATAAGTGTTAGGCCCGGAGTCGTCTCTTTTGAAAACGCGTTTTTGCAAGTTAAAACTTTTAGCTGTGCACTTTATAAAATACGTTTTATGCAAACTTATGATTTTCAAGTCAGTTGAATGCAATGCAATAAAACAGTAAATGAACACAAGCGATTTAACGTGGTTCGGATACGCAATATCCTACGTCCACGGTCCTGAACAAGGCAGGAGAACTTGTTGATTATTCGAGCAAGCCTCGGCGGGGATACGTGCGACCGGACGAGTTACCTCTAAGTTATAGTCCTTAGCGACTTTACAATCCAAACCTAAGTTTAGAAGGGAGGGAATATTCTCCAACTGAGAAGGAGTTCTTACAACAAGAACAATTCACTAAATGTGAACTCCTTCGGATCTAAGCTATGAATCTAGAAATGAGCTTAGTCTAGAGAAGATAGGGATCAAAGTGCTCTAGAGAGATGAACTACAAGAAGTGTTCTATGAAAACTAGTTCGTCTCTGGATAAGCTTGAAGGTTCTAGAGCGTTGTGAGTTTGAATGATTTCCCTTGATTTCGTGTATATTCCTCTTATCGAAATCTTCAAATCCTTCTCTATTTATAGTTGTGAGTTGTGACATATGTCCGTTGGAGACGACGATGCCACGTGTCACAAGCGTCCAAAGAAAACGGCCACTATTCAACTTTGTTGCGGCAGGGGCGATTAATGCACTTGTTCATGAGAGCGGATTTCTTGTGTAGAGTAGGTAAGCGTTGTCGGCTTCTCATTGGTCGAGATTTGTAGTTGGTGAGTGTCGAGTTGACCGTTCAAACTACCTCGTATGTCTTCTCTTGAACATTTGAAAGGACTTTTTAGTCTTTGGGTCGCTTTCTATCGGATATGACTTGAAAGTCTGTCTTCTTCGGCCGAGTCGTCGGACCGATAAAGTGAGCTTCGATAGTCGGTTGGTCGGCCGCGAAGGTATACTTTTTGCTTGGTTCTTCTACCGATGACCATCGGCTTGTAGAGAATGCTTCTACCGAGGTCCGGGTCACTGATGCGGGATCTTCAACCGAGTTTGATATCGGTGGCCGACGAAGAGTGCAAGCGATTACACCGATGACGTGGGGTTCGAAAAGTATCTTCAGCAGAAGATCAGTTCAACAACTACCCCGTATAGGACTTAGACAAAAATAATAAGCATTACATCAAGTCTAACCTATACATCAGCTAATCCTATCGACACACTAATCTACTGATATCAGCTCGGTTTTGGGATCTTCAATTCCATAGTACTACTATGATTTCCCCCAATTTCTTTTAACCCTAGAACAGCTGAGTATCAATCTACTGACTCATATCCAACAACCTGGTTTTAAGGTAATTATCAGTAGGGATCTGGTTTTTAATGAATCTAAATCCCCTTGTTCGTCTGCTTCTACCTCTGATAATGATACACCTTCTAAGGTGGAGCCTCAACCTCTTCTGCCTGATACTGAACCTACTGAACCTGATAGTAAACTTGATACTGAATCTGAACCTACTGAAGATCATGCTGAGTATAGTAGTACTTCTGAGTCTTTATCTGCTGATTCTGTACAATCTGATTATATGTTATCTAGAGATAGACCTAGAAGAGATATTCATGCTCCTTCTAAATATGATGATTATGTTAAGTATGCTCTTAGTGTCTGTGATTCTTTGGATAATGAACCAACATGTTATTCTGATGCTATTCATGCAATCTGAGATGAATTCTTTGCATGTGAATAATACTTGGATTCTTGTTCCCAAGCCTGCTTCCTGTTATGTTGTGGATTATAAGTGGCTTTTCAAGCTTAAACATGAACCTAAGTCCATTAGGTATAAAGCTAGGTTAGTTGCTAAGGGTTTTACTCAAAAAGAGGGGATATATTATTCTGGAATCTTTGCTCCTGTTGTTAAATTAACTATTGTGCGCATTATGCTGGCTTTAGTTGCTCATTTTAACTGGGAATTTGAAACAAATGGATGTTACCACTGCTTTTCTTCATGGTGATTTAGATAAAAAGATTTATATGAGATAACCTGAAGGCTTTATAGATTCTTCTAAACCTGATTATGTGTGTTTGTTAAAAAAGGCTTTGTATGGTTTGAAACAGTCCCCTAGGTAGTGGAACAAAAATTTTGATCAATGTATGATATCTTTGAATTTTACGAGGAGCTCATTTGATCATTGTCTCTATTATACTAAGTCTGCATCTATTCTTGTATACTTGTTGATATGTGTGGATGATATGTTGATTGTAAGTCCTTGTGTGAAATCCATTAAACACATTCAGAAGTGTTTGAGTGATAATTTTGAAATGAAGGATTTTGGATATGCCAAGAAGATACTTGGTATGAATATTAATAGAGACAAAAAACTTGGTACTCTTGTTCTAAATCAGATTTCTTATGTGGATAAGATTTTGAGTAAATTCTATGTCTGCTGCAAAACCTGTTAATGTGCCTCTTGCTTCTCATGTTGTGTTAAGTAAGGATCAGTCTCCAAAAACTGATTCTGAAATTTCTGATATGCAAAAGGTGTCTTATGCTAATGATATAGGGTTTGTTATGTATCTTATGGTGAGTACTAGGTCAGATATAGCCTATGTTGTTAGTTGTTTGAGCAGATATATGTCTAATCCAGGTTTGACTCACTGGAATGCTTTAAAATGGCTGTTCAGATATTTGAAAGCTACTAAGTATGTTGGATTAAGATTTTCAAAGTATTCTAATGATACAAAACTCATTGGTTATGTGGATTCCAATTATGCAAACAATAGAGACAATAGGAAGTCTACTACTTCATATGTGTTTACTTTCCGTGGGTCTTGTATTAGTTGAGAATCTCAGTTGCAGCTTATTGTGGCTTTATCTACCACTGAGGCAGAATATGTTGTTGCTGCTGAAGCTTTAAAGGAAGTTGTTTGGCTTAAGGGCCTCTTATATGAACTGAATTTTCTGCATAAAGATGTGACTTTGTTTTCTGATAGTCAATCTGCTATTCAGTTATGTAAAAATCCTGTGTTTCATGATCGTACCAAACATATTGATGTTAGATATTATTTCATACGGGATATAGTTGATAAGGGTATTGTTATGCTTGATAAGATTCACACAAATTTTATTCCTGCTGATATGGGTACTAAGTGTCTAAGTGTAGAGAAACTTCATACTTGTCTTAAGATAATCTTGTTTTAAAATAGTTGTCAATGCATCTGTGTGTTTCTTCTCTTCTCCTACTGCTGCTTTTGTTTGCTGGATGCAGGAAGTTTTATGGGTGTGTGGAAAAGGGGCGATGATGACAATTAAAGATCCAAGTACAAAACTTCATTCACTTTTGAAGGCACACCAATATTAGGCCTAAGGTGGAGTATGTAATGCTGATAGGCCCAATCTTGCTGCACCTCGTGTCCAAGCCCAGTTGCTAGTGCAGGCCCATACTCGATCTCGGCCCAATTCATTAACTCTGGCCCATAACGGCTGCGTCTGTTACTGCGGGTTTCTCTCGGTCCGTTATTAACCCTAACTGTAAAAGGAGGGATAATTGAGTCGAGTTGAATGCGCAGCTGCTCTCTACCTCTCTATTCTCTCTTCGATACACTTCTTCTTCTTTGTGTGAGATCTAGATTGTTTCTGTGTGAGATCTTTGAGAGTACTCTTGTAATAGCAATAGGGCTTGTTGGTGTTGTACACAGTGTTAGTGTGGTGGTTGTATTGGATGGTCTGAGCCTCAATAAAATCTACATCTTCGATCCTTACATAGATTAACATAATATTTTCTTATTTTCTATTTTTAATAATCAAATTAACATAATCTCAATAATTAATTTTCCGAATAAAAGAATGGATGATTCTTTTATTTTCTTTTTCCGTTAAACACTATTAATAATATTTTTCTTATTTTGTCTTTTCCAAAATACTATTCACAATATTTTCTTTTATTCTCTCTTTTCATTTTTCTATTATTTTATAATAAATTAACATAATTTTTTTACTATTCGTAATATTTTCTTTTGTTTTCCTTACTCCTTTTTAATAATAAAATTAATCTAATAATAATAATAATAATAAACCTCAAAATAAAAGAACCTATGATTCTTTTAGGTTTTATTATTTTATAATAAGCGAGTTTAACATTTTCTTGTTATTCGTAATATTTCTTTACTATTCATAATATTTTCTTTTTTCTTTTCATTTTATAATAAGTTAAGATAATATTTTATTTTATCTACTTTTAATAATCAATTAACATATTTAAATATATACATAGACAAGCTTTTAAAATTTAAAATCATTTTTTCAAATTAAATAAGTTATTTCTCTATATTGATAAAATCAGTCCATCCCAACGGGTTTGTAACCGTTGCAACGAAAAAATTGCATGAATATATTGTAGTTTTGAGGGAGATTCTCGCGAAACAGGCAAGGTAAGAGTAGACATACCTATTTTCAAACCAAAACTGACTCAAATCGGGTTTTAAACCGAAATCGGTATAAATCGGAACCGTCTTGAATTGTAAACCGTCGGTTTGCGGTTCTCTTTTTTCAAACCGTGAAACCGTCGGTTCCAAACCGGGTGAAACCAAATATTTCACTTATTAGAATTGTCAAATATCATATATCTAATGAATTAGATAAATGAGTTTTAAATTAAAAACATTACTGAAAATCTAAATCTTCTAATTTTTACCTATATTTAAAACAAACTATTCATTTAAAATACAAAAATCCTACCAATTTTAATATTTTAAAGTAGTATACAAAATGATAAAACATTATTCTATATTTAGTATAATTGCAAATGGATACTAACATTCCCAAAAAAATATATGGGATAAAAGTTGTTCAAATTTTATCATTGAAAAACATAGAATATCAAATATTGATATGAAATTTAATTCTAAAACGATCATGATAATATAGAATCAACAATGAGATTATATTAATATATTTTATTGTTCAATTCTTTCATGAAATTTTATAATTTTATTTATAATTTATTATTGACTTGATTCTAAATCGAAAAAGACATTTTAAAAAAAATTAAAAAAAAATTAATTCAGTAATTAAAAAAAAATAAAATTTATAAAAACCGTGAAACCGATAAATTGAAACCGGAATCGGCAGTTTCAAACAGAAACCGTCAATCATCTACATGTGGTTCGATTTCGATTTTAATTTTTGGTAAATTGTAACCAGCGATTTCAAACCGCAACCGAAATCAGAATCGGAAATGGACATATGTCTAGGTAAGAGAAGAATATTCTATTTAGAAAAGCTCGGAGTTATTCAAAGCTTCCAAATTTAGGAATACAAAACGCCACCGGCACCGCTGTTCGGCGCCAAATCTCTGTCTCTCAATGTCCATTGGGAACTAAGGTTCGTGGTATAGAAATGAAGTAAATGCTAAGAAGCGAGATGGGGAGTTCGCAGCCCAAAGTGTTCAGCGTTAGAATTGTTTCAATCGATTACCACATGGCGCCTCCAATTCCTGGCTTCGACACTTCTTATAGTACTTTCCATGGTAAATATCTATTATTTAGGCATAATTGAGGGTTCCTTGTGTTCTTTTGGCTTTCAATTTGAAGGCTCTCTGTTTTTTTCTTTTTTTCTTTGCTTAATCTTTGTAATTTCATCAGTAGTTTGAGGTTGTGTTACCACCATGTGTAGGTGGGAAAGTGAACGAGGTTCCAGTGATAAGGATATATGGTTCGACTGCGGCTGGTCAGAAGACTTGTTTGCACGTTCATAAGTATGATCCTTTGATGCTCCAAAGTCTTTTTTATTTAAAATTATGTTTGTGACTCCATTAATTGATATATAAGTCTATAGGTTGGTATTTGAGATTTCTGAAAGTATGTTAAACATTGGATTCAAGATTTGTGCATATTGACATTTGGTTGACCGTTGAGCTGACGTCTGAATGAGATGGGTTTGAAACTTGCTTTTAGTAATTGTCCCTGTTCTCACTTGATATTATTGCACAATTGGAAGGACACTACAATTGCAGAAATGGACGAGACATGAACTGATCCAGTGTGGTTAGTTTTATAGGGTGTCGATGATCAATATGGATTCTGGAGCAACTCCTGAGATTTTTCTACTAAAGGACATATAACCATCTAGAAATTATAATTTGATAAAGACGGTGGAATTTATTACTTTTATTCTGTGATCAAAGGAATGATGCAATTCTTATACGAGATTTTTTCCTCAAAACAATTATTGAGACTTATTCTGAGTTAATCAGTAACAACTTGTACTTACAAATGAGTTATTCCAGCGTAAAGAGGATTTCTTTTAGTTGTGTAGCAGTTTACTAATTGATCTCATTTTTTCTGTGACTCTCCTTTTTGTCCATATATCCTGATTTATAATCAGATTAGTTTATTCAGGGTAAGTGTGCTACGGATTTCTCCAAAAAAGGGATTAAAGTGGAAATAAGTTACTAGTATGAAAAAAATTACACTCATTATTAGTCTATTTCACTTCTCGTTATCATTTATCATATCTTTCTGCTGTCGTATTTAGTTATGCTACTACATTGCTGTTGGAAATTACAAAAAGCTTCAATTGGTTTGGGCAAAACTTCAATATTGTTTGAATAAGTCATCTAATGGATTAAATTCTAGATGGTATGCATTCATGACTATGCTTATCTCCTTTTGGTTTTTTGCAGGTTTTACCTTATCTATATGTCCCTATTTCTGATGTAGGCTCTATAGCAAATGATGAAGGTATCTATTTGCTGAAACTTCACCTTCCCTTTCAGTGTTAAGAGGAAATATATGACTTGAGCATATTATTTTGCCCTTCAATTTTTCTATATTAGAGAAAAACGAAAATAAATTGTGAGACAGATTATATTTTCTAGAATTGCGTACTATGCTTTATTGCTTAGGCATCATGAAGTCCTATTTCTCTTATCATCTTTGTCATGTTACCCCGTCGAACATTTTTTAACTTAATATATTATTAAACTGGTAATTCATTTCTTGTGATTGAGCAGTTGATTCAGACATGCATTCTGTATCTCTTGCCCTTGAGAGGGCTCTAAAGGTTTTACTTGAATCTCAATGCCTTCTTTATTTTTCATTTTATAGCTTAGTACACTAGTATAAAATAAAACTATGATTTTAATTTTAACAGCTTAAAGGGAGTGCTGGTTCAAAACGTCAACATGTGCATGGTTTCAATCTTGTTCATGCAAGGAAGTTTTATGGATATCATTCTTCGGAGGAGCTCTTCGTGAAGATATATTTGTATCCTGATGTCTGAATTTATACTGTGCGTGTTTCAGAGTGTATATGCATGTGATATTTTTTTATTTGGGGGAGTTTAACATGCTTTTATGGATTATCATTGTCCTAAAAATTCCAATCAACTAGTTAGCATGAATGACCCGTGCAGCGAATCTTCTTCTGGTACCAACCATTTTCTAGCTTCTTATAATTGATAGCATATGAACTTATTCAATATTTGGATATGTATTAAAGCTGATGAAGGTTAGCTGATGGTCCTGAGTTTTCTGTGATAGTTGGACTGTGCAAAGTTTTTGATTGTATGTGGTGCCTTTTTGTTCCGTTTTATCCTTTTGTATTTGTCTATCTATTTTCCATCTCTGTAACTTTGTGTGGATGGATGGGTGGTGATGGTTGGCTTTGTGTTTCCTTACATGTATACATATTTTTCTGTTAGCATTCTGAATAGATGGGTCTTACATTAGTTATTTAGTGGAAAGCATTTTTCAAATGAAGTTTCTATTATATTGCAAGGTACTGCATGTGTGATCCGATCCTCATTCAGTAACCATTCAAGAAATTATTATCTCAGTGCTTTTCCCCTACTCTGCAATCCTGGAGAATATCTAACTTCTTTTTGTTCTTTGTAGGCAGGTGTTATACTGGATAAGATTTTACAGCCATATGAATCGCATATACCTTATCTTCTTCAGTTTTCGGTAGCTTATCTTGGGTGCTTCGCAGACCGTCTCCCCTTGAAAGAGTGCGGTAATGCCTCTCTAATAATTTATTCTATGTTTTGCAGATTGACTACAATTTGTACGGAATGGGCCATTTACACGTTTCAAAGATAAAGTTTCGCCATCCTATTCCAGATGTTTACTCTCACCGGAAAGTCAAGTACAGTGGTAAACTCAAAACAATGAGAGATGACACCGCTTGCATGGATTCTCAGGTTTCTATGGTGTTCCTTTTGCTAAGTCTTAGTGAGTGGATATCTGAATAAGGAATTTGGTTCATGCTATACTGAAATTTCTAATCTAGGCAGATGTAGCTGGTGATTTATCTTCGGATACACCAATATGGATAACTTCTACAATTCCTGATGGTTGGATATGGCAATTTTCACATCAACCCAGTTCTTCAGCAGGTGAAAATCCACGGTTTAAGTGCCAGAGTACCTCCGAGCTGGAAGCTGATGCTGCAACACATGGTGGTTGTTTTATAGTTATCTAAAGGTTGATGTGTTCCTTTTGTCTTTAACTAATATAAACTTCTTCGCATATAATGATTTGCAGATATCCTAAATCAACAGTCTGTATCATATGTCTCTATGTCTCAAACCCATTCCAACATGAAAATGGTTCAATCTTTAATACCAATATGGGAGGTAAGTTTCCAATTGGCTTAACTTCCACTGGGTGCATACAGCATACCTTAGTAATGTTTTGCTAATGATGATTGCTTGTTTCTATTACTAGGAAGAATGTGCGCGGTATGAGGTAACTGAATTCTCGCTTCTTGATCCAGAGAAGCCACTACCACAAGATGTTTTAAGGAATCTGTTAGGTGGGGCTGAGTTAGAAAAATTCGAGGTAGGAGAGGGTTCAGATAACTGGTCACTTTTGACTCCAGAATCTGTCAAATCTTCAGTGGCTTGTGGAGATTTTCTTGACACTGTGGTTGCTAACCTTAAAGAAAGCAATTATTTGAAGGCAATTGACAAAACTGGACCTTTAATATTGTTATATTCACCACTTCAGATAGCTGATGCAGCAAAGACTAATGAGATTGATACATCTGATCAACTACAAGTATCAGGCAATGCGGAACCGTCGACACCGAAGGTAATTCTCAAGATTTCATGGCTCAAAATTTGTGTTATAGACTAAACTCAAGTGTGGAGAAGATATGTCTCTATTCTTAAGTGACTTCGAATTCTGATTGGTTTTTTAATGATGCCACATCAAAGCTTCATCCATGCTTTTCACTATTGCTTCTTGATAAACTAGGGATGTGTTAGTAATACTGTCTAGACAGAGGTCCACTTCGATGGTCCTTGCAAATTTGTTCTTCCATGATCCTTCGTGACATTTTTTTATTTTTCTTGTGATTTTCTTTTAATGGTTGTTATTTGGATCCAATTATATTATCTTTTTGGTATTTATGAATTGTGTCCATTAGGATGAAGATGCCTTAAGGCTCTTAAAGTGGCTTGCATCTTCTCAAGCTGCAGAAGACATCAACTCTGATGATGAGCTCGCTCACCAGACAATTTTGAGTCCCTTATTACCTTCAAAAGGCATTGACAGAGTGTCAGAGAAAGCCAATATAGATTTTGTGAGTGAATCTCAGAAAGAGTGTCAAGACATTCTTGATTCCATTGATATGCTTAATAATGAAGAACCGAACAGGAAACTTCTCCAGTCCTCTGAGTGCAGTGAGTCGAAAAAACCTTTTTCAAGTAAGGTGATACCACAAGTAGATGGATCCAGCGATGATCTACCATTAACTCCCTGCTCAGGTGAGTCGCTGAAAAACGAATATGGCGAAGCAAAGTCAGATGTGGAAGCTCAGTCATGTGCTGGAATAGCCTCAAACTTGAGCAATAAGTATCTAAGTAAAAGACCTCGATGGGGCTCTTTATCCGTTTGTTCTCAGAAAATGAGAGAATTTTCGCCTCCCAACACACTCTGCAGTTTGAGTGAATACAATGAAAAGATGAAAGAAGGTTTGGGAACTTCTTGGACTGGAAATGAATCAGATAAACTTCCACTTGTAAACGTTGACAAGAAGAAAAATGTGCGTCACACAGGGCAAGCTGGTGCACTAGTGGAATGCTCTACACGGGATTTGATGAGGATAAAACGATCTTGTCGAGTTGAACTCTCTGATTGTAGGATCCCAGTGGAAGTTCAGGCTAAAGAGTTATGCTCTGATGCTGAATGTGAGAGCATAAATATGTATCCTGCCTCAAAATTGTGTAGTTATAGTGAAAACGTAGAGGCTCTTACATCACCGGCACATAAAGAGGAGGCTCGGAGGAACATAAATTCTACTATTGAGGTCGGTGACGAGACTATTCATAGCAAACCATTTTGTTCCCCTCTTTCAGGGGAATTGCATCAATCATCTAATGAGGATGGCATAGATGCATCAAAAAGTGTAATGGAAGCTGACACTATAAAACTAATTGGTATGACCATTCCCAAGAAACCGCCAATTATAGATTGGAAAGATGAGGCAAGAATGAAGTTCCTCTGTTGCTTAGAAATGGGGGTAGTAACATACGAACGTCTTTGCAGGGAAGATCTGCAGATGATTTTATGCCTTTCTTCAAGAGGAATTGCCTGGACAAAGAACAACTTCCATGTGTTAGCCCTAAAAAATGTGAGCATGTCGATGACCATAAAACAGTAATGGGCGATCCTTTTCTTCACCAGAATGATGTGTCGTACTTATACATGCTGACTCCTGTAAAATCACCTCCATTGAGGGAATCTGTTGATAGATGGTTATCATCTGGTTGCTCACATTTTCAGTCACAAGATAGACTCGCCATCACGATTCCTTCCATCACCCAAGGGACTATCTGGTGATATGGTAGATTCACAAGATTCTCAGGCTGATAACAGCAATTTCATCCTGTCTGAGTCTGCTTCTACGTCAATGTCTGAGAAAAAGCTGAGTCAGTACAATCAAGGGAAGAGTAGCATGGAAGGTAAGGGTTTTACTGACACTAAGAGAAAGTTAGAAACTGGATTATCACCAGATATATCTCAGATATCTGGTCCTGATAAAAAGATGAGAACAACTCCATTAAGCCAAATTGGTTTCCGATATCCAGCCAGTGTCGGCCAAGGACAGCAGTTAACATTGCTTAGTTTAGAGGTACACGCTGATTCAAGAGGGGATTTAAGACCTGACCCTCTATTTGATGCCATCAATGTTATTGTTATTGTTCTTCAAGAGGATGATGAATCTATGTTTGATACATACGTGCTTCTGCGATGTTACTCTGATTGTGTTGAAAAGGACCTTGATGCAATTTCGGAGTCCAAGTTATTTGTTTTTCCGGAAGAACTACAATTGTTTAATCATTTCACAAAGCTGATTCATGCTTTTGATCCGGACATTCTCATGGGGTGGGATGTCCAAAGCAGTTCCCTTGGGTTTTTGGCTGAAAGGGCTGCACATCTTGGCATTGGTCTGCTGAATAATATATCGAGTATGGGGTGGGATGTTCAAAGCAGTTCCCTTGGGTTTTTGGCTGAAAGGGCTGCACATCTTGGCATTGGTCTGCTGAATAATATATCGAGGACACCATCTCAAACCAGTATAGCTTCTGCGGATTCCAAGGCTTCTGAAAAAGATTTTTTTTTTAAAATCAGTTACTGGTGAAACAACCCGTCTGGAGAACTCTGTAATTGAGGATGAGTGGGGCCGAACTCATGCCAGTGGTGTTCATGTAGGAGGTAGAATTGTGCTTAACATTTGGAGACTAATGCGCAATGAAGTTAAGCTTAATATGTACAATCTTGAAGCTGTTGCTGAGACAGTGCTGAGGCGAAAAATTCCATGCATCTCTGGGAAAGTACTAACAAAATGGTTTTCAAGCGGGCCTGGACGAGCGAGGTATAGAACTATTGACTATACAAGGGAGAGAGCAAAGTTGAATCTACAGATTCTGAATCAGCTAGATATGATCAACCGAACATCAGAACTTGCTCTCGTGTATTTGGGTATTGACTTTTTCTCAGTATCATCTTGGGGTTCGCAATATTGTGTTGAATCAATGTTTTTGCGTTTAGCACACGCACAGAACTATCTTGCCATTTCCCCTGGAACCCAACAGGTAGCTAGTCAACCAGCAATGGAATGTTTGCCACTTGTTATGGAGCCGGAATCTAGATTTATGCAGATCCTCCTGTTGTTTTGGATTTTCAGTCTCTTTATCCATCAATGGTTATTGCATATAACCTTTGCTTTTGTACATGCCTGGGAAAGATTACATCTCCACCGGCATGTGGACTTGGTGTGAGTTCATACTCACCAGATTTAAATACATTGCGCAATTTGAAACATGAACTACTGGTAACTCCAAATGGGGTTGCCTATGTTCCTTCAGAAGTTCGGAAAGGGGTTCTACCGAGGCTGCTAGAAGAGTTATTATCAATCAGAATCATGGTGAAACAAGCCATGAAAAAATTAGCTCCAACTGAGCTAGTTCGTCACAGGATATTGAATGCTCGACAGCTTGCTTTAAAGCTTATAGCAAATGTGACTTATGGCTATACAGCTGCAGGGTTTAGTGGACGTATGCCATGTGCTGAACTTGCAGACAGTATCGTACAGTGTGGTCGAAGAACATTGGAAGCTGCAATTTCTTTTATAAACTCAAATGACAAGTGGAAGGCTAAAGTTGTATATGGTGATACTGATAGGTATGTACTTTTACTAATTGATAACTTTTCGACTGATCCATTTAAAGTCAAAGGAGAAGTTATGGGCGTTGTTTTTTTTGGGTGCAACATCAAGCCTTCTAAGAAAAATGTGTTCTTGTTTCTTGTTCTTATTTGGTGCAGCATGTTTGTACTCCTTAAAGGGCGATCTCTTCAAGAAGCATTTACAATCGGACGAGAAATTGCATCAGCAATAACGGAGATGAATCCAAGTCCCGTCTTGAAAATGGAAAAGGTATACTACCCCTGCTTCCTCCTCACAAAGAAGCGATATGTTGGCTACAGTTATGAGAGTCCAGATCAGAGCAAACCTATCTTTGATGCTAATGGCATTGAGACAGTTCGAAGAGATACATGCGCTGTTGTATCTAAAACCATGGAATAGTCATTAAGGACTTATTTCGAAAGTCAGGATATCGATAAGGTAAGAAGTGAAATGAACTCGATATGGCTTGTAGAAAATAGATTCTTTGGTAGAAACCTGAATGTGTACTTGCATTTGTGTTTTCTTGGATCAGGTAAGATCATATGTGATGCGGCAGTGGACAAAGATAGTATCTGGGAGGGTTTCAATTCAAGACTTTGTTTTTGCAAAGGAGGTTCGGTTGGGTACTTATGCCAGTGCTTATGCACTTCCACCAGCTGCAATTGTGGCGACTAAGGCACTACGTAGCGACCCTCATGCAGAACCTCGGTATGCTGAACGGATACCGTATGTAGTGATCCAGGTGTTCGTTTAGTGGATATGGTGGTGGATCCACTTGAACTTGTAGGCATCAACTCCCCTTTCAGATTGAATGATGTTTACTACATTAGGAAACAGATTATCCCAGTTCTCCAGAGAGTGTTTGGACTGGTTGGGGCTGATTTGAATCAGTGGTTTCTGGACATGCCTCGGCCGTGCGCGAGTCTGTTGGGAAACGCCAGTCCATCGTACAAAACCCACAGAGGATGAGAATTGACTATTATTATGCATCAACACACTGTATAGTATGTGGTGATTTGATCCAGGGATCAACTCATCTGTGTCATAACTGTTCCCAGAATGAAAGTAGTGTTGCTATTGCCTTGACTGGGAGAACCTCAAAGCTTGAGAAGGAGATGCAACACCTTGCTGCTGTGAGTATTACTTATTTCTTATCTGATATAAAATTCTCTCTCTCTCTCTCTCTCTCTCTACAACATGCAGATATGTAGGCATTGTGGAGGTGGGGATTGGCTTATTGAGAGTGGAGTGAAATGCACTTCACTGGCCTGCTCAGTTTTCTATGAGAGAATGAAAGTCCAGAAAGAATTGCAGTCACTGTGTGAAGTAGCTACAACAACCGGTTTCTATCCAAAATGCATGGTGGAGTGGTTCCAACTCTTTCCAACTTATACTTACTATATAGTTGTAAATTTAGTGCTTTGTAGTTCTATACATACTAGTGTTAGATTAGAGAAGAAGTGAATTTAGGGAGTGATTAAAAGAGGCTGCTATTGTATAAAGCTGTGATTTGCACTGAGGCCAAGCAGATTCCGGCGCCTGCGCATTCAAGTAAACAATCTTCCTTTTCGAGCACAACAGACTGCCACATTATGGCGCCGGAAAGTTGAACTCTCGACTCCGAATTTGAGTTCGTAATACTTCACCTTTGTCATGGAATCCTCTCTTAAGCTGGTTGCTATCAGTCTTCCCTTCACGTCCGATCTAGTGATGGTTCGGATGAGAGCTGCACCCACGGCTTCAGCTCCTCCGAATGCCTCAATCCTGGAGGGAAAATCATAACTACACAGAATCAACGGAAGTGGAAGGCTTTATATTCCCTATGCTTACGTGAAATCAATGGGGACAGGCGAAACAATAACGCTGACATTGAGCTCTCCGGTTGAACCAGGCGGCCCAAACGCCACCGCCGGCTCGTTCACATTCCTCCGCCGCCCGCTCAAGGGAGGAGGATCCAAAGCCATTTCAGCCTTCCCGGCTGCTTTGTACAGTAATGTCTGATCCCCTAACCAGCTCGCCGGATATACAAATTCTGTCACACCAATCAATCCCTAATTTCAGAACAAATAGTAGTAATAATAATTACTACTTCCATACATGTTCGAAAATGAACCAAATTACACTTACTCACCGAATCCGTCCTCGGCATCAATGTATCGACTATATCCGGCGACGGGATAGAGCGCGTCGAGTTTAAGACGCCGAGCAGCCTCCGGCGAGAAGCCGAGTACGAAGCTCGTGAGTCCGCCGAAATTAGCGCCAGCCGCCAGTAGAGAAGCGGCGCCGACGCCCGTGAGAAGTCGGCGGCGGAACACGGACTGTAGTGGTCTGAACTGCTCTGCTGGCGTCAGTGTGGCGTCGTCGGAAGATTGCTTCATGCAAATCCGACGCCGCGAATTGAATGGATGCTGCACCTGCACGCCCATCATATTTTTCCGTTTCCAGTTATGATTCGGATTTGAATTCATCCTTTTTCTGATCCATTTCTCCAATGCTAACTACAAATTTTACCGTTTTTACGAGATAGTTAAATTGAACCCGCCATTACTCACATGTTTGTTCCACTTCAAGTTTGTTTACTTGAAAATAACGAAAATTATATTCCTTGGCATCTACTGAACCGGAGCCGTCCCGCCGCTTAAATCTCCACAGTCAACCCCACCTTACGCTTCATCTTTTTAGTCAACTAATACACCAGCATTGTGCATTGAAAAGAATAAACAGATTTGTTGTGCAAGGAAAAAATGCATGTGAATTCCTGCTACTAGCCTTTAAATTAAACACCAACTTGTCCGCTTCCAACCTTTTTCTTCCTTTTCAGAGTCAAAGCTACCAAGCCTGGGCTCATGGCGAAATCATGTTTTCCCAAATGCAGGTTAGGGAGAATAATGGGATGGCTTCAGATTCTGTTCGGAGGGCTGGTTATAATCATAAGCATATCCACTCTCTCTAGATTCTACTCCGCCGGATTCTTCTTACAATCCGAGGACTTCTGCCGCCATTTCTACGGCTCCAACGTCGTCTACCAAGGCGTTGACGTAGCCGCCTTGGCAGCCCGACTAAACGAGGTGGTCGGGAAGATGGAGACGCTGCAGGAGAAGCTCGAGTCCACCGTGCAACGGATGGGGACGAACCTCGTAGACTTGCATTCCACTAACATCTCTAGATTCGACCACAAGAAGTTCTTGGAAGACGAGGTGATCAGGCCACTCTACTCCGCCCACATCGCCCTCCGCCAGATCCGACTCCCTAAAATCGTAAACGCCACGATTAAATCGGATCCGTTGATCAACGAATTCGTGGTGGAGGAGATTAGGAAGTATATTACTCCCAAGGAGAACAGAGTGGGGAAGGTTAATATTTATGGAGGAGAGAGAGTGTACAACTCGATAGGGCATGCTTGTGTAGCTGTGAAGAAGGAGCTGGAGGAGTACATGGATTATGATGTAGGATCCTACTGTAAAGATGATTGGATCCTGGGGCAGAAGCTCATGATCAACGGCTGTGATCCTCTGCCGCGGAGAAGATGTTTGAGTAGAGCCTCAAAGCTCTACTTGAGGCCTTACCCGATCAACGAGTCCCTCTGGAGATTACCCGATGGGAGAAACGTGAGGTGGAGCAACTATCTATGTGGGAATTTCGAGTGCTTATCAAGCAAGAATCCCAAAAGGGGATACTCCAAATGCACCGGCTGCTTCGAGATGGAGAAGGAGAAGCTCAAGTGGACAGTGAATTCTTCTCTTCCTATAGATTTCAAGATCGTAGATGTGTTAGCGATCAAGCCAGGTGAGATTCGGATCGGGTTGGATTTCGGGGTTGGGACAGGGACTTTTGCGGCGCGGATGAGGGAGCACGGTGTTACGGTGGTCTCCACCGCGTTGAATTTAGGTGCCCCATTCAACGAGATGATCGCGTTGAGAGGGTTGGTTCCTTTGTACGTGACGCTGAACCAGCGCCTCCCCTTTTTCGATAACACGATGGATATTATACACTCGGCCGGGTTCATGGACGGGTGGATCGATCTGCAGCTGCTCGACTTCATCTTGTTCGACTGGGATCGCGTGTTGAGGCCTGGGGGATTGCTGTGGATCGATCGGTTCTTCTGTAGGAGGAGTGATTTGGATGATTATATGTATATGTTTTTGCAGTTTAGGTACAGGAAGCATAGGTGGGCTATTGCTCCCAAGTCTAAGGATGAAGTGTATCTGTCTGCATTGCTAGAGAAGCCTCCTAGGTCATTGTAATCATATATACTGCTTCATCATTGTATTTACTATTTACTTGAAAGAATGTTGAATGGAAGTTAGATGAGCACATTCAAGAACAAAAATTGATGCATACATGAATAAAGCCAGTTACAACTTACAAGTTGCAAAAAGAAAAACCATAAATTGATATCTATGTTTTCCTCATATCATCCATCTCTATGTATACATAAGTTGAACCATCAAGCAAAATATAGCAATGAAACCTCCTTAACATTCCATGCATGTATTTTCTCCTTTGGCTGAAAATCCAGACTGATGCCGCACCATCTTATTGTCCCCCCAAAAATAAATGGTCTATGATAAGTGAAGAATGAATCTTGATGTGATCATGCATCACTGCTCTCGTTCGGTGGTGTTCCGGCGAGCCAACCCCATACACCACGGGAGCCCTGTCTCTGTTTCGAATCTATTGCAGCTTGTTCTGAAGCAGCTTTTTGTCGCTGGAGAATTTCGAGCTCCTTTTGTAAGGGTTTCCATTGTCTGTAGCTTTTGTCTTAGTTCTGCAACATCTACCTGTTGAGGGGATGTAAAAAAAGTGCAACCAGGTCATTCCCAAGCTTCATTACAATAAATAGATGGTTGGCTTTTTATTTACCACAAGGTCCAAAAAAAAAGAATTAGCACTAATTTCTCATATGATACAGACCTCAAGTTTGAAGCATCTTGATTGTTCAGATAGAAACTGTCCTCGAACAGATTGGAGTTCCTGCAAAATCATGTTAGACTAAAAGTTATTACTGGCTGCAAATGTCATGATCTAAAAAGAACAGTCATGATTTGCATATCTGATTGATACTCATAGCAAAAGAATTGCCTTGTATAATTCTGTATTCCGAGTGTCAGCATCTGTTAATTCTTGCTTTAGTTGGATTGTCTGCATTTTCTCCTTATTCAGCGTCGACTCTAGTTCTTCTTTCTCTGCCTTCACGACTGTTAAAAGATGATCGTTTGTCTCTTCAACTTTGGTGGTCTGAGTCAAAAACAGCAACGTAATATGGAAATTCTTCAGGTAAAGAAGTGGTTGTGCATCCATAAAAGTATGAATATATTTTGAATGGTAACAACCTCAGGAAGTAATCTTGATTGCTGATAAAATTACTGCAAGATAAATAATCCAAAGTTCAACCGTTCTTTTCCTATTATTTTCGGTCGTGAATGCTCACAGTAAGAAGAAGAGTTATCAAGTAAAGCCATGTAGCAATTATCTTGATATTCTGTTACATGGTTAATGCGCGCCCAAGTAAAAATGCCATTGAGATTCTATAGAAATGAGTTTATGCATAACCAGTCTGAAAATCACAAAAACCTAATAACCTTGCATGTATACATCAATCGCTTCCAGTTTCAATGGTTAATAAGACATTGATAATGGCGACAATTATGCAATAATGCTTACCTTTGGTCCGGCATCATTATTGTCCATGACAATTTCCCTTGTTTCTACATCCACATCACTGGTAGCATTTGTAAAGTTCTGAACAGCTGATACGCTATCAGGTACTGCAGTCTCAATCTTCTTTGATTGCAGACTTGATTTATGACTTGGTTTAAGTACATGAACCTGAGCAGATATTGAAACTAATTGAGGGATTAATGTATAAAACAATTCCATAGTCAAAAGGGAAGAAGAAAACAGTTGCCAGACCTCATTGTTGTACTTCCCATTGTATCCTCCGAATGAGACTAGGATGTCTTCACCGCTGTAGGAACTAAGGACCAAACTTAAGCCCTGCAAACATTGTCATTACTCTCATTTGAGATTTTCAGAAAAAAGACCGAATATATTTTGTTCTATGCACCTGCAAATACGATTATCAGTCGCACCAATCGACACACTGTTTCTAGTGTTCCTAGAGGGAAGCTGTGTTAGAAGATAACTGCCTCTACGCTATGCATCTTTCAGTAAAGATCTACGCTTGAAACCTTCATATAACTACTTGTGACTATTTTTTAACTAATCCATTTAATAATAGAGCAGCATTCAGTTCCAAGTAAATGTGGCTCCATCTTAGTGATGTCATTGTGTGGTTCATGTTAAAATATGAAAAATTGAAAAGGTAGAGCATTCTTCAAGAATGCAAATACCTCACTTGCAAGAGGAACACGTCCTTCAATAGTAGTAACAACTGACCAGACCAATGTAGGCATGTTGAGGAAGACAGTCTCAGAGACTCCTGTGTGCACAAATAAGAAAGAGGAAAGTGTTTTAACAATTATGCATGATCATATATCACAATTATTTTCCATAATATGAAGCATTACTGGGGGTAAAGCACAACAAAAATCCATGCAAGGTAAAGATACTTCACACTTGAATCAAAGGCCTTCATATGTTTCCACAAACTATTGTTTCATTATTTAATAAAGTACACATGATCAGTAGATGATAACGCCCATGAACATATAACATGAACAACAGTTATGAAGATTAACAATGTCATAATTAAATTATTCATCCCATCCATACCACTCTTATTGTCCCCTCCACCAACAATGAACCAACTCTCTCCAACTGTGACACCTGCATGGCCAGCACGAGGGCTAGGTACCTCACCCTGTTGTGTTGGTTTCGACCATTCCATCTGCATAATCATATTCCAAATAGACAAACGTTAACAGAATATTATTTTGGAACTCCAAAACCAACGAGAAACAAGTCAAGTCATTAATCTCACAGTTTGAAGATCAAGAATGTGAAGATCATTAAAGCAAGTTGCATGCGAACCCCCACCAAAGACTAGAAGGTAGCGATCTGCATGCACTGCCGCAGCATGATCAGACCTTGGAGAAGGCGGAACACCCCTATGAAATTGGTGGCAGTTAATGGTCAATGAAATGCATAAACTTATTATAAGAGTTATTAAGAAATTGATAAGTCGTTACAAGGGTATAGTAATCACCAAAAAGATGAATACGTTCTAACTAGTAACTACACCCCTAAACTCTACTTGACCAAATGGAAATACAGATCAAGATGCAATCTGTTAAAATATAATTCTATAATAGGAATAGAAGAACCACATTGGGAGTATGAAAACTATCATAGTGTAAATAAGCAAGTCACTTTCTCAGATAATTGTTCAGATTAATGATGCAAGTCATCCTTAGGAAGCAGCATTTTTGAACTTTGAAGGCTTCATAGTTTCACCATCATTCCACAATCATCTCTAAATGGGCAAAAAGTCTGAAAGCAAATTCTCTACTATGTTATCAAAGATGATGTCTTGTGCAATTTATTTCATCCAATGTCTTATGTCATCATAGATAAATCTTACACTGTATCCATTCCAGCCCAGGTCATAGTTTCTAAGTCTAGAATGTGCAGATCATTCAAAAGAGATCTATTCGCATCTGCCCGCCAAATATAACTAGAGTCATTCCCACACGGGTCACAGACTGCCCTCCACGAGCTACCTGCAAATCACAGACCACAACTGAGAAAATTTTCAAAAATATAGAAAACCTAGTTTCTATACAAATATGGCTTCTGAAACTATTTATGTGAGAACAAGCACTGGAAGATAATAACATAACAACAGAGCACACTGAATTCAAATTTGAAATATTAAAAAAGTCTTTAATACTTTAATCAAGACAGATATGATAAAAGTTATTAACTCGCAATAGAAATCTATAAGTAACTATAAAGGAGATTGAATTACCACAAATAATACACAGAAAGTTGGAAAAACCAAATCAGGAGCTTGAAGAAAATGTATATGTTCAAAGCACTATTCAATGAAAGTATTATCAAGATATATACCGGAGGGTTTCCATAAGTCTTCAAGATCGACCATGCACAAGTTTGCAGATCAAAAACCTTTACAGTCATACAAAATCAATAACACATTGAGCAGATAAAGATCTTAAACTGAAGTCAGGAAATAAAATAGTTGGAAAAAGAACCATCATGGTAGTATAATAAAGAGAAAACAGTATGGCAACAATAAAATTATGTTGAGAGAAAGGAGACAGTTAAGTTTGAATATTTAAATTGAGGACTTAAGCATCAAAAGCGCGGTAAATCAATACCTAAACAACAAACTAGACAACAGGAACATTTAAAGTGTATGTTCTGGTTTTGTTTATATGCTATTGAGTAGAACAATAGCATTTCTGATACAAAAGAACGCATGCAACTACTATCAATCTTTCTCCACAATGTGTCAGCAAAATGAGTCAACAAAAATTCCAAATAATCTCAAATTATCAAGAATATTTAAAAATGGCAATATCACAAAGATAGAACTAGCATGTAGCTCAATACCTTGTAAAGTTTCAGAAGGACCCTTGGTATGTCCAGCTACTGAAAGAAGCTTCCCATCCCATGGAATCTAGAAAGAGAATGCAAGAAAAACATATTCAACTATTTCCAGACAATTTATTTATGTAAGCATACTAAGTTTTCATGCGGTCGGCGAGCCATTAGTTCCGTTACTAACCAATGAATGGCCAGCACATGGAGTTGTGCCCTCTGACCCTGCTTGAACTTCGACTCTCGACCAAGTCCAAATTCTCATATCCAGAACCTATTTCCAAGGAATGAGAATTTACAAAAATCATATTATCAGATAGCTCAAAAATAGAGAGCCAAAACTGTATAATGGTGGCCCAGTGGTATAGCTTACAAAACAGAAATTCAAGAAAGTTTATTGGGAGAATACAAGACATCAGATACAAAGTGCAAAACATTTAAGAAACTTGTTGGCTTTGTGCTGTTTAACACTTCGAATTTTCTTTTCTTTCTTTTTTATTATTTAGCCTTTCCATGAATAAGAAAACTGGAGATACAGCTATATGAAGCTTTCAGTGTTAGGTAACTTACTTTTTTAGGCCATTGTACAAAGACCATATAACATACATGGTACAAATACCCTTATTTCAGTACCTGGAGATCACTTAGGTAGCGACCCTTGTGGTTTCCACCAAATATATACATCTTATCATCAATGACCGCTGCACCATGCTGAGAATCCATCAAGGGTAATCAACATCTATGATGCAAACAATATTATATAAAACCCAAACTGGAGGTTAGAATTCAATCCGATGAGATATATATCACCAAAATATAGAATTCAATTTCTCGCCAAACCAGACCGATGCAAACACACAAATTGCCAGGAATTAAATATAGAAAACAAAAGCAAATTGAGAGCAAATCGTTGTGATAATTATGAATTGGAAACTCCCAATCCAAGTCCCACGGCAATTCTGACTCCTCCAAATCCTAGATGAAATTAAAAAATCAAATCCCAACCACAAAGCAGTTGCGCCATTCTCAAGGTATTAAACCTTGCCCGAAAATATTCCAATTCCCAAAAGTCCCCTAAAACTAGAGCCCTCATCTCTATTTATAGATGGAAGCCCACATAAAATAATATAAATTAAGATAGACATAAAATAAAATAAAATAATATAAATTAACTATATTGTTGATTCATGCACGCCGACGCCACGACATGCAACATCGAACGCCACGCCATGCCGCTACGTCGATCTTCTCTCGCCACGCCCTCGTCGAACATAAAATCTCTTCCCATCTTCCGATCGCTCCACATCAACTCCCGATCGCTCCACATCAATCTAACTGAGTATGTGTCCGTACTACATATATGAAACAGACAGGCTAAGAAAAAGCAATACAAATCTGAACTCCAATACCTCATATCGAATTTTTGGGTGTGTGCCAGATATTGGAGGCGAAATCCACTGGTCATACACATTAACTACTCCGACTCCTTCAGGCACAACATATTTATCGTATGTTTCCGAAAGGCTACCATTTTCTGTAGGAATATTAGTCTTTGCATCAGTGATGGCATTTCCATTATCAGAGACTCTCAAAACTTCTCTTTTATTCTGAGCCACCAGAACAAAGAAAAGAAAATTCAGGGGAAGAATTTAAACAGTATGGCTTGTGGCAAACAAAAAACAGTTTCAATATAAATGTGCTCCAAGAGTATTTTTGGCAACCATACTAAGAAAAATCAATCAACCATCTTTCTAAATTGTAAGAACTCACATTCATTTCTAAATCTACAACAGGCTCTGCAACAAAGTCCGCTGCTGTAGAATACCATCCTGGATCTTCTTCCTGTTCTTACATTTGTACTTTTAACATCCTTGAAAGTTTCTTTCCGGGATCAATTTACTAGATCAAGTTATACAAACCTCTAATATTTTGACAAAGAGGCGCATTGCCTCTGTAGACGCCATATTTCCAAGCCTGTTCCAGCTACAACAACAACGAGAAAGCAAAGTTACACATTTTTTTGAAACAGACTAAGAAAAAGGCAAATTAATATTACCGGAGAAGATACTAATATAAGTGATCCCCACTTGAAAATTTTGCAAAATAATTCTATTTAGAACTACACTGAACACTCGAATGAAATAAAAAGAAAGAAATATCTTTTACGCGTGTACAACAAGTTCATAAATTAGAGTGTTGACTCCAGAAAGACTGAGATATCAAGCAAACCTTGTCCATTTGCTGTGCTCAATGGGGTTCCAAGCTCTTGGCTTGGGAATGTTGCAAGGCCCAACAGCAGCCTAGATCATCGAGTGACAAGGTTTAGCACATGATCTGAGTACGTTACAAACGCATAAAAACTCCCAACACTGAAACACCCGGAATTCAGCATGAAATCACAAAGCTTGGGGGAGATTTTCCAAGAAACCAGACAGAATCTCAAGTGAAACAATCAATACAAGTGGATCAAATGAAATTAGATCAACTGACTGCACAACAACTGAAGCATGCGGAAGTGCAACTACTAAGATATCGAATTAGGCGAAGCTAAAACCTGCTGGTAGAGCGCGTAGAGAAGCAATGCTGCATCATTTGAGAACTTTGACGCGACGCCTTTAGCAACGGAGCTAGGAGATCCGCCGAAGCCAACGTAGGAGGCCGCCGCGTAGAACCGATCCGGGTAACTCGCCATCGCCGCCACCGCCGTCATATGATAATTCCTCGATCAGAATTGGAAATCTTAGATCGGTGAGAATTGAGAGTTCAGAAGAATAAATGGGCGAAAACGAAATAAAATTTGTAAAATCCACAAGTTCATAATAATTTTTTTATTTACCGTTGGAACTCAATTTGATATTGGATACTTTTGTTGTTTAATTTTATTATTAATTTTTTTTAAACCACACTTGAAAGAAATAAATTTGTATGCCTTACAATTTGTATAGAGACATTTCTAACAGTAGCCAAACAGTATATATCGAAAATCAATTATAGCCTACAACTAAAACAAAACACAAAAATAGTCATTTTGTCTTTATCCGGCGGAGGGTCGATGGGGAGCCGAAGGGGGGAGTCCATCGGCCCTCCATCGGCCTTGAGGAAAAAATTCGAACCCCTCCCCATCGACCGAGCCACTTAACTTGATATCATGAAATTACCGGCTTTGAGGGCCGAAAGGAGGCCGAAGGGGTGGTGTCCGTCGGCCCTAACCGCCATCGGCCGAGAGAAAAAAGGTCGAACACCCCATCGGCCGAGCCAGTTGATTACTTTCAAGCATTCACCGGTTTTGAGGGACGAAGAGGGGCCGAAGGGGTGTGTCAATCGGTCCTCCTTCGGCCCAAAGTAATAAAGGTCGAACACCCCATCGGTCGAGCCAGTTGAATCAGCACAACCAATTACGGGTCTGATGGCCGAAGGTGGGTATCCATCGGCCCTCCATCCCTTCCTTCGAGACGGGATTCGACACGACGCATGGAAGACTTTTCCTACAAACGTGCAGTAAGGCCGATGGAGGGCCGATGGAAGGCCGGTGGAGGGCCTATCGAAGGCACGTGAGAGGTGCAGTTTCAATTCAGCTTTATCTGCTGAAATGACTAGTCGGATATGACATTCACATGCACGATAATCAGGGCCGATGGTGGGCCTATGGTGAAATGACTAGTCGACTTCGATTATCACGTGAAAATTTACAGAAATTTTTCTTATAAGAATGAGGATGTCAATTAGATGAATCACTGATAAAATTCCTCGATTTCACTTCCACTCTTCTCAATTCTTCACATAAATTTGAATAATATGGCCGATTTTCGACCGATTATTGTGAAATTGAACGGTGAATTCGATGCAGAGTCGAATTATGTCGGTGGCCATGAGTTCATGGTTTACATTCCTTCAAATAATATTTCTCTCGAATATCTTCGACAAAGCATTGATCGGTGGCTCAGTGCTTATTCCCTTCCGTTCAACTACTTCATTTACTATACTGCTGCTTCCCGACGAACCGGCAGGATGATGAAGGCCATTCTGGGTCATGATATTGATCTTATGCGGTTGTGCTCTATCGACGTAGAGCCGGTTGTGTTTGTTGTGTACCCTGAAGTGCAAAATCCTCAATTTGATGTCCCGAACCAGAATCAATTTCCCGAAGATAATTCTAATTTCGGGGGTCCTAACTGGTTTACGGGGTAAGGAAGCAGAAATAATGATGACGTTCGGGCTCCCGAAAGGAATGTTCGTGTGGAGACGGATTCAGATCGTGAGGCGGATTTGGACTCATCATCTGATGATGATGAGGATGAAGATATTCCTCCCGCCTTAATTAATTGTTCGTTACAAGATTTTGCTACATGGATTCGGAGAGAGGGTGACGTAAGTCAACTTATGTCTTTGCTAGTTCCAGTCAATCGTTCTTGAACGAACGACGAGACTGTATACGACAACACAGAAGCAACAAGCAACTAACTACTTCCTGTTGTTCCCCTTGATGTATCTGATTCAGTAGCGGCGCGGAACCTGAATACTATTGTAGACGGAAGTTTGCGGGCGTTCAGCTCGAAAGACGAACTTTATGCTGCTGTCGCTCTATTCCATTTGGAAAACGGTGCGGATTTCAGAGTGCAACGTTCGAGTGCTTCCCGCTTGGAATATTTGTGCAGAAGATGTGTTGATTGTCCATTCGAGCTACGGGCATACTGTAGAGGTGAGACGTGTTGGGAGGTGAGTAAATGGGTTGCGGACCACAATTGTACAACTGATTTATCTGGGCTTGGCGAACGAAATGTGAGGTCGAAGGCTATAGCTACTTATATAGCTCGTAGAATGCATCGTCAAAGCAAGTTAATGAAACCGACTGATATTCAGGTGGATCTATGGGATAAGTTTGGAATACAAGCAACGTACGGGGTGGTCCTCCGAGCGCGCAACGCAAATATTTCGATGATTTACGGCGGACATGCAGATTCCTTCAGCAAACTGCCTAAATATCTGCATTTGTTGGAACAAACAAATCCGGGCACTTATACGGATATTGATGTTGATGAGGATGGTCGTTTCCGACATTTATTTATGGTGCTTGGTGTATCACGAGCCCCTTGGTTAGCCAACCTCCGGAAGGTTATTGTGGTGGACGGTACTCATTTGAAAGGGAGAAACAAGGGAATATTATTCGTCACTGCTACTTTTGATGCGATCGAGCAAATATTCCCACTCGCTTTTGGTGTAGGTCCCATTGAAAATGATGTTTCGTGGACGTGGTTTATGATGCGACTGAGAGCCGCATTTCCAACGGATGACAGTTTAGTGATTGTTTCAGACCAACATAAAAGCATAGCGAATGCGGTAAGAGTGGTTTTTCCAGACGCACAACACGGACTTTGTTTCTACCATCTCTCGAATAAGCTTGCGAGACACGGTGATTGGGTCATCCGGTCGTTCTATTGAGCAACTTATGCTTATCGGTCGACAAAGTTCCATGATGCCATGAACGCTATCCGTCGGGAAAAATCAGCTATTTACAAAAAGTTGATGGAAATTGGATTGGGGAAGTGGTCCAGACTCTTCAGTAAAGGTCGTCGTTACAGTCTACTGACATCGAATGCTGCCGAGTCAATAAATTCTCGATTGTTGGAGGCTAGACGACTTCCTATTCTTGCTATGCTCGAGGCAATACGCCATATGATAGAGTCGTGGCTCGATACACGACGAGTAAAAGCAAGTTCCAGAAACAATCTGTTGACAGAGGCTTCTGAGTTGAGGATGCGGAACGAAGTTGATTTGGCTCGGAGGTTTTCGGTTACACAGGTGACTACTGACAAATACAAGGTCGACGAAGGTGACCGACAGTGGAGGGTCAATCTTGAAGACGAAATGTGTGAATATGGCATCTGGTAAATCGACATGTTGCCGTGCAGTCACGTTGTTGCCGTTTTGTATCATCGCCGGGAAAATTTGTATAATCATATTAATGATTATTATACGACAGCGACGTGGAAGGAGATATATGCCGGTGTGGTTAATCCCTTACCTCCTCGGAATGAGTGGGATGTCCCACCGAAAAAAGAGGATATTGTTGTTCTTCCACCAATGATTATGCGGCAAGCCGGACGTCCGAGAAACAACCGTCGTCCTTCCGGAGCAGAAGCCAGTACATCTAGAACGTGTCGTCGAAAAAATGTGGTAATTATGGAGATGAAGGTCACAAGGCGGAGATGTCCCAATGCAGGAATGACAAATAACGAGTGAAGCGGCCCTGTTCTCAGTATTCATTTTCTGTACTGTTTTTATTTTTTATTTTGTATTTTTATTACATTTTTTTAGGAAGTCTATCCTTTTAAATTATAAGGTGTTATTAATCTTGGTCGATTGAGCCCTATCGGCCTTCCATTAGCCCTCGGCCGAGAGGAAATTGGATTTGTGGCCGATTGTGCTCTCTCGGCCGAGAAGAACTCTTGGTTCTTTTACATCGGGGCCGAGGCCGATGGAAAACTTGGTCTATCGGCCTTCCATCGGCCCTCGGCCGTGATGAATTTGGAGTTGTGGCCGATTGTGCTCTCTTGGCCAAGAAGAACTCGTGGTTCTTTGACATCGGGGCCGAGGTCGATGGAAAACTTGGCATATTAGCCTTCCATCGGCCTTCGGCCGTGATGAATTTGGAGTTGTAGCTGATTGTGCTCTCTCGATCGAGAAGAACTCTTGGTTCTTTGACATCGGGGCCGAGGCCGATGGAAAACTTGGCCTATCGGCCTTCCATCGGCCCTCGGCCGTGATGAATTTAGAGTTGTGCCCGATTGTGCTCTTTCGGCCGAGAAGAAATCTTGGTTCTTTGACATCGGGGCCGAGGCTGATGGAAAACTTGGCCTATCGGCCTTCCATCGGCCCTCGGCTGTGATGAATTTGGAGTTGTGGCCGATTGTGCTCTCTCGGCCGAGAAGAACTCTTGGTTCTTTGACATCGGGGCCGAGGCCGATGGAAAACTTGGCCTATCGGCCTTCGGTCGAGAGGAAAAAAAGGAACAAAATAGTAACATTTAACCGTGTAGATTTGAAATAGGAAAATTTTACCGATGGAAATAAAATAGGAAAAATTTAACTAATGGAAATAAAATAGGAAAATTTAATAAGCACTAACTGTCTTCCACCAATAATGTTAATTTGTCTAAGATGCTAAGAATACACATACGAACAATCTATTCTTCGATGTAGCATTGTTCGAAGCATTTCCAGGCCATCCACTCCCGATACCTTCTAATGTTGCTCTTCTGATTACCCCACTTGGGTGTAGGCCATCCTGTGATTAGTCGTTCGATTGCCATACATGTAAATGGTCCACAACTGTTCGAGTCTGGTTGCTTGAATTGTTCAGTCTGCGGCATCAAGACGAACTGGGGACTTCGCCATCCCGGATGCGTCAAGTTGAACTTATTCGTCATCCAATAACTAGAAGCCTATTGAAAGAAATTTACAAAAAAATAGCATTAAAATAAAACCGACAAAATTAAGAATTTGAGATACGTACATCTAGCAAACGTCCGATCAGTTTGCGGAGCGGCCTCAGATTTTGTTTTCTCAGCTCAAATATTTGCTCGTCTGCCTTTTTGTTTAGTGAGTCATACAGCTCCAATGTCCAAGACTCGATACACAATCGGACAGCGACCCAATGGGAGGCGGCCAACACCGGAAAAATGACCTATAAGTTACTCAAATTAGTGCAAAAAAATAACAAAATATTTAGTGCAAAAAAATAACAAACTCTTAGCACTTATGTATTTTGCATTGTATCACGGCATCCTTGATCCGCCAATTCCTTGATCCGCTCCAAACACGGCCTCGAGCAAACCCGAATTAGGTATCCAACCTTCATAGTTCATCTCGAAGCGCTCATGAAACTCGCTATCAGGCTCATAGATTTTTGTATTCCAAGCGTCCGCGAGCGCCGTCTATAAAAAAAAAACCCATTATCAGGAAAATCATAGTTAAAAAAACAAACACATTGAAAAAACTATACTTACAAAAACTGTCGAGTTTGCTATGACCGTGTAGCGTGAAGCAGGAGTAGCCAACACGTCACGGTCTTTGACCTCAAGCCTCTGTCGAAGGTAGGACATGTAAATATCAACCTCCGCCTGCCCCATGTCGGACTTAACGTTGAGGATGCTCTTGAAAAAACTATGCGAGAGCTCATGCTGCGATATCGTAATCTTTGCAAAAACACCAGTGTCTATGAACCCCTCAGAATTTCGCCTCAATACGTCACCGACATCTACCATGTATGGAGCCCCGGAAGGATTGTCTCGTGGAGTCACTAAGGGCTGCAATATGAAAATATGATGTATTAATAAAATATTTAAATATAAATCTTCAAATCAAGTTTGTACCTCATGTCTTTCTTCAATTCTCTGTTCCGGAGCTTGCTTTCATACATTTATCGTACATCCTCCGTATCAAAAAGGTCGGAATCGATAAACTGATGTGGCTGCATTTATAACAAACACGCATAATGAAATTAAAAAAATAGAATTTCAATTTTAATAATTAAGTAACAATCTTCAGATACCTGTACAGGCGGTGGGTCAACTCGAGGGAGTGGCTCCCAACGTCTAGGGACCCAAACATCTCTCTCCTCGTACATAATATGTCAGCCCTGATCAAATCCCCGATGAATCATTCGAGCAGCCGTATCCTAATGATCTACATCGGGATTCGTCGTGCATTCCTCATCTTCCCGTGGCTGATCTTCAGTTTGATTCCAGCTCGGCCATTGATGTACAGGGAGAATCCTCCCCCGCGGTGTAGAAGTGTCCTCCTCCGAATGGTGACCAGTGTCCTCGGCTTCCCACGACTCCAAACTAAAGGAAGTGGAACCTCTGCTCCTACCCTTGCCCTTGCCGCTGCCAAACAACTTATCGATCAATTTTCCAACTTTTTCGAAAAATTGTCCTTCCCGCTCCTTCCACCGGTCATCCACTTTCTTTAACAGTGCTCCTCGCGCTGGTCGAACCATTCTTCTAAAGTCCGGATGACTCAGTCGTAAGTAGGAACAGTCGAATCTTCATCCTAACGATGCTCGGATGACTCTCCCTCAGCCGGTGCGCGTTTCTTCTTTGATTTTTTCTTTTGTGCAGCGGGCGTAGGAGCCCGTACACTGCTAGCTTCATCAACTCGCCTCGGCTGTATGGGGACGGGTGTGGGAAACGATACACCAATCGGATCATCTCCATTCACCCTTCTCCAGTATTCTGTTAGTTGCTCCTCCGGAGTAGGCATCAGAGTCTCAAGGGGAGGTGTATGCATCTGTTTCAAAAAATTTCATCACAAGTTATAATACACTCTTCTACTTGTAAATTTTTTAATAAATATTTAAAATGTTATTTACCGGTGAGGCGAAGAAACTGATCCACTCCGTATCTGGTGGCGTAGTATAAACCTACTTAATACAATGAGGCATACCTCCGGTGTTGACAAGACGGACACACAGTCGGGCCAAATCTGGTATCACCTCGTATGCCCAAATCTATAATACAATTAAAGAACACCATTAAAAATCATGACAAGTATAAAATTATCGATAAGTAAGAAATCAGAATAATTAAATATTGATTCGTACCTGAAGGGCCCAAACTAGCCCATAAATATTATATTTCGATTTCACGCTCTCGATTCGCTTCGGTACGAAGCTCATGTAGTGGAGGAGGGCATTGTAGGTGTAGGATCCCCATGGAAACGCGTTCCACAAGTCTAAATCATCTGTCAGGACCCACATCCACGTCTCAACCTTCTTCGTCTCAGCAGGAGCGAAGAAAAAACACATTAGTGCCAGGACATTGGCCACCTTCAGATGCGCATCTTCAGAGAGCTCACCGAGCTTATCACTTTTCCACATTTTAAGTAAATCGCCTCCTGTTATTGGATTTCCTTCTGTGAGGCTCATGTATATCATCGACTCTCGGGCCTCGCGAGGTGCCTTCGTATCAAAAGAAGAGGGATCGAAAAATAATCCAGTCACCAGTGCATATTCTAACTGTGAAAATCTGAGCTCTCGCCCGGATATGTGAAAACGAACCTCCCCGGGCGGTGCCTGCACCTCATAGCACATCAGCTGATGCAAGGCTAATACGGAACTTTTGCCCTTCCTCCAGCTCAGATGCCCAAACTGTCCATCTCTAAACCGCTGGACTAAGTTATTACCCCCCCCCATCTCAAAAGTGTCTTCTTAATCAGTTCCGGTAAAGAATCTCTCCAGTATGTAGTGACTTTAATGGTCTTCTCTCTAATCGGGAGTCGGATATAATCGGGCTATCAGTCGAACAAAAAAAATTATAAAATTGTTAAGACAACAGCACAAGGGCCGAAAGAAAGGCCGATGGAGGGCCGAAGGTATGGCCAAACTGAAGAAAGGTCGAAGAAGGGCCGAAGGCAGGGCCGATGGAGATTATACGCCATTGGCCTTCCTTCGGCCCTTCATCGACCTCGGCTGCAAACGCAGATTAACGAATACAAGGCCGAACAAAATGAATAAAGGTCATATTCACCATGGAAAACGACGACTGAAACCCAATTCAATTCATAATTCTGAAATTTCGACACAATTCGACCAAAAATTCGACATGAATTCCACAAAATTCGATAGAAATTCGACATGAAATTTAACAGAAATTCGACATGAATTCCACAAAATTGGACATATCAATCGCAAATTTCAGAACAATAGCAAGCAATAGCAAACAATTCGAAACCCAATTCGACAAAATTAGACATGAATCTGAAAAAATGACATGAAAGAGGGCCGAGAATAAAAACCTGTTCGGCGTCCATGGCGGTCTCGGCTGTCGGCGGTGGTTCCTCGGCGCTCAACGATAGTCGGCGGTGGCTCCTCGGCGGTGGTTCTTCGGTCGTACCTCGGCAGCGATAGTTGTCGGCGTTCGTGTGTGTATTTTAACAGCGTTCGGCCCTGAATCTGTTTTCTCACAAGGTCGAAAAAATTGGGTGTTCGATTTCAAATACTAATTTTGATTTATTATCAGGGTCGATGTCACGGCCGATGGGGGGACGATGGAGTATAAATTAATTTTGGTCCTTCACTATCGGTCTTTTTTTTACGGGCCGATAGATCGGCCTAAGGAGGGCCGATGTCTATCGGCCACGAAAAATTTTAACACAGAAATTCCATCGGCCTACATCGGCCCTGAGTTTTTCCATCGGCCCTCCTTCGGCCCTTCGGCCATCCTTGTCCCTAATAAGGCAAAATGACTAGATTTGTGTTTTTTTTAAGTAGAAGGCTACATTTGTTTTTTCGTTTTTCTATTTGGCTAACAGTAGGTATTTCCACATTTGTATATGTATTATATTTTATATTTTATGTGTCAATTAGTAATCATAATTTACCAATACTTTTCATTTATATTTTATTTTAAATTGGAAAAAAAAAAATTGTTTTTGAATAAATAAAGGCGGATTTTTTATTTATATTTAAAAATATAGTATATTTTTTAGTATGTTTATTTATATGCTTTAAGCACCAAATGTATCTTAAATGATGTTTTTAACTTTAACTAAGAAGTTTGACTATATAATTTTTAAAAAACTACTATAGAAAATACGTTATGTAAAAATTAAAAAAGATTATACTCTTGTGAGATAGTATTAATAATTGATGTTTTAGCTTATACCAACCACCACTTTAGTCTATAGTCGAAAGTTACAAGTTCAAAACCAACCATCACTGCTACAATCACTAAAAATCTTTATAATCTATCCCGTTATGATACAATATATGTTCCACCAATTAGGTGGTGACATGTGTATTTTATCATAATTGTACGTGTATAAAAAATCGATTAATTACCTACAACATGTAGTATAGTTGATGAACACAATACTACATGAATAGTTAATATAGAATTGATTTAGTGTTCAATCCCCACAATATAATTTTCAGTGTACTATGAGTTAAACCACATTATCGCACTCATTTGCTATGACACCAAATAGTTTGAGGCTCATTTGCTACGGGCACCAAATATTATGAGATTGATATGAATAAAGTGAATCATCGTCTCAATTTGATTATATTTTGTAGCCGAATATCCAATAATTTAAATATCTAGGTATTTAAAAATTGAATTTCGATAACTTTATAAGCAATATATTCCGAGATATTCTTATGGATTTTTTTAAAGATTAACAAAAAATTCGGAAGTGAATTTTATAATATCTAATAAAATATTTTTTAACATATACTTTATAATGTATTACTCACAATCTACTTACTCTTTGATTACGCTTTAAGGAAATAATATTTTGAATTATTTTGTTCTCATCTATTAAAATGCGTTGATATTTACTTTTATTTATGGAAAACTAGTACTATTACATTAGATATTTTTTGTTTATTTACTCCCTCCGTCCCGTTATTTGTGGCTCAATTGGTTTCGACATGGGAATTAAGAGAGTAGATGATAAAGTATGAGAGAGAGTAGATGATAAAGTAGGAGAGAGAAGATGAGTAAGATAATGAAAGAGTATGAGAGAATGTAATAAAGTAGGAGAGAGAATGTAATAAAGTAGGAGAGAGAAGATGATAGATTAGAAGATATGATAATAATTTTTTACCAAATAAGGAAAGTGGCCACAAATAACGGGACACCCCTTTCAGGAAAGTGAGCCACAAATAACGGGACGGAGGGAGTATTAGTTTATTGCGTAAAGGGCTGTCGGTCAGTATGGGATTGGGATCCCGATCCCGAAATTAGGCAAAATTCGATCCCAATACTGATCTCATAGCGGTATTGTGATAGCGGTATTTGGGACGGTTAAAATGGGATTGGTATTCGGGATTACTGAAAATCCCGAAAATTGTATTCTTTGTTAAAAAAAAAAATTTGTTCTATCAACAGGATTTGTTCTATCATGCCAGAAGGAGAAGATCTTACTTTGGAAAAATAATATGCCTTTGGGACGGCGATTGGCGAAGCTCAACCTCAGTGTTGCAGTGCTTGCTTGCTGGTCACTATAAAAATTATGCATTTTACCGACGGAAGTGCCGACGGAATGAAAACACGGGTCGGCTTATCGACGGAATGTGAGACGCTCAATTTACCGACGGAATACCGACGGAAAAAATCCGTCGGCTACTTACCGACGAAAAAATCCGTCGTTAAATCTTGAATTTCCAATTTTTTTTTATTTTATTGCCGACGGAAAATTCCGTCAGCAAAGTTAAATTATTATTTATATTTGTATTTAAATTTTAAATATAAATTTACCGACGGAAAATTTCGTCGGTAAAATAAATTTTAATTTATTTAAATTGATACTTTAATTAAATTTTGAACAAACCTTTACCGATGGAATAATTCGTCGGTAATAAGTAAAGAATTTACCGACAGAAAAATCCGTCGGTGCGACCTAAATTAACATACGGGCAGAAGCCCATTGAACCAGAACAAAAATTCCCCCCCTTCGCCCGTTGCTCCGCCGCCTCGCCCGTTGCCGCGCCGCCGTCGCCGACGCCGCCCCCACGCCATCTTTTCGTCCCGTAAGTTTCACCGAATATATGTTGCAAGAGCTTTTAGTATTACCTTTCTAGCATATTTTGTTTCAAGTTTGAGTGTTCTGTTTATTTTATTCTTGATGGCTTTTTTCCTCAATTGATTATCAAAAGTTGGGTGGTTTATTTACGATCCTATATCTGCTATAAGAAACATATATATGATTCGCTTCCAATCAATTGCTCAGCAGCTCATAGCACAGAAAATGTATAAGAGATTTGTACCTTTCCTCAGTTCGAAAATAATTTTTGATTTTGGTTGAGCAAGATTTTGGTTCGGAAGGTTTAGGTTTTCAGTTCTCTGGTTTGGAATCGTCTCCATGTACATTCAGTTGCTTCTGTTTTTTCAATTGACTGGTTCTACTTTTTCTTTATTGAGTCTCAATCTTAACTTAAAGGGAAGAAACAAGTTCTTTTTCTTTATTTATGTGTTTTGATCATCAAAGTGATACTTCAATCTTTCCTCGTATCTTTAGATGTTGAGTTTGAGATGATGGAGGAGTTCACGTCCTTCTTATGTAGCTTTGCGGCTTAGAAATTCAGTAATTTATTATCATTGTTTGTATCTTCAAACATGTTAGTGCATTTGGACGTTGGGCAACGACATTCTTTTCTAATTTAATTTTCTTTTTAGTAATTTGTTCAAGTATTATTAGTAATTTGTTAGTATGAAAGAAGAGTAGACATGCCCATTTTCAAACTGAAATTGAATTTTAGTGTAAATAAAAAACTGTCTGAAAGCTTCAAAGTTTGTGAACTATTTAGGCTAATTTCTCCTTCATCATCATCTTCTTACATATTGCATCATTTATCTCTTTATGAACCTACAAGACAAATGTTTTTATCACTAAAAACGTTTGTCTTGGGTTATATCTTTGACAAACATAATGCTCGTGTGTTTACACAGGATTGAAGTGAGTCTAGAACTTTTAGTGAACAATATTAATTAGGATTTGAAATAATGAGTCGTTCGTGGAAGTATACACGGTGGGCAGTAGGCGGTTCATTGAATCCTCAATTTGTGAATGGCATTGAGGATTTCATTGATTGGGCAAGTAGCCAGACAGCTTATACGGACGGGAAAAAAATTAGATGTTCGTGTAAAAATTGTAAGAATAAGCTGTTTTTGACTACACAAGTTGTAAGAGGTGTTTATATGAAGGGATTCGTTAAAAATTATAAAGTTTGGTCATCTCATAGGGAAAAACACGTAACCTTAAATGAGCAAACTACGAGAAATGTGCAAAATGACATGTCGACCTCCTATCAGAGGATGGTAATGGATCATGCTGGGCCAAATTATAATGATGCGGATATTGAGGAGGCGCCAAATAATGAAGCAAGCAAGATCTATGAAATGTTGCAGGCAATCGACACGGAGTTGTGGCCTGGTTGTGAGACCTACTCACAATTGTCTGCAGCAGTTCAGATGATGAACTTGAAGGCTGAGAATCATATTTCGTAGAGGGGCTATAACAGGATGAGTCAAATGATCAAGGATATGCTTCCCCAAGGAAATTTGATTCCTAATAACTTCAGCGAGTCTAAGAGATTGCTTAGTGGCATGGGGTTGCCGGTAGAGAAGATTCACTGTTGTCCAAATTCCTGCATGATCTATTGGCGGGAAGATAATGAACTGGAGAGTTGTAAGTTTTGCGGTACCTCGCGATATTTAGATTACGGTCAGAAATCTAGTAGGAAAGGGAAGAAAAAATTTGTAGGTCGCTAAGAAAATGTACTACTTTCCTGTATCCCCTAGACTCCAGCGGATGTATGCATCAAATGCAACTGCTCCTCACATGCGTTGGCATGCTTCATCAGTGGACGATGGTGTGATGCGTCATCCTGCAGACTCTCCAGCATGGAAGCACTTGGACTCGACGTTTCCTGATTTTGCCTCAGAGATTCGAAATGTTAGATTAGGTCTTTCTACAGACTGTTTTCAAACATTTACTCAATTTGAGAAACAATACTCTTTGTGGCCAGTTATTCTAACTCCTTACAATCTGCCGTCTGGCATGTGCATGAAGGATCAATTCATGTTTCTCACGGTGTTGGTGCCTGGACCTCGAAATCCAAAAGATAACTTGGATGTCTTTCTACAGCCATTGATAGCCGAATTATTGGAGTTATGGGAAGATGGCGTGTCTGCGTATGATGTTTCAAAGAAGTAAAATTTCAATATGCGAGCTGCTTTGCTATGGACCATTAGCGACTTTCCGGCCTACTCAATGTTGTCTGGATAGAGTACAGCTGGGAAATTCGCTTGCCCACAGTGCATGGAACAATCAGATACATTTTATCTTGAGAAGAGTGGTAAGATATCGTGGTTTGACAATCACAGAAAGTTTCTACCACTAAGTCATCCTTTCAGACGAAATAACAATATTTTCCTGAAAAATAAAGTTGTAGCACGTTCACCCCCTGACATGAGAACATGAGAAGATATACTTAGTAAAATTGAGGCTTATGGTTTTGTGAAAGTCACCGAAGACTACGATGGTTATAAAAAATATGCCTCTAAAGAAAATGTTACGGGATGGAAGAAAAGAAGCATATTCTGGGATCTTCCTTATTGGAAATTCTTGTTGCTTCGACACAATCTCGATGTCATGCACATTGAGAAGAACATGTTTGATAATGTGTTCAACATTGTCCTAAATGTGACAGGAAAGACCAAAGACACGCCGAAGTCTAGAGCAGAGTTGAATACATATTGTGCTAGGCCTGAACTGAAGAAGCTTAACGAGAGTGACAGACATTATCCGAAAGCATGTTACATGCTAGGTCGTACAAAGAAGCATGCGTTATTAATGTGGGTGAAGCAGCTCAGACTACCGGATGGTTATGTGTCCAACATGAGCAGATGTGTAGATATGAGTAAGTTGAGAATGTTTGGGATGAAAAGTCATGATTGTCACGTCTTCATGCAACAACTTCTACCGGTTGCATTTCGTGAACTTCTCCCACAACCTGTTTGGACGGCAATTACAGAGTTGAGCTTATACTTCAGAGACTTAACTTCTCGTGCTATAAGAATTGAAGATATGGCGAGACTAAACGAGAGTATTCCAATTACTCTTTGCAACCTGGAGCGCATATTTCCACCAAGTTTCTTCAATTCCATGGAACATCTCCCGGTGCATTTGGCTGATGAAGCTCGTTTAGCCGGTCCTGTTCAATATCGATGGATGTATCCATTTGAGAGGTATAATATCATTCATATTATCGTTTCCCTATTCAATATCTCAGTATTAATTATTATGCATTGAACCACCCTTCATCAGATATTTAGGAAAATTGAAAAAATATGTTGGCAATAAGGCTCGTGTGGAAGGATCCATATGCAATTCTTATTTAGAAATAGAAGCATCAAATTTCTGCTCGTACTATTTTGAAGATCATATCCACACTAGGATGAGGAGGATGCCTCGCAATTGCGAGGTAGAACAAGAAGGCCCGACGTTCGACAACATAGATGTCCCCTCTATATTTCGTCCAAAAGGTCATCCAATTGGCGCGAAGTCAATGAGATATCTTGATCAGAAGGAGTATAATGCCGCCCACTTATACATCTTGTTGAACTGCGATGAGGTTACTGAATATCACAAGTGAGTGTTCTCTATAATTCGCTTGTCTTATTTTCTAACTTATGTAATATATGTAACGACTTAAACCAACTTTCATGAAGCCTATTTGAGGAAGAAATTCGGCGTGCATGTCCAAATATATCAGATGAAGATTACCAAACATCGGTTGTGCAGGAATTCGGAGCTTGGTTCAAATCATATGTAAGATTCAGTATCCAATCTAAATAATTTCAAACAATGTTTTCTTTTCCTAATTAGCTTCTTATGTTCTTAGGTTTCATCCCCTTATTGCAATGAGATGAATCCGTATATACGGGATTTAGCAAAAGGTCCATTAGTAGTGGTTTATACGTACCCTGGTTATGTTGTGAACGGATATAAGTTTCATACTTTATCACATGGGGTAGGAAAGTCCACTATGAATAGCGGAGTTTGTATACAAGGGCAGAATTATGGTTCCGATGCACTTGATTATTATGGACAGTTGGTGGAGATATGTGAAGTTGAGTACCCGGGTTTACCAATAAAACGAACCTTGTTGTTCAAGTGCTTATGATTTGACCCGACCCCTAGAGGGACTTATGTACATCCACAATACAAGTTGGTTTCTATCGATCAAACGAAACCGATGCGGAACTATGAACCATTTGTCATGGCATCACAAGCGCATCAAGTGTATTACTGCTCATATCCTAGTTTGAACAAATCTAGAAAGGCGTGGTTGGAAGTATGTAAAGTTAAACCGAGATTTAAGATAGATTTGCCAACTAAATCTTCATTAGATGAAGCATTTCAAGAGGATGACATACTAAACCCACCAGTATGTAACCACGCGACAGTAGAAGCTGATATAACATTATCTCATCCACGTCAAACAATAGAACTCGATGAGGAAGATTTTGACGAAGGAGATGATGATGAAGAAGAACATGTTCTGACATCAGAAGATGAGGACTTTAGTGATGACTAGTACAACTTACAGGTTTTAAAAGCAATTATGATCTTTTTTTGGCCAAAAGCAATTAATGATTATTCGTTGTTTTCAGGTACATGGTGCCTCCCAGAGGTCGTGGCGGCAGGACTATATCAGCTCCTGCTGGGCATGGAGCACCCCATCATCGTCGGCCATAGGGGGCGGCCCCCACTGGTCGGTGGCCACTATCGTGGTTCTACCGACTCTTACTCGGTGGATAGCCGCCGTTGTTTCGAGATTTCACCTGAGGGGTATGTAATAATTGGTTTTATTACTTTTAAATATATCATCTATAACTTGGATTAACCATTTTTCAATAATAGGCGATTGCTTGAGCCATCTGGATTGGCCTCGACAATCGTTGAGTGTTTTAAGAAGATTAATAACCCGGCTGGATTCACTTGGAAGCTGACTCCTCCTGAAATTAAGGAGCAGTATTTTGAAGAATTTAAGGTTAGTTTTTATTTCAAGCTCACAATCTTATAATTTAGCATTCACTTGTATCTAACATGTATAAACATGTAAATTGCAGAAGCACTTCCGCTGGCCTGCTGACTGGGACCAGGCAGTCCACCACATGTGACAGAAGAGGGCGTCCAAGAGGTTCAGTGATTGGCACTTCGAAATGAAGAAGGGTCGCCCTAAAAAACCGGACTACATCAACACAGAGAGGTGGGAGGCCTTCAACGAGTACTGGATGCGGCCAGAGGTACTCCAAAAGTCGGAAACTGCTTCCCAGTGCCGCAGGTCAGAGCCAGAGTCGGGCGCCGGGATGAGCAAGCACAAAGGAGGGTCCCGGTCAGCCCTACAGTACTCCCAGTCTACGGTAAGTCTCATTTTATAAGTTTTTAGCTTCTTATGTCTTTGTTTTGACATAATTTTATTTATGCATGTGATGAATATGCTTCTCAGAGGTGATGCTCCTTAGAGTCCACCGCCTTTGACACTTTCCAGAGTCTCCATTACAAAGGTGGAGACTTCTCCAACATGAAGGCGGCGAGACTTCATGTAAGCACCCAATTACAATATACAGAATATTATTCTAGAATTTTGAGTTTGACTAATTTCTATTTTTATATTGTAATAGGCGGAGGTGGAGCAGATTGCTGCTGAAGAAGGCCCCAATGCGGATAAAAACGCAATTTATCTGCGGTTGGAAGGGGTTCGGGACAAGAAGCAGCGGCTGTACGGTTTCGGCGAGGAAGGGAGCAGCTACATCAACGCCGCGCCACCGCTCTTCTACTTCTTCACTTGGGCCTTCCCAGAGCAATGCCGAGATCATGCGCCGACTGGAGGAGGAGTCGGCAGCTAGGAGGACCATCCAGGAGCAGGTCGCATTCATGAATGCGAAGATGGACCAGCTTATGGCGTTGATGGGTTCCTCTAGCCGACGAGACCCTCCAGACGACAGCAACCAATCCCCGCCTCCCACCTCTTTATGATATACTCCCTCCGTCCCATTGGAAGCGTCTTGTTTCCAATGGGCACAGATGTTAAGAAAATGATAATGTGTGGTGTATATTGTTTGACTTCTGGATACTTAAATCTTGTCCACATATTCTTGCCTTTTTTAGAAACAAGACGCTTTCAATGGGACGCCTAAAATGGAAAACAAGACGCTTCCAATAGGACGGAGGGAGTACTTACTTATGTTTATGGATACATACTAAATATTTGGATTTTATTATTTATATATTTATATTTCCGTTTCGGTTTGGTTTTTGACTTGATTTGAATAGTTATATGTATGTGCTGTGTTGGTTGGTAAAAAAAAATGCAGGTTGTTGAGAACTGGGTACGAAAAAATAAAAAATTATTAAAAAATAATAATTACCGACGGAATCCCGTCGGTACAACAAGAAAATTGCCGACGGACTTTTTCGTCGGTAAATTTACCGACGGATATATTCCGTCGGTAAATCGTCGGTGATTACGCCTCCGACAGAATGATCGGCGACATTCTCCCGGCGGTAAATTCCATCGATAATTCGTCGGTAATATTTACCAACGGATATATTCCGTCGGTAAATTTTACCGACAAAGTCTGACCCGACGCCGTATTTCCGTCGGTATTCCCTCGGTAAATTTATTACCGACGGATAATTACGATTTACCGACGGAATTTTTCGTCGATAAATAACGAAATTCTTGTTGTGGGTGTCGAAGGTTTAAGGGTTTAGCCAATATGTAGTAGTCGAGTGTTGGTGCCCAGTGAATCAAGCAATTGAATTGAATTGAATCGAGTATAGAGACGGAGAGAGATAGACAGAGACCGAGTTCTAGCTTCTAAGTTCTTCTAACGCCGTCGGCCGAGTCATCTAACCTAATTAAGTTTGTGTTATTATTGGACTTTGTGTTAGCATAAGACATAAGTTTATAAATTATAATTATTATTTATAAGTGTATAATAAGTATATAACTGTATTAATTATTTCATAAAAAATTCGATATTCGAGTTCGGTATCGGTTATCCTGAATACCAAATTACTTACGAAAATGAATCTCGATACCATACCGTATCCCAAAATTCGGTATTTCGGTATCCCAATCCCGCCGGTATCGGTACGGGATTGGGATAATCCCGAATCCCAATACCATTTAGACCCCCCTATGTATATACACAACATTGTCCAATATAAATTGAATGTGTTGGTAATATAGTTTTATGATTTAAGGCCCCATTTGGGAAAACATTTAAGTGTTTATTCTATAAGTGCTCATGTTATAAGCGCTTAAATTGAATAGACTATTGCATTTGTATACATTTATATATAAGTACTTAATTAAAAAAAAAATAAAGTTAAAAAAAATATTGTTAGGGGATTAATAAGGTGTTTTTGGCTTATTTTCATAAGCTATTCCTACCACCTTATGAAAATAAGCCAAAAATAACTTTTTTTTTAGAATAAATTGTTTTCATAAGCTTTCTCAAACGCCTACAAAAACGCTTATTTTTTAAAATAAGCTGAAGTAAGCTACATATAAGTTCTTCCAAACGGGGCCTAAATACTATTGTATTTAGCTGGTAATTATTTTTTTAATGGAGTATTAATACTTATGAGATAAAACTGTTTTTGTATCAAAGATTAATTTAAACTCATAACACAATGTTTTTCTCTTTGGACAACACAAAATGAAATACTCCATCCGTCCCGCTATTTGTGGCTCACTTTCCCGAAAGGGGTGTCCCGTTATTTGTGGCCACTTTCCTAATTTGATAAAAAATTATTATCATATCTTCTATTCTATCATCTTCTCTCCTACTTTATTACATTCTCTATCCTACTTTATCATCTTTTTTCTCATACTCTCTCATTATCTTACTCATCTACTCTCTCTCATACTTTATCATCTACTCTCTCTCATACTTTATCATCTACTCTCTCTCATACTTTATCATCTACTCTCTCTCATACTTTATCATCTACTTTCTTAATTCCCGTGTCGAAAAGAACGTGGCCACAAATAGCGGAACAGAGGGAGTAACATTTTCTACATGGAAACTTCGAATTAATGAAAATATTAATTTAGAAGATAATAATTCCCTATATGTTAGTATATTCAAAAGGAGGAGTAGATAGAAAATAATTTTTTTGGAGAGTAATAGTACTATTTTAAAATTTATTCATTTAAAAGAAATTACAGTTAAACCTCGATAAAGTAATATTCATAGAACCGATAAAAAAATATTCATTTAACGAGGTTATTACTTTATCTAACATTATTTTAGTGCATTGACCCATATCGAGACCGGAAAAAATTATTATTTCACCGAGATTATTACTTTATCGAGATTTAACTATATCCACTCACATCTACGGACTTACTTTTCATTTATTGATATTTTATTAAACATTACGATAGTTGAGTTCATTATTGAACGATTTATTCGTACCCATTTTCATTTTATTCCTAGAACTATAAATATAATCGATATCATATTTCGTAGTTATAATTATTTACAGGTAAATATCAATTTATCAAACATGAATTTGTTAGGATAAAAGGAATTTGTAATTGTAAAAGTATATTAAAGAGCGAAGTCGCACTTACAGATGCAACTAGCGTTTTTTTCCAATATTTAAATTAATTTATGGATTATTGTGATACATTTTTCTGCAACGTACTCCGGTACTCCCCCTCCTAGCTAGGGTTCTAGTTTTTCCCCAAATTTCTAATTCAGTTTCCCCTTCGTCCGTGATTCAGAAAATCATTCTCTTTTCCTTGTTTGAATTGCCGATTAAGTGTTTCGGGCTGAGATTGATTGACTATCGGTGTATGGAACGATATCAGGAATGAGCGCTAACAGCAACGGCAGTCCCGAGACGCCGTCAAGCCGGGAGAACGTTGCCGTAAGAGAAGACACAGCCGCCCCTTCGACCATCGCCGGCGATTCTACCGGAATTAGGGGATTCGACCCAGCGGTTTCTATTGCAGAAGCAGATAGGGTTTCACCTGTGGATGAAGATAAACCAGTTGAACCGAGGGGTCCCGATGCTTTTAATGAGTCTACAGTTCTGAGGCCGCAAGATGCAGAGACGGGGATTACTGATGCGAACGGAGGAGATACGAGGAATTTACCCGGGTCGAGATTTCAAAATAAGGAGTTAAAGAATACGAAGAAAAAGAAGAAAGTAAAAGGTTCTGCGGATTATGATTCAATGCTATCAGAATTCGATCAGTTCGCGGCGGGAGGAGCAAATGAAGCTGTTGGATATGGGTATGAAATTGGAGATATGGTGTGGGGAAAAGTGAAATCACACCCGTGGTGGCCCGGCCACATATACAACGAAGCACATGCTTCTCCTTCTGTTCAACGGAGCAAGCGTGAGGGCCATGTGTTGGTAGCATTCTTCGGGGACAGTAGCTATGGCTGGTATTATCCGGCAGAGTTAATTCCCTTCGAAGAGAACTTCGTGGAGAAGTCACGTCAGACCTCTTCGAGGCATTTTATGAAGGCGGTAGAAGAAGCTGTTGATGAGTTGTCCAGAAGACGAGGTCTGGGTTTGGCATGCCGATGTAGAAACGAGTTCAATTTCTGGCCATCTAGTGTCCAGGACTCCCTTGTTGTTGATGTGGGGGATTATGAGCCAGTTGTTTATAGTTTGAGTCAGATAAGTAAGGCAAGAAAAGATTTTCATCCAAACGAGATGCTTTCTTTTGTCAAAGAATTGGCTTTGACACCTATGGCGCACCAGCATTGGACCATTGAGTTTATCAAGAACAAGGCTACAGCTTTGGCATGCAGGAGGGCATTATTTGAGGAGTTTGATGAGACATATGCACAGGCCTTTGGAACAATACCAGTGCGCCCTCCCCGGCCTACTGCACCAGTGGCCGTGAATCCATCTAAAGGTATTTTTTTACATGATTTTGGAACATCTTTGCTCCGGTATGAGATTGCTTACCTGTCAGTTTTTACATATTTTTAACGCTAAAGCATGGCCTTACTTATTTATTTAGTAGGTTTTGGTAACACTAAAGGTCAGAAAAACTTGTAACTGTGTTGATAAGATAAAAACTTGAAGCACCTTTTTTGACGGAAATATGATTATTTGCCCATTTCAGTGTGCAAAGACATGAAACATGCTACATGGGCGCTTGGAGTAGTTTCTCATGATAAAGGATGTCATGATTCAAGCTAACCTAGAGGTTACCTTTTTAGATGCAAATGGGTTTTCAAAATTTTAAATTCATTAATCTGCATTTTCACAGGTAGTTTATTTCTAGTGATAACTGGGATTGAAATAACGTATCTTTAATCACTTGTAAATTTAAACACATTCTATAATTAATCCAATGACTGCCAAGAAGTATAAATACTTCTACGATAACTGATCCAAAAACGTAACCTCCTCTATATATGACAAAGTTCGGTTGGTATCCATTGTAACTTGTGAATTGGGGACCATCACTTAGGTGATCCAAAAGAATCAATTTTGAGAATGTTTTTTTCTCTTCAAACCGATCAGAACAGAAATAGTTCATTTAATCTCCAGATTTTTTCACTGGTAATATGTAAACAATTAAGTTTGTGGTTGATCTATCCGTCTTTCAAAGCTTTTGTTGATGTTAAATGCTTGTGCAGATGTTTGCTTGCTGCATGTTTGACCGAACTAGTTGCTGATGATAGCCTGAGGCCATTGTTATTTCTGTTCTCATGTTTGTCAATTGTCATTACTTTTGACAAAATATTTGCTGTGATGACCTCCAATTGGACTTCTGCTAAACTCATGCACCTTTTACATAGTTTTTGGTATTGAAGTGCAGTATCTCTCTAATGTCAAGTTGTGAACTGCTTTAGTTTTTTTTTTTTACTTTTAATGCTTTTGAGTTCATATTCCTTTTTCCATTTTTTTCTTATTCTTTATGTTGATCAGCTCCTTTGAGTGGGCGACTGGTGACTCCTGAAGCCCCTGGCAAGAAGAAATACTCTGTAAAGCCTGCCAAAACGAAGGATGAGGTGGAAAAGGATAAATATATATTTAAAAGGAGAGATGAACCAGTCCGCATCAAAACCAAGAAACCAAGTGTAGGTCATCCAGGCCCTTATCCACTTTTGGTTGATGGATCGGGGTTAGCAGGTACACCTGACATCCATGATGCCCAGCAGAGGAATGATGTCAAACCTTTTGAAGGTTCCAACAAACCTTTGGAACGTGAGATGAAAAAACCAAAGTTGCTGAAGCGACATGCAGAGGAACTGAACATGGTTATGAAAAAGAAGAGAAAGAAAGAAATAAAGACGGAGCAATCTGGGGGATTAAGTTCTGAGAATGTACTTATGAATGAAAAGAAGAGGAAGAAAGAAGCGAGAAATGAAGCTATTTTAGATGTTATGATGCCCCTTGCAAACAACAACATTGGAGAGGCTGTGGAAAAAGTATCAGAAATGCCACTTGATATTCCACTTAGTGGTGCTGATAACCAGAAGAATGATGGTTTGGTAGCCCTATCCTCGTCTTCGGAAGCAAAGTGGGTCATTGACCTTGGGAAAGAAGAGTTTCCGGTGCTACTGAAAGACTTGCGAGCCCTAGCCATCAATCCCTTTCATGGAGTGGACAGGAACTGTCTACCAACTATTCCGCCGCTGTTCTTGAAATATCGCTCTCTTGTGTATCAGAAGAGCTTGGTTTTATTGCCGTCAGGCGAGAACGAGAAGTCTGAGGGCAAGTTGAATAAAGCACGTTCCACTGCTTTGCCCGTTTCTGCTGAGAGAAGTAGTGAGAGGTCGCCCATGAAGCTCAAGAGATCTCTCATCAGACCTGCTGATCCAACCATAGGTGGTAGGAAACGCGGTCCATCCACTCAGCCAGATGCCATCAAGAAAAAGAGGAAGCTTGATGATTCAGAGGATATTAACAGAAGGGAGAAGCATAATGACAACTCGGAAGAAATTAAAGTTATCAAGAAGAAGAAGAAGATGATAGATGAGTCAAAAGTATTGTCTACGGAAAAGAAGACCCTGCAGAGGCCCAAGGAACCTCAGCGAGGTGATGTGAAGGAAATACGCGCCAAAAATGCATTCCCAGCATCACCAAAGGTAGCCAAACTAGAATCTGGCAAGAGGATGATGCAGCAACAGCAGCAGCCGCAGGCAAGAGTATCTAATCCGACAATGCTAGTAATGAAATTTCCACCTGGTGCATCGCTTCCATCTGGTGCTCAGCTGAGAGCTAAATTTGCCCGGTTTGGTCCCCTCGACCATTCAGCTACTCGAGTGTTTTGGCAAACATTGACATGCCGGCTGGTGTATCAGCGTAAGGCCCATGCAGAAGCTGCGGTTGAATTCGCGGTTGGTAGTGACATTTTATTTGGGAGCAAGAACGTGAGGTGCTATATCCGGGAAGTTCAAGACAAAGCAGCAACAGCAGCAGCAGCAGCAGCAGCAGATGCGGAACCAGTGAGTAAGTCTCAGAAGGAAGACATCATCCCTGCTAGGATTCCTGTCCAGACCCATCGGCAGCAGCAGCAGCAGCAGCAGCAGCTCCTCAAGTCCTGCCTCAAGAAGCAGTCGAACGAAGAAGCTGGTGCTGGTAATGGCAATGGCAATGGTAGAGGTACTCGTGTAAAGTTTATTTTGGGTGGGGAGGCTGAGCAGCTACTTTCTAGTTACCCAGAGGGTGGATCATCTATAACACATTCTTCTACAGATGTTACTAATAAGATTTTGCCTAAATTTACTCCAGACTTGCAGAAACTTCCACTTAATATGCCTTCTCCTTCTCCTGCTGGTGTGCCTAAAAATGACATTTCGCAAGAGCTTCTCAATCTACTAATTAGGTGCAGGGATGTGATAAGTAACCTCACTGGGGAGTTTGGCTATGTGCCTTATCATTCTCTTTAGGGCCGGGCCCCACCAAGACGAATGTAGTATACCCCGAGATGGACGAACGAGATGAAAAAGAGAGAGCAATTTTTGAACAACAGTAATGTATTTATATTATCTGTTTATTTAAATATTAGTAGTATTAGTGGAGGAAACAAATGCTGTGATATTTTGTTTTTCTGTTGGACAGTGGATGATTATCTTTCTTTGCCAAGTTCGTTGATACGCATAATGAATGACAAATGTTATTTATTTTGTATCTGTATGATTCTATTGCATTTCTCGAATAATATTTTTATTTATTAATTTATTTGAATGATAAAAAGTCAAATACTACTATTATATTGGGATTTAAATCCTTTTCTGAAACAATCTAACAGAATCTTTTGTATATCCATAGTACATAAAAATCTCGTCAGTTTGAAACTAGTTTCCTTCTCTCCCTCTCTAAATCTGATTCGTTCACCTACATTGATCTCTACAAAAGCATCCAACTTTAACGTTAATGAGCTCCTCCGGCTCCGCCCTCTACGTTTCATCCTCCTCCTCACCGCCGTGGTCCGACACCTCTTCCGCAGTTGATTCCCTCGTCCTTCTTCCAAAGCCCTACCCCATGCAACCACCGCCCATACTCCACGTCTCCTTCAACCAAGAGGCCGACTGCTTTTCCGTTGGCACCACAGAAGGCTTCGCCGTCTTCGACACCGATCCGTTTGGCGAGTCATTCCGCCGAAGCTTCTCCGCCGGCGGTGTCAGTCTCGTTCAGATGCTCTTCCGCTATAACATCCTTGCACTAGTGCTCGTTCATGAACCCAACAAGGTAATGATTTGGGATGATTATCTTAAAAAGTGCGTTTTTGAGTTGTTGTTTCGGTCGGAGGTGAAGGCCGTCCGCCTCCGGCCCGACAGCATTCTCGTCGTGATGCTGCAGAAGATATATGTGTACGATTTTGCGGACTTCAAATTGGTACACCAGATTGAGACGATGGAGAATCCGCTTGGGCTGTGTGAGATTTCTCGAAAGGGATCGATGGTGGTAGTTTGCTTGGGATTGCAGAAGGGTTTTGTGAGGGTGGAGCATTATACAATGAGGAAGAGTAAGCATATAATGGCACACAATTCGAGTGTAGCTTTTGTTGCTTTGGTGAATGATGGTAGTCTGCTGGCAACAGCAAGTAGCTGTGGGACGCTGGTTCGCGTGTTTAGCACCAAGGATGGATTGTTGCTTAAGGAGGTACTTTTTCTTCCCCTGTTTGATGTTAATTCTGTGTATGCAGTCGTGTTAAGGGGGAGAGTTAAAGCAATTGGATAATCAGAGTATCATATACTGTCCGGATCGTATTTGATTACCTTATGTGTGTTTGCTTATATGTGTTTACCAGTTCCGTGCTGCATTCTATATTCGTCTTAGGGAATGAACAAACAGAACAAAGACAGATCATTCTCTCGAGTGTTTTGTGAGAATCAATGTGCATTAGTTCTCTTCGGGAATGCTTAGCATTAGTTTGCAGTTGAGATACATAATGACAAGATTATTAATCATTAAGAAAGTTACGTGTAACAGTCTAATAGTTGCACCTTTTCAAGTAAAGAACTCGATGCCACCAAAAGAGACTTTAGAAGGAAGGATTGTAAATTATGGTTGTATGTGGTATATTATGATTTCATGGGCATTGGATTATTACACTTGAGTATCGTATTCATAGGTATGATTCCTACACAGATTACATTGTAATCATATTCATACTCGTGTGGGTATTGTATTCCTAGTTATGATTCCTACAACTTTGGCATGTCTTTAAGCTTATTTCCACACTGATTACAACTCATGTAAATATCTAGGAATGAATCATCTTGTCAACTTTCCTTAAGATTATGCTTGTGGCTGAAATTTGTTCATTAAAATTAGCGCTTGAACTGTGATTGTTGATATCTATTCTACTGAATTGTAAACTCCCCCTTATTTATCCTAGTGGAGCTTAAACTGTGTCTATTTGGTGCCTCACTTACTGAGGTAAAAAACAGTTTATGAACTGGGCCAATCTGGTTAGCTATTTCCGGTGATAGTTCTACATTATTCCTATGGCTTAATTTTAATCTCTGTTTCTAAAACATTCCTCAACAATTGTAGTTGCGAAGGGGTTCTGAAAGAGCAGTGATTTGCAGCCTCTCTTTCTCTGCGGATGCCCAGTGGCTGGCTGTTTCAAGTGATAAAGGAACTGTCCATGTTTTCAGCTTAAAGATTGACCCTGGATATTTAAGGATGGGTTGTTCAGACAAAGCAGAAAGAAATAACCTTACTTCAAATTCTGTATCACGCCTTTCCTTCATTAAAGGTAGTTCTTTTAGAATGTTTTATTTTGTATTAATGCCTATAATAGAGTAACTTAGAACTCAGTCTGAAGTAGATTTAAGCACACGTTTGAGGTAAGGAAATCCGTAGAAATTGTAAGTATCACACTTAGTGTATGCATGAAGAATTTACAGATCACATACATTCTATGGAACAGAACACCCATAAGTATCATTTCTACAACAACCTCAAGTCCTTCAGCTGTGGCATCCCTAAGTAGTGGATATAATCTTCTGTCGTGTTATATGCTTCTTTCTTTCAAAAGAGATATGCAGGTTTAGTGGTTTCAAATGATGTCGTAAGATGATGATTGGTGTTCTGGTTTTAAATATGTAGGTTTTCTGCCAAAGTATTTCAGTTCCGAATGGTCTGTGGCTCAATTTCACGTAAAAGAAGGCTTGCAGCACGCTGTTGGTTTCGGCCAGCAGGAGCACACAGTTGCCATTATTGGCTCTGATGGAAGGTATTAGTTTGCTGTTGTTGCGAGTGAATGAATTTGTAGTAATCAGTAAGTAGGATCTTAATCTTATTTTTGGTGCAGATTTTACAGATGTAGGTTTGATCCATTGCTGGGTGGGGAGATGACCCAACTGGAATGCCACAACTTCTGAGCCTTTATATGATTATATCTGTATGGGCTACTTTTTGTTATTTCATATCATCAACTGTTAATATATTTTTTTAATTGTGTTTATGAGCTTATAGTATTTTCGTAACATGATTTAAGTAGTGCTAGATAATGAACAGAAAGACTGAAAGTATATTCATAACATGATTTACAAGTAATGCTACATATTCTTACATCATCCAACAAGAATCAGATGATAGTCTTAAGCAGCAGACCAAGTGATATCCAACTCGCCCCAGTCGCCTTCAGGAACTCCCAAAGCTTTCCAAACAGCCTTTGAGGCATCAACAATGTTGTTAGGGCACGGCGGCTGGTAATCATGATCTGAATCACATCCCATTGTAGAATCGCACTCATCAACCACCATAGCTGTCACGCTCCGGCCATTACCAGTTACAGTTATGTTGGTTAGGCACCTGCTCCCTCCACTGTACCATCCAGTGGAGAGGGCGACGACTGGTGTGTCATCAGAGTGGTACTGATTGTCGCATTCTGATGGACCGCCTCCATCTCCACCCTTCTGGAAGCTGTTGATGGTAAGAACTGCTTTTGTGCTTCCAGAAACAGTGGGAGAACATTTGTAAGTGGTGTAGAGCTTCCCTTGCTTGCAGCAATCCGAGTCATTTTCCTGGTTACATTGCCCTGGAGGCGGTTTCTTTCCTCTGATTTTGCCACTCGGGTTGCAAGATTGAAGTCGGCCCTCCAACGCCTGAGCAGCAAGGATGATTAGCAGAACAAAAATGGATCCTTTCTTAAGGCAAGTCATCTTCTAAGTTGTACCTCTGTGCTTCTATTTGACTCAGTTCTCTGTCTGCTTGATGCTTGTATGGGATGAAGAGATCTGTTTATATACACACTTTTGCTGTAATAAAGTGCCAAAAAACTGCTCAAGGTCAAGTCATATATTCCAATCGACAGTTCAAAATGCATATAGTTTTACTCTATCAGTCTTAGGAAAATGTTAAAGAATTGCTCAACGCCACAAGATTGATATTTTGGCAGAAAGACGCATGAAACTAAAAGCTATTCAAAGATTCCTTATTTTCCTTCATTCAATTCTTACTGGACTGCAACTGAATTAGCTATCCATTGAACAGGGCAGCAGTTACAAAATAATCAAGGGGAAAACACATATTGAAGCCATCCGGTGAGGTGAGATGGAGAAACACAATTGATATGCAGACTCCCAGAATGTGGAGAACGCGCAGCTACTTCTATTTGCCTCAGTTGGTCCAACTAGATCCCGGTATCTTAACAAGACCCTTCTCTTCAATACCTCTCCTCAATCTATTAGCATCTTCCCACCTCCCTGCGGAGGCATAAACACTGGCAAGGAGAGAATGATAGCCGCTACTGTCAGGCTCTAGCTCAAAACAATTACCAGCAGCAATCTCTGCAAGTTCGACATTACTGTGCAAGCTGCAAGCAAGAAGCAATGCACCCCATACTCCAGCATGTGGCTGAGTAGGCATGCTTTTAATCAACTTGTAAGCCTTCTCTAGTCTCCCAGCCTTACCCAAAAGATCCACCATGAGTGAGTAGTGGTCCTCAGTAGGGACGAGCCCGAGCCTCTGCATGGAGGTAAAGCAATGGTAGCCTTCTTCCACCATACCAACATGACTATAAGCAGTCAGTATTCCTGTAAAAGTAACCAGGTTTGGAACAACCCCACTACCAATCATCTCATCAAATAGCTCAATAGCCTTCTTTGCTCTGCCATTTATACCACACCCTAGAATCATTGCAGTATAAGATACTACATCCCTTGTTTGCAAGCCATTAAAGAGCTCATAAGCTTTATCAATGTTCCCACACTTTGTGTAAAGGTCAATCAAAGAGGTGGTCAGATGATCATCCATTCCAATCCCTAATTCTCTCATGTAGGATTCGATCCATGTCCCGCATTCCGAATCTCCCAGTTGAGAACAGGCAGAAATGACACTAGAAAACGTCATTTTATCAGGCTGAAACCTTGCATTTGTCTTCAGCATCTCATCAAACAACTCCAACGCCTCTTTTGCCCTGCTATTCTGCGCATAGCAGGCGATCATGGCGTTATACGTAATCAAATCCTTCTCACCCTGCTGATCATAGAGCTCTTTGGCATATTCCACATTCCCATATCTTGAGTATGCAGAAATCATAGTGATATAGGAAACGTTATTCCTCTCTGGCATCGAGTCGAAAAAGCTACGTGCTACCTCTATCTTCCCACACTCTATGTATCCAGTAACAATGGCATTCCAGGACGCAGAGTTTCTATGGGGCATTCGACGGAACAGTTGGTATGCCTGCTCCATATCCTTCCCCTTGGTGTACCCCGAAACCATGGAGTTCCATGACACGACATCCCTCTCGGGTATTTCATCGAACACGCTCTGTGCCATACCCAAATCCCCCTGCTTCACGTACCCGCCCAACAAAGAGTTCCAGGAAACCACATTCTTCCCACGGATTTCATCGAACACCTTACGCGCAACCACCATATCACCCAATTTCGTGTAGAAATCCAAAAGGGCCGTCTGCACGAAAACAACCTCGGATAAACCCAACTTGTGCAATTGTCCGTGAATCGACAATCCGCCCATCTTGCACAGAATTCTCGCACAAGACTTAAGCGCAGAAGATATCGCAAACGTGTTTGGAAAAATTCCCGAAGCGTGGGATTCTGAATACAGCGCAAGGGCATCTCGAAACTGGCCGTGTTGAGAGAGGTAACGGATTGTGCACGACGCCGAGAAAGCGTTGCGGTTCCGCATGCGCCGGAGGATCGACTTCACGTAGTGGGTAGTTCGTGCAGAGTAATGGGCGGCGCATTTTAAAATTTGGCGGATTAATAGCGGTTCCAGATTGTGAAGATCGTTAACGACTAATTGGCAGTGGATTTGCCTGGCTTGATCCGCAGTGAATGATTTTTCCAACAAATTTGCAATTCTTGAAATTTGCATTTGAAAGAAACTCCTGGTGATCTGCAAATTATTACTGGTCTCGAGTAGATGCTGTGTATATAAATGTCTGGATTTGAACAACCCTCCTTCGTCGAGGTGATTTCTGGTTCATATTATTTTTTACCCGAGAAAGAAAATTCATGTTCGTACTGGGTGTAGAAATTAAGATAACATACGACCGTAGAAACGAAAGTCAACATTACTATTAAGAAATTATTTAATTATATGACTATATTCCTACTTAGTAGCTAATATGCATAAAATCTAAGCCTTCTTGGGAGATTTGGATTTCTCCTCCGCCGCGACAGACTTCTTCGGCAACAGCACTGGATTAATGTTAGGCAAAACTCCACCACTAGCAATGGTGACGCCATGAAGCATTTTCCCCAATTCATCATCATTCCGTATCGCCAACTGCACGTGCCTCGGGATAATCCTGGTCTTCTTGTTGTCCCTCGCAGCATTACCAGCCAATTCCAGAATCTAAAATTCAATAAAAAAAAAAAAAAAAGAAAGAACCATTTTATCAATCACCTCCGCACGACGATCAATAGGTCAAATTTGAACAAAATTAAAACGAATATTACCTCGGCGGCAAGATATTCGAGAACAGCGGCCAAATAGACAGGAGCACCGCTACCAGTACGCTCAGCATAGCGCCCCTTCTTCAGAAAACGGGCTATACGCCCCACAGGAAACTGGAGCCCCGCCTTCACGGATTTCGGTACCGACTTCTTCCTGTCGCCGCCTCGCCTTCCACCGGCGCCCTTGATTGGGGTGGTACTTGCAGCCTCCATTTCTGATTATTTATATGAGGTTTTCCTTCAACTTCTGAATTTTAGTGTATGATTTTGAAATATGTGATCGATGGAGATGGTTATTTATAAAAGTTCGTGAGACATGTTGGCGGTCCGGGTTTTGTTGCTTCAACCAATGAGCTGAGGTCTAGATAGGTTGATCCAACGGCCAATAGTGAGTGCATATTCGACGAGCCGCGTGATTAAGATCGACCAATAAGAATGTAACATCTGGTATTTCCTTCGAGGCGGGAATATTTGAATTTAGAAGGCGAAGGAAAATGCCCGATTTGCAGTAAGGTTGCAGTTCAATTAAAAACCGCCGACATTTTTAGAGCGCAATAAATTTTCTAAGACAATTTTATTAGTAGTTGAGTACTCCCTCCGTCCCACCCATCTTGACGCGTATTTCTTTTCGGGACGTCCCACTCATCTTGACACGTTTTCAAAAAAGAAAATAATTATCCTCCTACTTTTTCATTTCTCTCTCCTACTTTATTCCTCTCTCATACTTTATCATCTCCACTTTCTTAATTCCCGTGCCGAAAAGAAATGTGTCAAGATGGGTGGGACGGAGGGAGTATAATTTAGGGCTATTTGGGATAGTTTATCTGAATCAGCTTATAGCTGAAAGTTGTCTCGAAAAATGAATTTGGTATTTGAGAAATTCAGCTTATAGAGATACTGAAAGTTATTTGGGTCCAAAATAGATAATTTTCATAAGTTGGTATTGGTGCCAGCTGAAGCTGATAGCTTATAACTTTTATAATTTTTAATGAGGAAAAAAAAACACAATTATTGGGGAACAGGTAATGGCAAAAAAATATACATAATTACTGGGAAAAATATGCAAAAGTAATGAGAAAAATATGCACAATTAATGAGAAATGAAGAAAAGATAAAGCTAAGAACCGAATATTAACTATTGTTCTCGTAAAATCCGGGATGAGACATAGTGATATTAAAATTTGGAACTAGAATTAATGAAAATGACGGTTACAAAAGATAAGAAGATAAAAAAAAAATTAATAGATTGTGCAAGATTACAAAAATAACCTTAGTGCAAACTTTTTGTCTTAAACGTACATTTCGGAATTTTAAGTGATGACAAAATCTGAAGTGTAAAATAACTCGATCAAACAATGATGTTATGTTCTTAGTTCTCAATATAAAGCATGTTCTCGTATACTCTCCTCTCTATATATATTGTTATCAATGTCTCCGAAATAATCTCAATGAACTATGTAAATCACAAAATAAAATGAGGTGGTTTAATCGACATGGACAGCTGTTGTGGGCTACGCGCTTACACCGAATAATGGGCCCAGTCCAAAATCTTTCTTAATTCCGTTCATAAAATAAATACTAAAACAATTCAGCTTTCTTTTCTTCATTTAATTTGCCATTATACAAAAGTTCAACGATCCACTTTCACTTTCTGCCATTGTTCGTTTCTCTCTCCTCCAAGTCCAACCCCGAATAAGCAAAATATAGAAACCTCCTTGCAGATACTCCAATCAACCACAATTCCGCGGAAATCGGTGCTCGGAATCGACCGCCATCTATTGGAAATGACAGTCGCCTGCAAATTGCTGGTAGCACTCTGCTTAATCGGATCAATTCTACTCTCGCGAGCGTCGGCAGGTGGGGACCACGACGCCTCCTCCGCGGGATGGATGATGCCGGCGGTGAGATCCGGCTGTCGGGGAGCAATTTCTGAGTGCCTGGCTGGCGAAGAGGATGAGTTCGAGCTCGATTCGGAGTCCAACCGGCGCATCCTAGCGACGAGGCGCTACGTCAGCTATGGAGCTCTGCAGAGGAACAGCGTCCCCTGCTCGCGTCGCGGCGCGTCGTACTACAACTGCCGCCCCGGCGCACAAGCCAATCCTTACCGGCGCGGCTGCAGCGCCATCACTCGTTGCCGCAGCTGAAGAGGAAAATCCATTTCCCCGGTGATGCTAATCAATTTATATCAAATTATGTTTTCATCTGCTATACGAAAATTTAACTGAGGAAGAGATTTCTGTTTGTGCTGTTTATGGTTATAATCCTTATTGTCTGTAAAATCTATTTTTATTTTTGTGAATAATAATTCACATTTACTGATTTTCTTTGTTCAGTCACTATCTTCGATCGCTTTGGTTTGCTACAAAGTCAAACCGTGTAGTATACTCCCTCCGTCCCGCTATTTGTGGTCATATTTTTTTCGGCACGAAAATTAAGAAAGTAGATGGTAAAGTATGAGAGAGAGTATAATATAAATTAAGAGATAGAAGATGAGTAAAATAGTGAGAAAATATGAGAGAAATGATGATAAAGTAAGAGAGATAATGTAATAAAGTAAAAGAGAGAAGATGATAGAGTAAAAGATATGATAATAATTTTTTACCAAATTAGGAAAGTGGCCACAAATAACGGAACATTTTTTTCGGGAAAGTGAGCCACAAATAGTGGGACGGATGTAGTAATTCTTTGCTGATGAACAATTTAATTTCAATTAAATCTGGATTAGAACTTCTCGTTCTAAACAACATATGATCCTAACTTCTTGTAACTCAGTTCGTATTTATTGTTGTTAAAATAATGTTTTATACTAAAATAATGTTCATTAGAGAATATCATGGGTAGATTTTTCAATTTTGGCACTTGATTTAGGGAATGACAGCCTGATAATACTCAGATTATGGCTGGCTAGTTCTGTTAAAATTAATTTAGATTAATATTCAAACGAAAGGTTAAACTTGGAATGAAGTCCAAACATTCTACTTTATGTCGCTCATTATTTTCTTAAAGTAACATTATTTAAAATTTTAAAATTATAACCAATGATCTTCTAGGTACAGAAATAAAGTAATAAGTAGCTTTCTATGTTGCATATTATTTTGTATAAATGATTTTGGCATCTTGGTTTGTCGTGTCTTTTGCAAAAGGAAAGTTGTAAAGCCACAAGAAGAATAAGAGCATAAACATGGATTCAATCAAGGAGAATTCAATTTTGTATAATTTTTTTTCCATGAATTTTAATGAGTAAATTAGTTTTCAGGTGGTTAATAATCCTGAAGGGACCACTCATTAATTTGAGTTATCTTTGTGACAAACTTGTAGCATTGATATTATACATTGAAATAAATGCCCGCCAAATTTTAGTTTTGTCCATTAACTCTCCACTTATGGAATTATGGTGGGTTTCATCATAATAATTCCCACTATCACTATTGTTTCTTAGAATACACTCCACTAAAGAATTGTACAAAAATTCATCATTCAATAATATAAAAAGATAACAATATGCTAAAATTTTAAGTTCTAATAGAATAGCCGAGATCACAATATAATAAACTCTTGGGAAAAGCTAAATGGATTAAATTGATTCATATCAATTACCCAAAATTGCTTCAATCAAATTTCAAAAGACGATTTTGTCACTTTCACTTTTCACTTTAAGTTTATTTATTTTAAATATAATAAATATATAAGTATGAAGAATTTAATACAAAATTTATTTTTGGCAATCCAAAAGTTTTCTGTTTAATTTTTCATTTTATTTTAACTTTTTCATTTTTTATTAAAAATCATTAACTTTCGAATTCTTGACTACTGAACTTTAAGTAATACTCTCTCTGTCCCATAGATCTAGTCTGATTTTTTTTTGGGTTGTCCCATAGATTTTGTATTTTTTGTCTCATTTCCTAAAAAGTCAACATTGTATGGTTAATAATTACCCACAATTTGAGATACCCACAACCCTAAATACAACCAACAATTCTCCTTAAATCCCGTGCCGAAAAGTTATGGGACAACATCTATGAGACGGATGAAGTACAAAATTTCATTTTATATTTTTTGAATAAATGTAATTTAATTGTATAATTTATTATAAGTAATCTGCTCATTTTCATTTATATAATATATAATTATTTTAAATAAAAAATTTGTAATAATTTGAAAAAAAAGGTAAAAATGGATAGATATTATTTTGATTGGAAACTAATTGTAAAAAAGTTAAAAAAAATATAGCTTTAATTTATCATTATATTATAAATAAGTAAAAAGAAAAATTTCAATGGGAAGCATTATAAATATTTCTATTTATTTTGTTTAATTTGCTTATAAATAAAATAAATTTGTAAAAAATTGAAAAAATTAAAAAGATAAAAAGTTATATATATATAATTTTGATAGGAAACTAATTCTAAAAAAAGCTTTAGGTTATCATTAATTTATAAAAAAGTAAAAGAAAAGTTCCAATGGAAGCTAATAAATATTTACTTTTTTTTTAAATTTTCTTATAAAAATACACTTGTTGCAAAAAAATTCGAAAGAAAGTTAAATGTGTAGAGTTGATATATTTGGAAGAAAGTTAAATTCGTAGAACTGAAATATTTGTCTGCTCAAATTTTCAAATTCGAGTCGAGCTTTATTGAGCTTGAGCCCGAGCTATTCAGATAAATATTGGTTTGTTAACAACCCCAATGACATACATGTCGATAAGCTTGTATTATTGTCAAATATTTAGTGTTTAAATCTTAGTGATGTCTCTATTAGTATTCAAACATGGGCGGATTTAGAGGGGGTCAGGAGGGTCGATCGACTCATCGGCCACCAGAATTTTTGCATGGTAGGGTATGTCATCATAATGTAGCAATAACTAAAATAAGTAATGTGTTTAGTTTAGTGGTTACCACCTCTAGCACTTCTTTAAAAGGTCTCAAGTTCAAATCCTTATTACATTTTTTCCCTTTATTTTGATATTTTCAACTTTCTACAATTTCTTGGCAAATTGGCAAAAATAGTCATCAAACTTCGCGTTTTTGCGAATTTTGTCCTCAAACAATTTTTTTTTTGTTTTTTGACCCTCAACTCCTTGTTTTTGCGATTTTAGTCCTACCGTTAGATTTTCCGTCAATTTTAACGGTAATTCAATTTTAATTTTAAAAAATAAAAAATTAAAAGGGCAAAATCGAAATTTTTATTTATATGGACCAAAATTGCAAATGAAAAATTATTTGGGACCTATTTAGCAAAATTAAATAGTTTAAGGATTGATTTCACAAGTTTTAGACAAATAAGCTAATTGCTTCGTATCGACGAGATTTTGCATTAAATTTTCGATTTTTCATATAACTTTATTGCTTCGTATCAAATATAAGCTAACGAATACTTCGTACCAATATAAACAACATTTAATTCGAAATGCAAAATATTACTGTGAATTAACCATTAAAAAATAAAGCTATTATCACCCAATTTTTTTTACTTCAAAATAACAATTTAGAGCATAATATTTACTTCAAAATAACATGAATACGAGGAAAATATGTGTCAGTTCATATTTTACGATGAACAATATGTTATAAAAAACATTTAATTCATAATTTTTCATGAATAATAGAATACGAGAAAAATATGTATAAGTTCGTAAATAACATAAAATATTAGTTTTATTTGTAAATACTATAATAAGCCAAAAAAACTACTGCAAACAAGGTTAGTCTCGTATTCACATTCTGTGCATAGAACTGCCATGACGAATCCCCAACACCACCCACCCGCCATTGAAGGCCGTAACCATAACTCACGTCCGCTACCAGCGCGATGATCAGCTCGGCCATTTCCTCGCCTGGATCTACCTCGTCCCCATGTTCATCAGCTTCGGCGGATTCGTCTCCCACTTCCTCTTCCGCTGCGAGCTCCAGGGAATGTTCTTCGCCGTCGGCCTCGTTCGCAATTCGTCAGTGAGCGCATCAATTGCGGATTCGCAATTCTCCTCGTATTCTAGTTATTTTGAAGTAAATATTATGCGCTAAATGGTTATTTTGAAGTAAAATTTTTGGGTGATAATAACTTTGTTTTTTAATGATTAATTCACAATATATATTTTGCAGTTCGAATTAAATGTTGTTTATAATGGTAAGAAATCTTCGTTAGCTTATATTTGATACGAAGCAATAAAGTTATATGAAAAATCGAAAATTTAATGCAAAATCTTGTCGATACGAAGCAATTAGCTTATTTGTCTAAAATTTGTGAAATCAGTCCTTAAACTATTTTATTTTGCTAAATAGGTCCCAAATCATTTTTTATTTGCAATTTTGGTCCGTGCAAATAAAAATTCTGATTTTGCCCTTTTGATTTTTTATTTTTAAAAAAAAATTGAATTAACGGTTAAATTGACGGAAAATCTAACGGTAGGACTAAAATCGCAAAAACAAGGAGTTGAGGGTCAAAAAAACAAAAAAAAGAAGTTTGAGGACAAAATTCGCAAAAACGCGAAGATTGAGGACTATTTTTGCCAATTTGCCTAATTTCTTCTATTCTATTTTTACAATTTTAACATTACTTTTAAGAAACATTACTTTTAAGATTTTTATTCTATTTTTTAACAATTCTTAACATTTCTTTTAATATTTTTTCCAACTATATTATACCTACATATTTTTTTTCCAAATTCATTAAATCATGCATGACTTTACAATGGAGTACTACGCAAGATTAGTCAAGTAGTACCCCTTCGTCCCACTCGGATGTAGGATGCCATTTGCAAAGATTGTTAATTGATATTAGATACTACTTGTTTAGTCAAGGGGATTAACGTAATTTTAGTTCTTTATAGTTTATTAGTATCTCATTCACTAATAAATTATAAAGAAGTGAAAGTATACCTTATAAACGAAATACCTAAATAATTAGTGTCAAAGAAGTGTATCAGATACTATTTATTTGCATACCTTATACAATTAAACCTTGATAAGGTAATATTCGATAGAGTAATAATCTCGCTTAGATAATAAATTTTTTCGGTCCCGATATGGGTCAATGCACTAAAATAATATTCGATAAGTAATAACCTCGTTAAATGATTATTTTTTTCTTAGTCTCAAAATTATTACTTTATCGAGGTTTAACTATAGTATTAGATCGGTCAAAATAATGTTAGGATGAAATTAATGTGATTTTGATTCATTTCATTGTATTAATTAGATTAATAATAATAAAAAGATAGGAGTATTAATTAGTGTTAATTAATATTGACTAATATTAATTAATATATTTAATTGACCTACCTTCTTAATATATTAAATTAAAAAGATAACATAGTCATTTTAAGTTGGATTGAAATTATTTCGGGTAATTGATCCATTTAGCATCACTGAACTCTATTATATACAAATATATTTAAGTCTAAAACTTTTTTACATACAAAATATATTTGGCCCATAATCATTATTTCCGAAGTTTATTTTGAACGAATACAAGGATTCATAGTGAAATACGTTTGCAGAAAAGCGAGGCAAAGAAGAAGGAGAGCGGCGAGAAAGCCGGTAACGGTCCACGGACTTCTAAACCGGGTATGGATAAGATCGGCGACCCAGGTCTTCGTTTTGCTCCGGCAGTGTTGATCGATCTGCACCCATACATCCTTAAAAATGTCGAAGTTGTCGATCCCAAACGTGCAGACCCCTTTGATTTCGTCGACCAGCTGTTGGTGGTTCTGGAATCTGTTGATCAGAATCCCCTTCTCCTGCAGCTCCTTCACATCGTCAATGCTCTCGATCAGCGATTTCAAAAGGTTGGCGTACGAAAGCACCTCGAATTCCGACGCAGCGCCGGGCGACATCTCGTAAGCTATGAGGTTTGATATTGAAACAGCCGAATTAGACGATACCAGTGTCACCGGAAGCCGGAGTTCGCCTCTGAACCGGCCGGATTTAAATTTAACGTCACTGAGACAATACGAATTGATCGGTCTGAACCTGACGCCTTGGGCTTTCAGATCGGCGGCGGAGCGACCGGCGACGTCCATTAGGTAACCGTCTTGTTTGGTTAATTTGAAAGCAGACATCGTGGGTGATGCGCTGCAGCTGTCGTCGCCCACGAGCATAGAGTGGCAGGCTTCAAGGAGGTGGAGAGGATGGTTGTTTATTTTGGGGGGTTTTTTTAGGGCTGAAATCGGCCGAGACAAGCCAATTTAGGAACTTCTCGATTAGGTCGCCGCCTTCTTTTCCAAGTTGTAAATCGACTAATCCCTTTACGAATTGGAACGGTAGCTGGTTCTCGAGGAGCAACATATCGGTGATGGCGAAGCGAAGCAAGGCGGCACCGATGTATTGATGCCAGTCCAAGAAAATGTTGATTTCTCCGGCGAGACCCTCCATGAAAGCGACTATGAAGCAGGTATCGAGAAGTATCATGGTCGCGAGTTTGGAGTCGTCGTATTTGCCCGCGCAGTCGTCGTCGTAGGAAGCTCTGATTTCTTGGATATTTTCAAGAAATATGCCGTGGAGCGTGCTTTTCTTGACGTCGCTGCCGGAGGTCAACCGGTCGAGGAACCTGTGTTTGATCTCCTCCGCCGCGCGGAGCTCGGGTTTGCCGTGGTGGTAAGGCCCGAGTGACACGATTGTCGGGTCGTAGTAACTTCTTTTGTCGTTTATCCGCCGCAGCTGTGGTGGCACTCTGTGTATCCGGCGGTGCAGCGGTGATCCTCTGTCGTGTCCTTTACTCTCTTTCGTTGGATTCAAAATCAGTATTTCTTGAGATTCATGCTTGCTTCGATCAAAATCTGAAGTGGGAATATCGAAGATGTTCATGTTTTTTTCGTTGCCACATCTTTTTCCTTTAATCAGTTGTTGATTAGTATTAGTAAAATATTAGTATATGCTTTCAAGGTTGTCAACTGTATTACTTGGTTATTTCGTCATTTTTGCGTCATTTTTCGTTCAGGATTAGTTATTTAGTTTCCTCCATTTTTGTTAGGCTTGTAAAGAAAGATAGTCAATAAATGTCATTTAAAAGGTTTGTGTTCCTTGGTGAAGTCTCAAAATCTGTCCGTGCACAAGATTTGACTTTGAAAGCAACAATTATTTTGATTGTTAATGAACTAGATGATGAACATAGATACAAGGCTTATCGAGTTTAGGGGAAAATATCATTTTTTATCTGTTATGTTGGCGTCCGATTCACTTTGGCATGTTATTTTGGCTCAGTCCAATTTTAGTCTATTAATTTGACAAATTATTCGTTTTTAGTCTGTTTTATAAAAATAGCAAAATTTGTCCAATTTTGGTCCTCTGGATTAATAAAAAATATATTTTTAATATTAAACATATTTTTAATATCAATTTTGTCTTTTATATTAGAAATATCCAGTTTTAACACATTATGTTTCAAAAAAATCAATAATGGGCTTGATATATTTTTCTAAAAGATTTTTCTTAATTATCCTAGTTTATTTCAAGTCGGATTTTCTTAAATTGTTCGACAAACAACATAAGATTTTGGACTTTTTTTTGAAATATGATTGGTTAAAACTGAACATTTATATTATAAAAGACTAAAATTAATATTACACGTATATTCTAATATTAAAAATGCGATTTTAAAATATTTTTTATTAATCCAACATATCAAAATTGGACAAATTTGGCCAACTTTGTAAAACGGACTAAAAATGGATAATTTGCCAAATTAACGGACTAAAATTAGACTCGACCAAAATAACATGCCAAATGAATCGAGCGCCAAAATAACGGGGCCAAAAATGATATTTTCTTTCCAGTTTAGTGTTGCAGATTTTGATGGGCATCTTAATGCCGATGAATATGGTGATTGAGAGGCTTCTCTTGAGGCTTTCTTTGAGTGGAAGCATCTTGGTGATGATAGAAGGTTCAATTGATTGCATGAAAGTTGAACGCCACGTTCATACGCAAAAAATGTGTGCATCCGGAGCACCTGCATCCGGGCTATCTAAGATCTGCATTCCAACATTGACCCGTATTCGCGATCCGGTGTAATTAACCGTCTAATGATGCCACTGACGGTTGTGTCATTTGTTGAATATCATTTGTTTAGTATAAAAACGTTATTTTTGTCTTGAACGCCTGCTACCATCATTGACGGAAGTGTCATTTGTTTCGAATAAAAATGTCATTTATTGAGTATCAATTATTTTAAAAAAGTGTCATTTGTTTTCGAAAAAATTGTCATTCGTTTTGAAAAAAAGTATCAATTAATTTGAACTAAAGTGTTTCATTTATTGGGTATCAATTATTTTGAACATAAAACTGATCCAGAAACTAGCACGGTAATTTTACGAAAATTGGTCCAAAAACATAAAATTGATCTAGAAACTAGCGGTTTAACGTGTGTCTAGAAAACAAAAACATATATATAGCAAAAATTAATTCAGAAACTAAAAAAATCGATGGTAGTTTTGAAGCTTCCACATACAACAAATAGTGAATTTATTGATGATTAGAAATATCTTTGGGATGCAGATTTAGTTTTGGGATCACTATGACATCGTGGTTATGATGACATGTATCATTATGCACAATATGATAGTAGAAGATGAAAGAGCTTCGTACCTAAATTATTAAGATCCTAAAAAATTTCTTATGGATATACCTACAAGTGTACAAGCAGAATATGATGAAACTTTTCACTACTCAAGCGAACACACGACAAGTTTCGCTCGTGTATGGTTAATAGAGAGCAACTTCGAAATAGAGAAGCTCATGACACCCTTCAAAATAACTTGATTGAGCATATATGGTCAAAATTCGCATTGATCAGTAAATTATGTATCATTGCATATCTTCGACTGTATCCCATTTTCTATTCCATGCATCTATTTGTAGCTCGATTGTGTATTTTGATTTTTGTATTTTTAATCTTCTTGTAATCTTCTGTTGGGATATGGTTTTTATAACAAGGTTTTGATTGAGATCCCAAAACCCTGACTGATGATGAATAAAATGTTAGTAGCTTGTATTTAGGATTTAACATTCAGTAGTGTCTAGCTGTTGCGACTTGTGTTGCATTCCTTTTTTATTAAATCCTGAAGAACCGAAGCCTGAAGAGATTTCAATCGAAGTCACTGAAGAAATCACGTTAAATGACTCTATCATTTTAGTAACTACGCTGACTGTCCACGACTGACGACAATGTTGATCTTGTACAAGTTTGACTCAACAATCATGTCACATTCAAGAAGTATGAGGTACTTACACCCAAGATTGATTTCTAGTCAACAACCATATCTCGTCTAGCAATGAGATCAAGACATGTGGACATGAACACCGTTTGACGAACAATCTTACACATTGTTTCGGTCTATGGCAGACGGAAGTTGCAGCTTTAATTCAAAATCATTCTGTTGCCCAAACCCTAACCTACTCCGAAAGATCTCTCTCTAACGGATCTATTAGCAAAAGGTGACTATAAATATGAATAGCCTTGGATCAAACAAGGTTAACGAAACTATTGCATATCTCAAAGCCTTCAAGAACTCAAGTTCTTTGTATTCAATAGACCCATGTTCAAATTTGTGTCTTTCTTGAAATCTAAAGTTCCCAAATACTCTAAGCCAATATCCTATTCTAGCTTAGATTTGAGAAGGTCCAATCCTTGTAAGGACCTCTCTTGTTAGAGAGCCAAACCCAAATTCATACTCAACCAAGAATGCGTTGTAGTGTTTGAAGAGTTTGTTTGCACTCAAGTAGAAGTCGAAGAAGAAGAAGAAGTGTACAGAACTCGGTGAAGTTGTGTTATAAGGGAAAACTCTGATCTTATCAGGAAGAGTGGATGTAGGATTTATCTTCATACCACTATAAATCTCGTGTGCTTACGACTTTTATATCTTTGTTTACCCTGTCAGTAACTGTCTTAAAGGTTTTAAAAACACACTTTTACCCGCACACGACAAAGAATTTTTCAATGAGAAAAAAAACCTACAAATTTCTGCACATAATCTCTAGTATTATCAAAGTCTTTAAAGAAAATCTTACATAGGTGTATTCCCCGCCCCCAAACCACACCCCCACCCACACCTAGTAATTTTGATTTATGTTACAATCTTTATGTAATCTTCAATTTGAGCAAGTTTAAATCTTTTACTCTAGCTAGAAATTTAAAATTAAATGTAATAATATTATAGCTAGTAAGTAATTAAAAATAAAATTAAAGTTAGATTGATTGAGTGTTATTAATCGCAATATAAATTAAACTCGATAGTTGATTGTGGGGTTGAGAATAAAGAAATGAGTATTTTATTACAAAGTTGGATTGATTGGATATTATGAATGGATAGTCTAAGTGTTCATACCTCATAAGGCCCCGTTTGGAATGACTTAATTTTGATTTATTTCAACTTATTCTAGAAAATAAGTCATATATTATACGTGTTTGAGAGAATTTATGAAATTAAATTATAACCTGCCTATAAGTCAGTTTTGACTTATTTTCGTAAATACTTATTTTCATAAGGAAGATTTGACTTATACGGAAGTTAGCATATCGATTCCTCACCAATCCAATATTCCATACATTTAAAAGAAAACCGTCTAAATTAAAAGAAAATCTTTGGCTTCTCCGCCGTAGCTGTGGTGGCAATATATCCGGCGATGCTGCGGTGTTCGATTCATGCTTTGCTTGTACCAAAATATGAAGTGGAAAATCGAAGATTTTACTGTGTTTTCAACATCTTTTCCGTGGTCAATTGCTGACAAGTAGTAATAGAATATAAATACTTGAAATTTTAGGATGTTTAGTTGTATTAGTTTGACTATTTCTTTGCTTGGGTCTTTATTTTGTTGGCTTGTTAACGACTATTTTGAAGACAGTACACCAAGACACTTGTAAGCTTTATGCTCACGAATCTTGAGTTTAATTTTGAGATTATTTAATTCGCTTGTTCTGGAGCATTTTGACTAACTATTATGATAATTTACAATAAATTATATCTTCAACATGCATTTGTTAAATGGGATTTATAAAGGGTAATGTGGAAAAATGTACATATCAAACATAAGAAAATGCAAAAATATAAATGACATTTCATAAATGCAAAAATATACATTTTTGCTTTTTAAACCTATAAAGGTGTCTAGGTGAGTAGGTGTTGCAACTCTAATTCTCTCTCCTCATACTTTTGCAGTGAAAGAGTCTTGTATTGTACTTGAATAGGTGAACAACTTTCCTTCTCTCTCCTCCTACTTTTGTTTGAAATTTTTATTGGAACGTCCATGCATCGTTCCCAGAATATTTTTGCAACGTCCATGCAACTTTCCTTCTCTCTCCTCACACTTTTCCATGCACCAGAATATTTTCGTCCTAGCATGCATTTTCGTCCAGCTAAATACCCTTTGCATTTTCGTCCAACTAATATTGTTGTCGTTTTAATTAATTTTTTTTAAATCAAGCATCATAGTTCACCAGAACGTGAACTATTTAGAGAGAGAAAAAAAATTATGGAAATAGATAGAGCGAGAGAGCGAGATAAAGAGAGATCACCACTGTTCACTTACCTTTTTCCAGAGAGTCACATGCAACATAGAGATGCAGACAAGAACATAACTCTATACACAGTAGGAGAGGAATCTGATTCTTTTCCTATTGAGGGAGATGTCTTCACATGCAGCACAATTATATTCTTCCATGAAATAGAATTTAAAGAGAGGAAGAGGGAGCGAGAGAGCGAGACAACGCGAGAGAAAGAGTGTTGGTCCTGAGATAAACGTTCAGGTGTAGAGGGGGGGGGGATGAATACACCTGAAAACTTTCTCAACTTAAAACGCGAATAGTCCTATTCAGGAGAGTGCCTTGCTAAACAAGTTCAGTAGACCAAGTATGTTGTTCTAGATCGCGTGGCCAAAGTTACTGACTATACTGAGGCCTACTAGCTGACTGATGTCAGAATTCAGTACCGTTCAGTAGAGTGCGGAAATGTGTATGCCCGATTCAGTTGAGTTTGAAAACGTTTTTATTAAAACTGTTTCAGTAGGTTAGTGCATTCAGTTAAGCTTTGTTGAAACTCTGTTGAATGATTTGTAAAACGGTTTTCAGTATGAACAGTAATCAATGCAACAGTAAAAACAGAACAAATCGATTTTTAAAGTGGTTCGGATATCAAACAATCCTACGTCCACTGTCCCGAAAAGATCAGGAGGCTATTTTATTATAATGAGTTAGTCTCAGTCGGGTTGTGCACTTGGATAAACACTGGTCTTGAGGATTATACTGAGCAAGTCTCAGTTTACAAGTATCAAACTGAAGTGTTTGACAAAATCTCCAACTATGAAGGAGTTCTTAACAATAAGAACAGTTCAGGAATGAACTCCTTCGATCTAAGCTATGGATATATTCAATTGAGCTTAGGTTAGAGGGAAGGGAACAAGAAAGTGGCTTCTAGAGTGACAAACAGTGAGGAATAAGCTCTCTGGGTTCGTATTCAATCACTTGGATACTAGAGGCTATTGATTCTAATTCAGCTTGGTTCCCTTGAGCAAGTATGTCGCCTTTCGCTAGAAGTGTTTCTCTGAAGATCTTGTGGAAAGCTTAAGTCTGTAAGTGTTTGCTCGTAATCGCTCGTATGTGTTCTTGTGTTCTAGTGGGTGAGCTTTGATTTGATCTTCCCTCTATTTATAGAGGTGAGCCATGGAAAGATCCATTGGAGACGTCGATCCATGTGTCACTCTCTTTTGGGTAGCTAACGGCTCTTTCAAGGAATCTGGCAGAGTCTTTTACCTCCATTTCTGGAAATAAGTTGACTTGCTTGGACAGCTGACTGCTCGTCATTGATCGAGGTGTAGAAAGCAGTTGAGACAAACAGACTTCTAGGCAGATCTGAAGCTGACTTCTCTGAATACCTCGTATGACTTCACTCCATGGTACTGAGGCGGATAGTCTACTGAAAGGTCAGCAGACAAAACTCTATGCCTGAACCATGCTGAAGGAATGTCTATTGAGTCTGAAACTCTTAGAGATAAAGACATTACAATTACAACTCAATGGTTCACCAATCAAATTAGGATTTTGGGATCATTCAAATCTTCTGTACTATACTACTGAATCATCTCCCAACAATTTCCCCCTATTTGATGATGCCAAAACCTAAGAGTACAAACTATCAGATACAAGCTCCTTACAAATATTACAAGTAGAATCAGTGGAGTTGTACATCAAGTTCTAATCTACTAAGGGATACATGAAGAAGTTTCAGAACCTATTACAGTATTCTAACAACAGTTCCCCCAAACAACAATTTCTCCTATACTCAAACAAATAGAGTCTATCAATCTAAGCAAAAAAAAAAAAAAAAAAAAGACAAGCACAGATATAAGGAGTGAGTGTGTGAGTCAGTAATCACTTAGGTGATTCTGAGTGTTAAGCTTAAATAAACAAACAGGCCAGGCCATGAAGACAATAAGGTATTGTCGGGCCGGGCCAAACATCAAAGATGTTTTATATAAGTATGAAATTCAGTACATTACATCACTTGCTATTCTATAATCAAAATACTAGAATCTATCTCCTGAATCTCTGGATCCTTGCCTTAAAATCTTTTGACTTTTCTTCTGGCAAAGGTAGTCCATACATCTGAAAGGTGTCCTTTTGGAGTTTCTGCATCTTCAGCACATCAACAGGATCATTCTCATCAAGTTCCAAGGCTAAGATAGCTTTTCTGACTTCTCCTTCAATAACTCCAGTGTATAGTGAGCCATCAAGCTTCTGAGGAGGTGGAAGAGGTCTGGGAGTAGGGACCTGAACATCTTCTTTGTCAGTTATGGCCTTCTGTACTATGTCATATATCTCTGGATCGCATACTAGTAGCCATTCAGCAAAGGCTTTGTTTTTGTGCATATCAGGCCAATATCTCCACACATAGTACCTCTTGATAAACTCGGCCTTCAGCGACTCCCATTTCTGAGTCCTTTCCCATGGCATCCACTTATCCACCCTTGACCATCTGTGCATTTTCTGATTAGTGGGCTTCCTGCCTCGCCTATACTTGTATGGAATCTCAGTATCCTTAGGCGGTGGTGGCTTGGGCTTCAATCTCTCTGCTTCTCTTGCTGCCTCAACAGCCTTCTCTTTGGCAAGAGCCTCCTGTCGCCTGTACTCTTCAATCTAGTAGTACTGAGCACGCTTGTCTAAGGCGATTATGCTGAAGTTTAGCATTCCTTCTATGGTGGGCTCAGCTCTTGGCCTTTCCTGCTGTTGCTGATCGGATTGCTGCTGCTGTTGTTGAGTGTCAGATGCAGACTTCTTAAACTGTTCAGCCTCTTTTTCTTTCTCTTTGTCGGCCTCATCGCCGATTTTCAGCTTTCTGGGAGGAGACCTAGTGCCAAGCTTCCTTCCTCCTGAGACTTTAGTCTTTACCTTTGCCGGAGCTTTCTTAGGTTTATTTGCTTCTTCAGCAATCTCCCTGGCAAGCTTCTCATCAGCTTTAATCTGAGCTTGTTCCTCAGGGCTGATATATCTCTTCGCCCCTTTCTTCAGTGGGGTTGGAAGTTTAAGCTTTTTCTTCCCTTTACCCGCCACTGGAGGAGGCAGAGGAGTTTCCTCCTCATCTGAATCCTCCTCAAGGAAATCAACAACCTCCTTAATATGTTGCGGGAGTTTGGGTTGCTGGTCCTTGGCTCCTTCGGTCCTGAGCATTGGGCCAATCTCGGCGCGCTCTACATCGCGGCGCTTGAGACACCCCGGCCGACTGCGCTTCCGAGGGCGTAGGAGCTAATTGGTTCCATTGCTCCTAGTACTGATCTCTTCCCCCTGGTGTTCTTTCTCCCTTTTTGGCATCATCAGTTTTGGACTGGAACAAACTTGTTGTTCGATCCAGTAAATGCAGTGGCGAGCTTGTCCAAAGATGTCTGCATGGTTTCAAACTTCTGGTGAAGGTCGTTCCTCTCTATTATAAGATCTTCACTGTACTTCTTGTGAGAGGAATCCACCAACGTCTTAATGGATTGCAATTTGGCATCTATTTTCTCTTCACAAGTCTTCTGAATAGACTGGATCCTGAGCTCAGTGGCCTGAATCAGTGAAGATATTGTGGTTGTGTGTGCTGAGTGGGCTGCCTTATATTCTTCCAGCAATGATTTCTGGGCAGCCACCAGCGATGCCTGTTGATTTTCGAACTCTGCTCTCTAAGTGGCTAATGAGTTGGTGAGGATGGCTGTGAAATCAGGAGTGGCTGAATTTTGAATAGAGGTCCTCAGCTCCTTGATTTCCTCACTCTGAGCAGTTGTTGTTTTTTTCCAGCTTCTGTGGACCGCTTTGGCCAAGAGTCTATTATGGGCTCCTTGACTCTTCAGTGCCTTGGCCACTGTCTTGGACCGTCGGCCTTTGGAGCTGGGCGCAACCTCAAATGCAGACCCCAGCAACAAGCTAGTTCTGGGTCCGCAACTTGTGAGGTTCCAGCTGCCGACTTACCTGGAGGAAGAGTGCTGATGGGTAATTCAGCAGAGGGTTGAGCACCCTCCTCCAGTTGAGTTCCCTCGGCAGGCTTCTCAGGGCCTGCATCACTGGGCGGGTCCTGATCATCGAGATCAGAACCCTGAGAAGGCGCGACTGCTGATGGGATGCAGTCGTCAAGTACAACCAGCATTGCCACCCTTAGATCTTCCAAGGAGCTGATGTCCGCAGGCTCTGAGTAGCCTATCTGCTCGCGGAGCACCAACTCGTCTGAGTTCAGATGTTCACAGGATTGATGTTGGATGAGTCCGTTAAGAGTGAACCAATCCTAGAACCGAATCAGCATGTGAAGCCTGGCCTTCTGAGCTATGGACACCAAGTCTGAGTGACTTGTGATCTCAGGAATGGCCTTGGAGATTTCTCGGGTGGCTCTGTTCTGAAGAGCTTCAGCCTCTAACCCGATAGTCTCTGCTTCTGTGCTTGTCTCCATGTCGTCTAAGTCTATGGGAGACATAACCTTCTCAGCAGAAGGAATACTGCTAATGGAACGTCCAGCGTGGTCTGAGAAATAGGCATCATCGGTTCAACATCTGACCCCTGTTCCACTGAGGCTTCCTTTTCAGTGGAGATAGCCTTCTCCACTGAGACTATCTTCTCAGACTTTTCTGAGTCGTCTCGCAGTCTGAAAGGAGGTATGATGGCTGCTTGTTCAGAAAACTTTTTCTGCTTCTTCAATGGAGTCTTCTGAGCAGTCTTCTTAGGTGGAGACCTCTTCTTAGTGGGAGTGGAAGTCTTCTTCTTCCCTTTCCCAGCTTCAGCAGGCCCTGCTCCTATCTGCTGGAGGGCTGCTGTCTTGCTATGAAAGTGTATTTTCTTCGGGTTGAAGTACGCCTTATCTGCGTCGGTAATGTGGTCAGTACCACAGAAATCCTCAATCATTATTGTTAGCTTCATCCCATACAGAAGCTTTCCATTGACAGTCAGGCTGAATGAGGCTTTGTCGAACTTTGCAGCCTGAGTCTGGAATTCCCTCGAGAAGAACTCCGTCCAGTTCACTTGGGCTCTATTGTATATGGCCATCATCATTTGGAGCTTAGGCCTGGATACTTGGTCGAATGAGCCAGCTTGGCTACTCAGTATCTGAGTTACGATGTATGCCAATGCTCGGAACAGTGGCAACATGCAGTTCTTGGGAAACGCCGCCCTGAACGACGTCGGCTCTCCGCAGAATATTTCCAAATATTCGTCAATTAAATCATCTTTATACCCAGCTACACTTATCCCTGAGTCTGGTAGCTGAAAGCTCTGCTGAAGAGCTTGCTTGGTCGACATCTGTTTGATCTCTTCGTCAGCACGAGTGGGGTCATCAACGTGATGAATGATAAAACGCCCCACTATATCTCCGTCTACTACCTTTGAGTTCAGATAGAGCTCATAAATTTATCGCGGAAGGAAGAATGCCGGCTTCCTCGACAAGAAGGCCTCAAGGCCTAATGCCCTCAGAGCCTCGAAAATCTCCGTCATGATCTCGAGCTCGCAGGTGTCGAACTCCATAATCGGTTCACACCACACCCGGTCCTTCTCAAGGATCTCTATCATGTTGGCAGGGGAAGTAACTGAAACGTTCTTGTGTGCCATATCTAGAATCTGCAAAACTTAGTATCAGTAACAAATCATATATAATATTTAAGCGTAAGTACTAAATAAGCAAGAAAATCTACCGTAATAATCTCTGAGAAATATTGAATACAATTTGCAAGTAGGAGGTTTTTAATTCTAAAAAATTCTAGGGTTTTAGTTGCAGAGGATAAAATGGCGGTTTTCTAACTTTGAACGTGATATATATGAAAAAGAAGATGAACAGTTCACGATCGACGGTTCAGTTTAAATCTTGCTTTATGAGATGGACGGTCTGGATTTGATGTTATAAAATAGGCAATGATCATCGTAGCCGTCTAAGTCAAATTCCAGTTGTAACTAGCCAAAGAAGTAACTTGATATGACATGCATTTAATGCGCGGCAGAATTCAACAAACTTAGCATAGAATGCCGTGCATTTAATGAAACCGTTTATATTAAATGACATTCTCTAAGGCATTGAATACTTATACGATGCTGAATTAGAATCATAAATGCTTTAAATATTGTGTTGACTACTGAAAAAGAGATACGCAAACCTGTCAGCTGAATATCGTAGTCAGCTGATACCTCGTGTAGATGGTTGATGAGTCTTCGTGTACTGAATGAGTCCATTACTGAGAGTGAACATTCCCCCTTGCTGAATGCTCCTCTCCTTAATCCTCTTACTGACTTGAGCTAGTAGGGTCCAGCAGACCTAGCTCTACTGAAAGTTCTCTGAATCTGGCTTCAGCTAGAGGCTTGGTCAGAATATCGCCCTTTGATGGTCAGTATGGATCTTCTCCATTCTGATATCCTTCTTTTTGACATGGTCACGAATGAAGTGGTGTCTAATGTCCACGTGCTTGCATCTGGTATGGAGAACAGGATTATGAGGATTGCACTAGCACTGGAGCTATCATAAAAGATCGGCACTTCATTCTGAATGATATTATAGTCGCGTAGTTGCTGTCTCAACCAAAGGATTTGGCGCAGCAACTTCCAGCAGCCATGTATCCAACTTCAGTAGTTGACGTCGCTACTGAATGTTGTTTCTTTGAAAACCATGAGATCAACTTACTGCCAATGAACTGGCAAGTTCCCGAAGTTGATTTTCGGTCAATCCTGCAACCTGCATAGTCAGCATCAGAATAACCAGTTAGTTCAATAGTATCATCTGCTGGATACCATAAACCCATGTCAGGTGTTCCTCTAAGATAGCGGAGAATCTTCTTTGCTGAGTCCATGTAGCTCTGCTTAGGATTCGCTTGAAATCGAGCACAAACACCTACAACATATGTTATGTTAGGTTTAGTAGCAGTTAGATATAATTGCGCGAAATTCAGTATGGTCTACTGATACTCCCTCTTTGTCAAGATCGATTTTCATGTTCGTGTTCATAGGGATCTTGATTGATTTGCCGGATGTGCAACCGAATTTCTTGATGAGGTCTCGAGTGTATTTACCTTGATTGATGAACGTTCTCTTCTCTGATTGTTTGACTTGAAATCCGAGGAAATAATTCATCTCTCCCATCATCGACATCTCAAATTTATCCTTCATCATTTTCTCAAATTGTTGACACATAATGACATTCTTCGATCCGAATATGATGTCATCTACATAGATCTGCACAAGTAATATGTCGTCGTCTAGACGAATGCTGAACAGTGTGCGGTCTACTGTGCCCTTTTGAAAACCTTTATGAAGAAGAAACTCAGACAGGGTATCGTACCAAGCCTAGGGTGCTTGTTTTAACCCGTACAGAGCCTTTCTAAATCTATAAACTTGATGTCCCAACTGAAAGTCGGGAGGCTGTTCTACATAGACTTCTTCTTTCAGCACGCCGTTCAGGAACGTAGACTTCACATCCATCTGATATACTCTGAAGCGTTGATGTGTTGCGTAGGCTAGGAATAGTCTGATTGCCTCCAATCTTGCAGCTGGAGCGAACTTTTTGTCGAAATCTATCCCTTCGGCTTGACAGTAGCCTTTTGCCACGAGTCTTGCTTTGTTCTTTACTATGACGTTGTTTTCATCTCGCTTATTCTTGAAGACCCATTTAGTTCCGATCACATGTTGATGTCGGGGTCTATCAACAAGCTCCCATACTTCGTTCCTCGTGAACTGATTCAGCTCCTCTTGCAATGATCCAATCAGCATCCTTAAGTGCGTCCTCAACTGACTGAGGTTCTTCAGTAGACAAGAAGCAGGAATATAGAGCACTTTCTCCCTGACAGAATCTGGATCTTGTCTTTACACTTGTTGAAAGATCTCCAATAATAAGATCTGAAGTGTGAGCGTCCAGCCACGATCGACGATGTTTTAACTCTTCATCTGAAATTTCTTCAACACAGAATAGTAGGTGAGTTAGGCATTTCAGTTGTACTATTATGAGATTGAAGTAATTTAGTCACTAGAGTTGGGTCTACTGAGTCACCAGGTTCAGGGGCATTCAGCTCAGGAACTTCATTTGTTCCTCCTGAATTATTATTCTCAGTAGAGGTCTCAGTTACCACTTGAGTTTCTTCATCGACCTGAGTTACCTGGGATTGACTCTGTTCAGTAGAATCAATCTGTTTAGCTACGTCTGCTGCTGGTTGAGATTCAGTAGTCTTATCGTCAGTTTCCTCTTCTGAATCATCATCCCAACATAGCTGGATCTTTTCAACATTGTTGGGTGATGATTCTATCCTCAGCAGTATTAGATGTAGTGGGAAATGATTCTATCTTCTTGACTGACCGATACTCAGTAGCCTTGTGCTCTGAATTAGTCTGAAGATTTGAAGATCCCAAAACCCTATCTTGATCGGTGAACCTTTAAGTTGTAACCTATTTTTGTCTCTGAGGTCTCTGAGGTCTCTGCTCTGGTTCAGGCATTCAGTTGCTTATCCGCCTCAGCACCAGAAGTAGAAGACTCAGTAAATACCGGACTCCGGCGAGAGCAAAGATATCGAAAGGAGTCAGTGGAACTGAACTCAGCAGGAGTAGTTCACTGTACTCAGAGTTGATCTTCAGTAAAGCAGACTCAGTAGGAGTTCACTACTGAATCAAAGATCAGACTCAGCAAAGGCCAGACAATCGTCTGAACTGTCAGATCTTTCAAAGACAATCAGCATAGTCAAGTACAAGGAAGAGAGAAGTCAACTTCAAATCTCCTTGAAGTCTGTTCTGTCTCAACCACCTTTCTGAACCTCGACCAATGACAAGCAGACACCTGTCCTACACCTACTAAAGCAGCAAGTCAACAACTTTCCGAAAAAGAGGGAAAAGACTCTGCAAATGCTACAAAAGAGCCGTTAGCTACCCAAAAGAGAGAGACAAAGGATCATCGTCTCCAACGGATCTTTCCTAGTCTCTTCTCTATAAATAGAGGGATAAATCAAATTTGAAGCTCACGGAAAAACGAGTGCGAACACAGGAAGAAACGAGAAAGAAAAAGAAAAACCGCATACATAGAGCATTCAAACGAGCAAACCGAAAAGCCTAAGTTCTCCGCAAGAAGTTCGAAGAATCCATCTCCGGCGAAGAACTATATTCTAGCTCTTAGGGAACCAAGCTGAACTGTTAAATACAGCCTCTAGTATCCAAACGACGATACATGAACCCAAAGTCATACTCAACTGTTCGTCGTTCTAGAAGCCACTTCATTGTTCCCTATCCCTCTAACCTAAGCTCAATAGAATATATCCATAGCTTAGACGAAGGAGTTCATCTTTGAACTTTTCTTTATTGTAAAGAACTCCTTCATAGTTGGAGAGTTTTTCAAACACTCAGTTTGATAACATTGTAAACTGAGACTTGCTCAGTATAAATCTCAAGACCAGAGTTTGTCCAGCGTACAAACCAACTGAGACTACCTCAGTATAATAAATAGCTTCCTGATCATTCGGGACAGTGGACGTAGGATTTTTGTGTCCAAACCACTTTAAAAATCTCTGTGTCGTGTGTTATGTTTCTTTTTCACTGTTGCATTGATTTAACTGTTCATACTGAAAAGCCTTCTTAAATCATTCAACTGAGTTTCAGCGAACTTAATTGATTGCACTAATCTAATGAAACTGTTTTATTAAAAATGTTTTCCAACTCAACTGAATTGGGCCTACACTATTCCTCACTATACCACTGAACTCTATCTGCAAGATACTGAATTCTGACTCTCAGTCAGCTAGCAGATCTCAGTAGAGTCAGTCACTCTGCCAACACGATTCAAAATAGCTTATCTGGTCTACTGAACTTGTTCAGCGCGACACTATCCTGAAAAAGGATTGTTCGTGTTTAAGTTGAGAAATCGGTTTTCAGGTGTATTCACCCCCCCCTCTACACTTGAGCGTGCTCTCGGGACCAACAATTGGTATCAGAGCAAGAGTTCTCTAAGACTCTTGTTATTCTGAAACTGGTCTACTTGAACGGATCCGGAAAACGTTTTCACTGCATATCATTCTTCATTCATATCATTAGCAAATATGTCTGATATGTCAGGAATAAGGATGGTGCCCATGTTCTTAGTAGAGAACTACGGCGTATGGCGAGTCAGAATGGAAGCTCATCTGACCTCTCTCCACGATAGCATGACAGAGGTTCTCGAGGATGGACCTATCATTCCCATGATAGATAGTATCGTAACCCAGGATCCAGCAGATGGAGGTAGAATGGTGACCGGGAAGAAGATTCCCAAGGATAGAAGTCTCTTCACCCCAGAGGAGAAGAAGCTTCACAACTTAGACCGTGTCGCCATAAACGCCATACTAACCACCCTGAATGATTCCTATCTCGGGAGAGTTCAGGACTGCAAGTCCGCTAAGGAACTCTGGGATGCTCTAGCGCTACTGAGTCGGGGGACTCAGAAGATCAAAGCAAATAAACTTGCGCTGAAACTCCAAAAGTTGGAAAGATTGTCGCTCATGCCTGATGACACCATAGAAGATCTCAACGTCAGATTCACGAATCTGATGAACTCCATCAACGGGCTGGGAAAGATATTCTCCAACCGAGAAATGAATTTCAAGATTTTGAGGGCACTGCCAGATGGTCACTGGACTCCTTTTGCTACATTACTACATCATTCTGATTTAGATATTGTTACTCCTGACCATATCTTTTCAGAACTCAAAGCAGAGGAATTCGAATTTGGCTTACCTCAAAGGAAGCAGCGAGTTGAAGCTGACACCAAAATCGACCATGCATTCAAAGCATCAGTCAGCTCAGCAGCTCCAGCGTCTAGCAAGGCTGAACCTTCACTCACTGACATACAAGAAGATAATCTAGCCAAGAAATGTGCACTGCTTGCTGTAAAATACCAAAAGGAGAAAGAGAGGCGCAGAAAGCTCTCAAGAGTTGTCAGAGACTCTAAGGGTAAGAATGAATATACACCCAAGCGCACTCCTGACTCACATACTTCTGAATGCAGGAAACAGGATGACTCAAAGGCCAAAAGACGGTGAAAGTAAGGAAGAAAGAGTCACCACCTGCTACAACTGCAAAAAGCTAGGACATTATCAGTATGATTGTCCTGAGCTCAGCACTGCTGAACGAGCAGCACGCAAAGCTCGAAGGGAGAAGTTCATCAAAAAGAGACAAGCATACATTGCTGGTGAACTCTCAGACGACTCAGATGAAGTCGACTCCTTCATGGATTCATCGAATGATGAAGCAGCCTTCATGGCCTTAGAGCTTGAAAATGAAGAAGATACTGAAAAGTGTCTCATGGCGGGAGAAGAGGATGAGGTAAACTCTCATGAACCATTTAATTCCTCTTCACATTGCACACACGACACTCTTTCAAGTGCAGATGAGAATTTGGACGTCGCGATCGCATATGAAGAACTACTCGACGAACAAATTCGGGATGAGTCTCGCAGCTAAGCAAGACTCTTCGGAGAATGGATACCCTGAAAGTGGAGAATCAGAGACTTTCTCAGAAGAGTCAGGTTGCTACTGAGTCTGAAGGACTTGAGTTGAGAGTCAGGGAGGAGATAAACTCTCTGATGGCTAAGTCTCAGCATCAAGAAGATCAGATCTCAGTTCTGACCAACGACTTAACTCAGAAAGATACTGAACTAAGTCTACTGAAGCAAGAATTGTCAGGACTTCAGACCGAGCATGAAACGCTAAAGAAAAGTGATGATGTCTGGAGAAACCTGATGACTGAGCGTTACATGGGCGTTGAAAAGAAGCTAGAGGCTATGCTAGCAAGCAACAAGCCCAAGCATTGTAAGGAAGGACTTGGATTCAGCCAGGGAACTTCCTCATCTGCCCCCGTACACTCAGAAGTGCGATTTGCTGATAGGTTTGTTCAAGGGGAGAACATCAATGCAGACATACTGAATCCCCTAGCCAAGAACAAACAGAAGATGAAGGCACCTCATCCTACACATCAGCACTCTAACAAGAAGATCAGCACCAAAACACCCCAGTTCAGTCAAGGGGGATCGAGCAAATCAAAATGGGCTGATCAGTATGGACCTCCTCAGCTGACACATCCAGCTCAGTATGGGTCATATTATTATGATCCTATAGTCAGGAGAGGTCCCAAAAATCAGAAGAAGAAGAAAGCCGTACAAAAGGCAAAGGTCAGCAGTCCACCCACTCAGAAGATCAGGACTCCATGTACCTGAAAAGCCTAAAAAGTCAGCATCGACCAGTCCAGTGGTCAGATACGTTGACGCAAGTGGAAAGAAGTTGTATGAGACCACCAGGGTCGTAAGACAAATATAGGTTACCAAAACTAACATCTAAGGACCCAAAATCAAAAATAAAGGGTACCTAAATATAATTCTATTTTGCAGGTGCACAAAGATCCTTGGTATGTGGACAGCGGATGCTCAAGACGCATGACTTACCAAAAGGACTTGCTGAAGAATTATACAACTGAAGAAGGACCCCGAATCGAGTTTGGAGATAATGCCAAAGGCTATACCAGAGGCTATGGAACACTCAGCATTGGAACTGCCAAAGTTCCAAGAGTATCATATGTTGAAGGACTTCAGCATAACCTTCTCTCTATTAGTCAATTTTGTGATAACTCAAATAGAGTGATATTTGATGCTGGTTTCTGTGATGTTATTGATAAATCCACATGGAAAACAGTGTTATCAGGTTCGCGCAAGAAGAATATCTATGTAGCTGACTGGAACTCAGCTAAACCCGAAGCTTGTCTGTTAGTGAAGAATGACAGCAGAACGGGTTGTCTTTGGCACCGGAGACTCAGTCATCTCAACTTCAAGACGCTCAAAAAATTAGCAAGAAACACTCTAGCAAGAGGACTGCCGAATGAAGTATTCAGCAAAGACACTCAGTGTGAAGCATATCTGAAGGGAAAGCAAACAAAGAAACAAAATCCACCTGTTCCATCTCCTTCCACTGATGGAATCCTTCAGCCGCTACATATGGATTTGTTCGGTCCAGTCTCTCCGGTGACGATCAGAGGCAAGAAGTATGCATTAGTGGTCATTGATGACTACTCGCACTACACATGGGTCATATTTATTGCCAACAAGTCTGACATCAAAACGGAGTTACCAACGCTTCTGAAAAAGCTCAGTGTCGAGAAGAACACCAAAATTGTCAAAATACGTTCAGACAGAGGAACTGAGTTCCTTAATTTCATGGTGGAGGAGTTTTGTAAAGCGTAAGGAATAGAGCATGAGACATGCCTCGCGCGCACCCCTCAGCAGAATGGGGTTGCTGAACGAAAGAATCGAACACTCAAAGAAGCAACAAGAACTCTACTCGCAGACTCAGGACTCCCATCCAAATTCTAGGCGAAGCTACCGACACCGCACGTTACACTCAGAACCGATCTCTACCGACAAAGCCAAGATAAGAGGACACCATATGAACTATGGAACGGCAGGAAGCCTTCTCTATCTTATTTCCATATTTTTGGGTGTTCTTGCTTTATCCACAATAATGGGAAAGATCAGCTGAAAACTTTTGATAGCAAGTCAGATCAGGGAGTGTTCTTAGGATACTCCCGGGTTAGCAAAGCTTTCAGGGTATTCAACTATCGGAACCCTTTGCGTGGAGGAAAGCCCTCATGTTGTTTTTAATGAGTTTGCTACTGAAGACATGAGCAATAACTCTAAATCTGAATCTGAGGACATCAGTAAGCAGCTACAGGATCTGAGCTTAAAAGACAAAGTCGAAAAGATCCAGCCATGTTGGGATGATGATTCAGATGAGGAAACTGAAGACAAGTCTACTGAATCTCAACCTACAACAGAGGTAGGCCGAGCGGATTGACTCTCCCGAACGGAGTCAATCCCGTGTAACTCGAGTCGATGAAGAAACCCAAGAGGTAACTGAGACCACTACTGAGAATAACAACTCAGGGGGAACAACTGAAGTTCCTGAGCTAAATGCCCCTGAACCTGGTGACTCAGTAGATCACACTCTCATAACTGAACTGCTTCAATCTCAGAATAGTACAACTGAAATGCCTAACTCACCTACTATGTGTGTTGAACAAATTTCAGATGAAGAGCTAAAACATTGTAGATCGTGGCTAGATGCTCATACTTCTGATTTAATCATTGGAGATCCTTTAGCAAGCGTAAAGACAAGATCCAGATTTTCTCAGGGAGAAAGTGCCTTATACTTTTGCTTCTTGTCTATTAAAGAACCTCGGACAATCGAGGACGCACTGAACGATGCTGACTGGATCATAACCATGCAGGAGGAGCTGAATCAGTTCACGAGAAACGAAGTTTGGGAGCTTGTTGACAGACCCCAGCATCAACATGTGATTGGAACAAAATGGGTCTTCAAGAACAAGCGGGATGAAAACAATGTCATAGTAAGGAATAAAGCAAGACTCGTGGCAAAAGGCTACTATCAAGCTGAAGGGATAGATTTCGACGAGACTTTCACTCCAGTTGCAAGATTAGAGGCAATCAGACTATTCCTAGCCTATGCAACACATCAAAGATTCAGAGTCTATCAAATGGATGTGAAGTCTGCTTTCCTGAATGGCGTGCTGAAAGAAGAAGTCTATGTGGAACAACCGCCCGACTTTCAGCAGGGACATCAAGTTTATAGACTCAGAAAGGCTCTGTATGGGTTAAAACAAGCACCCAGGGCTTGGTACGATACCCTATTCGAGTTTCTTCTTCGAAAGGTTTTTAAAGGCACGATGAGATCGCACATTATTCAGCATTCGACTGGAAGACGACCTATTACTCGTGCAGATCTATGTAGCTGACATCATCTTCGGCTCGAAGAACGTCATCATGTGTCAGCAGTTTGAGAAAGTGATGAAGGATAAGTTCGAGATGTCAATAATGGGAGAAATGAACTATTTCCTCGGCTTTCAAGTCAAATAATCTGAGAAGGGAACGTTCATTAATCAAGGCAAATACACTTGAGACCTCATCAAAAGATTCGGTTGCATATCTGGCAAACCTATAATGATCCCGATGAACACGAATATGAAGATTGATCTTGATAAAGAGGGAGTATCAGTAGACCAAACTGAATTTCGTGCTATAATTGGTTCTTTATTATACTTAACAACTACTCGTCCTGACATAACTTATGCTGTAGGTGTCTGTGCTCGATTTCAGGCGAATCCAAAGCAGAGTCACATGGACTCAGCAAAGAAGATTCTCCGCTATCTCAGAGGAACACCTGACATGGGTTTATGGTATCCAGCTGATGATAATATAGAACTAACTGGTTATTCTGATGCCGACTATGCGAGGTGTAGAATTGACCGAAAATCAACTTCGGGAAAGTGTCGTTCCTTCGGGCAAAGAAGCCGATCTCATGGTTTTCAAAGAAACAACACTCGGTAGCCACGTCAACTACTGAAGCTGAATACATGGCTGCCGGAAGTTGCTGCGCCCAAATCCGTTGGCTGAGACAGCAGCTACGCGACTATGACGTCATTGCCAATCTTCTGCGACAGTACCAGTGCCATTGTAATCACTTAGAACCCTGTACTTCATAGAAGATGCAAGCACGTGGACATCAGACATCACTTCATTCGTGACCATGTCGAGAAAAAGGATATCAGGATGGAAAAGATCCATATTGACCGACAAAGGGCCGATATACTGACCAAGCCTCTAGCTGAAGCCGATTCGGAGAACTTTCGGCAGAGCTAGGGTCGATGGACCCTACCGACTCCAACGAAGAAGAGGATTCGAGGAGAGGAGCATTCAAGAAGGGGGAATGTTCACTCTCGCATCGAGTAAAATCGGTGCGTAGAGACTCAGCAACCATCTACACGAGGTATCAGCTGACTACGATTTTCAGCTGATAGGTTTGCGTATCTCTACTCAGTAGTAGCCATTAGAACAGTTCTATGCATTTATGATTCAGATTCAGCACCGTATTCAATGCCTTAAGAATTGTCATTTAATATTAAACTCTGCCACACATTTAATGCATGTCGTATCATAGTTACTTCTTAGGCTATATACAACTGTCTTTGACTTAGGCGGCTAATTTGATCATTGCCTATTTTATAATACTTAATCTTAGCCGTCCATCTCAAAAAGTGGGTTTTAAACTGAACCGTTGATCGTTAATTGTTCACCTTCTCTTAGATATATGTTTACGATCATATCTTTGAAACCGCCATTTGCGAACTATCAAATCTTTAACTCCAAAATTTCTGAGATCTCATTACTTGCAAACCTTACTTGCAATCTATTTCAAATCTTCAAAAATTTCAGTGGTATGATATCAAATCTTTCTGACAACTTATATGATTACTCAGCGTCGCTATATTTTTTATATATATCCATTCGATACTGATAATCTTGTTTGTTACAGATAAAATGTCAGGAAATGTTGTTTATGCTCCAGAGAATATGCAAGAAATCCTAAAGAAAGATCGTGTCTGGTGCGAGCCAATCATGGAGTTTGACGTCTGCGATCTGGACTACACGGAGGAGATTTTCTCAGCTCTAAAAGAAATTAGTCTAGAAGGTTTTCTGACAAAGAAGCCCACATTCTTCCTTCCCTGACAGGTTGCAAAGATCTACTTGAATTCCGATTCAGTAGATGGAGATATCCGAGGGAGATTCATCGTCCACACAGTTGGCAATCCCTCGAGGACGGATATAGAGGTGAAGCAGATGTCAATCAGAGAGGCTCTTTGGAGAAGCTTCAATCTGCCAAGCGAAGGCGTCAGCACCGTGGGATACAATGATGATCAAATGGATGACTACTTATCCATTTTCTACGGGAAGCCTACATTCTTCAGAGCCGCATTTCCCAAGAATACTATGCTACCTCAGTATAGAGCTCTTGCATACATAGTGACTCAGCTACTGACGAGTCAAGCATGATCATTCGATCAGGTGTCCAGACCAAAGCTACAACTGATGATGGCCATCTATGATAGGGTCAAGATCAATTGGGCAGAGTTCTTCCTACGGGAATTTATGGTGCAGTCCGCAAAATTTGACAAAGCATCCTACAGGCTGAGCGCCAAAGGGAAGCTACTTTATGGACTGAAGATCTCAGTGATGATCGAAGACTACTGCACTTCTGACCAGATCACATTTGCTGACAAATAGTAATTCAACGTTAAAAAGGTCTGGTTTCAGAACAGGGCAGCAGCCCTTCAGCAGATTGGCTCCGGGCCTACAGCAAAGCAAGCAACGCCTCAGAAGACCACCCCTACAAAGAAAAGGTCTCCTCAAACTAAAACGCCTAAGGCACCGGCGAAAAGGCTGAAGAAGGTCAGCACAGCGTTGCCTACTGAGACAGAGGCAGAGAGCTACTAAACAGCCTCCGCAGCTCAGAGATGAATCCGAGTCTTCTGAGAAGACTCCATCAGTGGAGAAAGCCGTCTCCACTGAACATGAAGAAGCAGTGGACCAAGGGGTCCCAGCTGAAGAAGTCCAGGTCGAAGATATTCAAACCCTGGAGAGCCCCTTGGATGTCCCTCCTCTCAGCAGCCTCCCCTCTGCTGAGAAACAGGTGTCTCCTATAGAGATAGAGGAATCGGAGACAGCCTCAGAAGAAGAGTCTATCGGGATGGAAGCTTCAGCTCTTCAATCCAGAGCATCCCGAGAGATCACAGAGCACATACCGGAGATCTCAGGCCACATCGATCTAGTTCTCATTGCGAGACAGGCGAGATTCCACATACTGCTCAGGTTCCAAGAGTGACACAATTTTCAACGTCTCATCATACATCACTCCTGCGAACAACTCCATGAGGAGGAACTGAGGATCAGAGAGCAGATCGGCTACTCCGAGCCAGCCGATCTTGGAACCTTGGAGGATTTGAGGGCTGCCATGCTGGCAATACTGAATGACCGTCAGCCAGCGTCAGCTTCAACACCCTCTGATGGGTCTGACCCCGATGGTCAGGACCCGCCCCGTGATTCAGGCCCTGAGAAGCCTGATGAGGGAACTCAACTAGACAAGGATACTCCCGCGCCTACTGAAATTCCTCTCCGTATCCTTGCTCCTGGGAAGTCGGCGGCTGGTACTTCGACTTCTGCAGAGCCTGCTCAGCTCTTGTTAGAATCGATGTTCGAAGTAGCGCCCAGCCCCAAAAGCTGACGATCGAAGTCAATGGCAAAGGCTCTCAGAAGCCAGGGTACTCAGAACAGGCTTCTTGCCCGTGCAGTCCACAAGACATGGCGACAGACTGCCCAAGCCACAAGCGCAGAGATTCAGGGACTCAGAACCACATTGTCAGAATCTTCTCGTCCCCGACTTCTCCAACATCATATCTCAAGCGCTAAATACTCAGCGAGCTGACTTCGAGGCTCAGCTCAGATTGATTCAGGAAGGCCAGGATAAGTTGATTTAAAATCTCAAAGCCTCTCAGATTTCTCATACTGAGTCAGTCACAAACATCTCTCAGGCCAACGATCTCGAGACTCAACTCAATTCAGAAGGCCCTGGAAAAGACTGTTGAACAAAAGCTGAACGAGTTCAAGGCTGCAGTAGATCAATCTCATAAAGAGTATAAGCGTGAGTTGATCAATGAGAAGAACGAGCTGCACGAGGCGCTGACCAATATACACTCCAAACTGAACGAATTATCAGCCTCGTACTCCAGCCTGAACAAGAAGGTATCCGCTCCACCTCCTATTATCATTGATGATGCCAAAAAGGGGGAAATGATGGCTAAGCGGACAAAAAGCCGATATCGAAAAATCAACTAAGGGGGAAGCCACCAAGGAGCTGGCATCGAAGACTCCCAAGAAGGTAAGGTCGGTAGCGAGAGCAAGCTCACCTCGGACATCTCGCTCCTACCGAACCTACCACAACCGGTGAGGCCCCGGGGTGTCTCAACTGCAGGTTGCAAAGCATCAATCGAGGCTCGTCCCAAGTGGCTCAGGAACCAGAGAAGTAGCGACTCAGGCAACTCAGACTCCACTTAGCATCATTAAGGAAGTTGCTGAGTACGCAGACGAGGAGGACTCAGAAGAGGAAGAAGCTCCTCTTCCACCTCCAGTTACTGGAAAAGGAAAGAAAATCCTTAAGCTCCCGACCCCTCCCTCCAAGAAATCTAAGAGATATATTACTCCGGAGGAGGAGGCTCAGATAGCCGCAGAGGAGAAACTGGCTAGGGAGATAGCCGAACCTGAAGTAGCCAACAAACCAAAAGCTAAGCCTGCTAAAGGTAAGACAAAGGCTCCAGTTCGCGGCGGAAAAAGACCATCTACTACAAGACTGCCTCCTAGAAAGCTCAAACTCAGCGATGAAGCTGACAAGGAAAAGGAGAAGCAACAACAGTAGTCTACTGAGAAGCAGGTTACTTCAAAAGAGAAATCATCAACTCTTGCTAACTCAGAGGAAGAGCCGCCTCACAAGCCCTCCTATACCGCCCGTAAGGCAACGGGATGCTTGAAATGGATGCAATCTGGGCTCAAATGGACAGATATCTTTATAGAGGAGAAGAGGCCAGGCAAATAGAAGCTGCCAGAGAACGGATCAGAATGGCAGATCTTGAAGCACTCAGAATCAGAACTGAAAAAGAAGCCAGTCAGAGGATTCCTTCAAAAGCTGATATTCCTTACGTATACGAGAAATTCGTGAAGCCTACTGATCTGAAGATTTACAGATGGCCGAGAACTGATGAATGGATGCCAGTAGAATACACTTAGAGATGGGAAGCACTGAAGATAGAGTTCGTCAAAAGGAACTACTTCTGGAGATTCTGGTCTGAAAAGCGCAAAGCTGAAGCTTATACTGAATGGACGATGAGAGCAGACTTAGACATGTATGCATGGATGCAGAAAGCTGTCAAAGAGAATGTCGAAGTCAGAGTCCCAGACCCCAGAATACTGCCACCCCCACGAAGACAGGATGGATCTATTCACTATGGTGTCATTGAGAAAGAAGTGAAGGCCACTGCTAAAGCCAAATTCCTTGATGAAGAAGACCCAGCGGACTTTGCTGAGATACTGAAGCTGAGGAAGATCACTTATATGATGTATGGAGTGCCCCTTCCTGAATCTCAATCGCAAGATTTCAAAGACAGGATTAGGCAGTTCAAATGATTCCTTGCTTCTGTACTCTTTTGTTTTTCTAGTATAGCAGAGATGTATCTGTACTGAATTTTCTTATATTATATATGATATCTCTGTTTTTGGCTTTGACAATATCTTATTGTCTGAATAGCCGTATTCTTTTATGCTTAACACTCAGAATCACTGAAGTGATTACTGACTCACACACTCACTGTCTGAATGTCTGTCAGTTTATTGCTCAGCTGGATTCTGTTAGACTTGCTGTATTTCGGGGAAAATATTGTTAAAACAGGGAGAATATGCTTAGTCTCTATATTCGACTTTTCCGCCCGATCCCCTCAGTAGTCTAGGACTTGAAGAACAACTCTACTGATTCTACTTGTAATATTTGTAAGGAGCTCTGTTTCTGACTAGTCATAGTGTTATATGTTGATTTTTGTTGATAGGTTTTGGCATCATCAAATAGGGGGAAATTGTTGGGTGATGATTCTATCCTCAGCAGTATTAGATGTAGTGGGAAATGATTCTATCTTCTTGACTGACCGATACTCAGTAGCCTTGTGCTCTGAATTAGTCTGAAGATTTGAAGATCCCAAAACCCTATCTTGATCGATGAACCTTTAAGTTGTAATCTATTTTTGTCTCTGAGGTTTTAGACTCAGTAGACCCTCTGCTCTGGTTCAGGCATTCAGTTGCTTATCAGCTTCAACACCAGAAGTAGAAGACTCAGTAAATACCGGACTCAGCAGGAGCAGTTTACTGAAAGGAGTCAGTGGAACTGAACTCAACAGGAGTAGTTCACCGTACTCGAGTTGATCTTCGCAAAGCGGCACTCGGCGAGAGTTCACTACGGAATCAAAGATCAGACTCAGCAACGGCCAGACAATCGTCTGAACTGTCAGATCTTTCAAAGACAATCAGCATAGTCAAGTACGAGGAAGAGAGAAGTCAACTTCAAATCTCCTTGAAGTCTGTTCTGTCTCAACCACCTTTCTGAACCTCGACCAATGACAAGCAGACACCTGTCCTACACCTACTAAAGCTGCAAGTCAACAACTTTCCGAAAAAGAGGGAAAAGACTCTGCAAATGCTACAAAAGAGCCGTTAGCTACCCAAAAGAGAGAGACAAAGGATCATCGTCTCCAACGGATCTTTCCTAGTCTCTTCTCTATAAATAGAGGGATAAATCAAATTTGAAGCTCACGGAAAAACGAGTGCGAACACAGGAAGAAACGAGAAAGAAAAAGAAAAACCGCATACATAGAGCATTCAAACGAGCAAACTCGAAAAGCCTAAGTTCTCCGCAAGAAGTTCGAAGAATCCATCTCCGGCGAAGAACTATATTCTAGCTCTTAGGGAACCAAGCTGAACTGTTAAATACAGCCTCTAGTATCCAAACGACGATACATGAACCCAAAGTCATACTCAACTGTTCGTCGTTCTAGAAGCCACTTCATTGTTCCCTATCCCTCTAACCTAAGCTCAATAGAATATATCCATAGCTTAGACGAAGGAGTTCATCTTTGAACTTTTCTTTATTGTAAAGAACTCCTTCATAGTTGGAGAGTTTTTCAAACACTCAGTTTGATAACATTGTAAACTGAGACTTGCTCAGTATAAATCTCAAGACCAGAGTTTATCCAGCGTACAAACCAACTGAGACTACCTCAGTATAATAAATAGCTTCCTGATCATTCGGGACAGTGGACGTAGGATTTTTGTGTCCAAACCACTTTAAAAATCTCTGTGTCGTGTGTTATGTTTCTTTTTCACTGTTGCATTGATTTAACTGTTCATACTGAAAAGCCTTCTTAAATAATTCAACTGAGTTTCAGCGAACTTAACTGATTGCAGAACTCTTCCACCATTGAATTCCGGAACTCAGTTCCTCTGTCTGAACGAACTTTCTGATTTCGATGTTATTCTCGACACTGAGCCTTTTCAGAAGCGCAGGCAACTCTGTTTTGACGTCAGACTTGTTGGCAATAAATATGACCCATGTGTAGCGCGAGTAGTCATCAATGACCACTAAAGCATACTTTTTGCCTCTGATCGTCACAGGAGAGACTGGTCCGAACAAGTCCATGTGCAGCAGCTGAATGATTCCATCCGTGGAAGGTGATGGAACTGGTGGATTTTGCTTCTTTGTTTGCTTTCCCTTTAGACATGCTTCGCACTGAGTGTCTTTGCTGAACACTTCATTCAGTTGTCCTCTCACTAAAGTGTTTCTAGCTAGCTTGTTGAGCGTCTTGAAATTGAGATGGCTGAGTCTTCTGTGCCAGAGCCACCCCGTTCGATTGTCGTTCTTCGCCAACAAGCATGCTTCAGGTTCAGCTGATTTCCAGTCAGCTACGTATATATTCTTTTTACGCGAACCTGATAACATTGTTTTTCCTGTAGATTTCTCAATGACATCATAGAAACCATCGTAAAAAATCACTCTATTCGAGTTATCACCAAATTGACTAACAGAGAGAAGATTATGTTGAAGTCCTTCAACATATGATACTCTTGGAACTGTGGCGGTTTCAATGCTGAGTGTTCTATAGCCTCTGGTATAGCCTTTTGCGTTATCTCCGAACTCGATTCTGGGTCCTTCTGTAGTATAATTCTTCAGTAGGTTCCTCTGGTACGTCTTGTGTCTTGAGCATCAGATGTCCACGTACCAAGGGTCCTTGTCCACCTGCAAAACAGAATTATATTCAGGTACCCTTTATTTTTGATTTTGGGTCCTTAGATGTTAGTTTTGGAAACCCAAATCTATCTCACGACCCTGGTGGTCTCAGACAGTTTCTTTCCACTCTGATCAACATACTTAACCACTGGACTGATTGATGTTGACTTCTGAGGCTTTACTGGTTTAGGAGTCCTGATCTTCTGAGGTGGTGGATTGCTGACCTTAGCCTTCTGAACGACTTTCTTCTTCTTCTTCTTCTTCTTACTCTTGGATCCTCTTCTAACTGTAAGATCATAATAATATGATCCATATTGAGCTGGATGTGTTAGCTGCGGAGGTCCATACTGATCAGCCCACTTGACTTTGCTAGTTCCCCCTTGACTAAACTGGGGTGATCTTGAGCTAATCTTCTTGTCATATTTCTGATAGTTAGGATGAGGTACCTTCATATTCTGTTTGTTCTTTGCTAAGGGGTTCAGAATTTCAGCATTGATTGTCTCCCCTTGAATAAACCTATCAGTCAGCCGATTCTCTGAGCGTATGGGGGTAGATGAGGAGGCTCCCTGGTTGAATCCTGAGTCCCTCCTTGCAATGTTTTGGCTTGTTATTGGCTAGCATCGCCTCAAGCTTTTTCTCAGCTCCCATGTACCGCTCTGTCATCAGGTTCCTACAAACATCGTCGCTCTTCTTGAGCATTTCATGCTCGGTCTGAAATCCTGAGAACTTTTGCTTCAGTAGACCCAGTTCAGTATCCTTTTGAGTCAAGTCATTGGTCAGTACTAAGATAAGATCTTCTTGATGCTGAGACTTGGCCATCAGAGAGTTTATCTCCTCCCTGAGTCTCAACATAAGTCCTTCTGACTCAGTAGCAACCTGACTCTCATGAGAAAGTCTCTGATTCTCCACTTTCAGGGTATCCAACTCCTGAAGAGTCTTACTGAGCTGCAGACTCATCTGAATCTGCTCGTCGAGTAGTTCTTCAGTAGAGTTGGACTCAGCAGGAGTATACTACTGAACCCCAGGTCAGACTCAACAACGACCTGATAGTCTCCTTGATTGTCATATGATCTTATCTGATTAAATCAGTAGAGTCATCCGAGGTTGTTCACATCAGAGAAGTCAACTTCAGTATCTGCCTAGAAGTCTGTGTGTCTCAACTACTTTCTACGCCTCGACCAATGACAAGCAACCAGTTGTCAAAGTTCTGGTAAAAGTTGCAAGTCAACAACTTTCCGAAAATTGAGGAAAAGACTCTGCGAGATTCCTTAAAAGAGCCGTTAGCTACCCAAATAGAGTGACACGTGGATAGTTCGTCTCCAACGGATCTATCTATAGCTTACCTCTATAATAGAGGGAAAATCAAATCGAACACACACCACAAGAACGAGCGATTACGAGCAATAAACGTACAAGAACACCAGCTTTTCGCAAGAACTTCAGTGAAATACTCAACGCGAAAGGCGACTACTTTGCTCTAGGGAACCAAGCTGAATATAATCAAAGCCTCTAGTATCCAAGTGATTGAGCACGAACCCTGAGAGATTATTCCTCATTGTTCATCACTCTAGAAGCCACTTCTTGTTCTCTTCCCTCTAACCTAAGCTCCACTGAAATATCTATAGCTTAGACCCGAAGGAGTTCATATCTTAAACTGTTCTTATTGTTAAGAACTCCTTCATTGTTGGAGAAGTTTGTCAAACTTTATAGTTTGATCCTTGTAAACTGGGACTTGCTCATTATAATCCCCAATACCGTGTTTGTCCAGTGCACAAACCAACTCAGACTTGTTGGGTTACGAGTCAGTGGTCGTTTAGATCATTGCTAAGGGAGTACTTTGAACTGTCATCAGTAGTTCATGTACTGAGGACTTATTGCTGTATTTTGGTAATTTGGGAAATTGTAGTGATTTATTGCTATATAATTGAAGATCCCAAAACCTGTCCTGTACCCATAGTGTGTTTTTCGGACTTGATGATGTAATAGGCTAGACTGTTCTTATTTTCGTTATCTGTTTTGTCTAAGTCCTGTAAGGGGTATTTGTTGGTCTGAACTTCAGTAGGAAGTTAAATTCCAAAACCCCACGTCATCAATTTGTAAGAGCTCGTGTCCTCCGGTTTACAACTGATTGTTCTCAGTAGAAGATTCCCATCAGCTGACCTCCGTTGAAGACACAGTTTGAAGAGCTCAGTACCTTCAGAGTCACCAGCTGACCGTTCTCAGTAGAAGATTCACATACGTTTGTCCGAACGGTGTTGTAGAAATTATGGGCCTCTCATCTGAGAAGGCATTCAAAGTTAACGGCCACCATTTGAGGATTTATCATGATCCATCCAAGATACATGCAGTGGAGAGCATCCATCTCTTTCTTGTTCCACCATCAAACTGATTGCTCAAAGTAATGTCTAGCCAAAGACGTAAAAAAAAGGCGGCTCGAGGGAGGCATCCCTCATATTTTTTTATTTTGCATATTTGTAAATTCTATTATCTACCCAGGGAGGCGTGTCCATTTACTGTTGCCAATTTTTATCATTAGTATATTGTCTATGTCTAACGATTATACAGAAGGACTAGATTGCAATTCTGAAAGGCGGAAACCCTTCTTAGCAAGATTCAGGGGTAATACTGGAATATTTAAAAAACTTGGGGGATTTATGTGCAAGCAGTGTTTCATCTTTATTGCGCCCCTAGGGCAGCGATTTAACTGCCCCCTTCACATCAAAATCAATTCGCTCCATCACTTCTCCCGCTTAAGTTCTGGAAGCTTATCTTCTTCCTTTCTCTGATACAGTTCTTTGCCTATCCAGCACAGTAACCGCCACCACAACTGCTCCGCAAATGGAACCCAAACCTCAAGCAACTACTTCTCGTCGACGCTCCCAATGGTTAACCATAACCGCTGACACCAGTTGCTCCACCCTCCATCCTGCAGAACTGTCAGACTACCCACAATAACCGGTTGAAGAGGAGGCGTACTATGACACCGGCGAGTAGCCCCAGCATACCTCCCAACCCTACTGATGGGGAAAAATGTTGATAAAGAAGAGCCCTTCGACGTCCACGTGCATGGCCTCGACCCTGACTATTTCGAGGAAGGCCAAGAGTGGGAATTTCAGGATTCTCGATGCATTATAGACATCACCACCAAGGCTGAAGAGGACTCTCTGCTTGAGTTCGATGATCCCCTCAGTCAACGGGCTGCACATCATGAAGACAAGTGCTGCTCCCAAGGTAAGCTCTACGATCCTTCTCTCTTTGAAGAACTTGGCGTGAATGAGGAATTTGAGGGGTATTTTCATGATTTGGGTTAAGATTGGTTGCTGAAATTAGAACCACTTGACAACTATGAACAATTGGTCAAGGAATTTTCATGTTCATTTCTGTTTGACGAGGTAGAAACTGTGCTGTCAAAGTGCATTTCCTTCCATGTGCATAATACCTAGTTTTAATTGTCATTGGTTGAGTTTATCTAGTGTTTAGGCATAATCCCCTCCCCCTACATGTTGTTTGAGTCTTATTTGTATGCCTTGCATGGGATCCCATCTGATATGGAGGACTATGCGTCTGCTCAAGAGGTATGGCATACTCTGGCCCCAGGGAGCGACAAACCCTTTCAAACTTCCAAAATTTATGCCTACCTTATCCAGAACCCAGTCCTCCGCATGCCCCATTTCTTCATCACTTATAACCTAACTGGCCGATCTACATCCTATTCCAACATCTCTTACGAAGAACTGTTGTTCATGTACTGCATGCTTGATGGTGTGAAACTAGACCTAGGCTATTGGATTGTCCATGTCTTTGCTGATATCCGCACCACCTCCACCCGCCACTTCACTGTGTCTCACTTGTTTGGTCAGTTCTTCCATCGCCACTTCCTGTTGCACAGTACCCGCCTCTTAAAGCGAGTCAAGCCAGCCACTCTGTTTTCCATCAAGAACCTTGAATATGCTAAAATTGTTAACAGTAATGGCGAGATTATCTTGCCGAGGCAAACACCCGCTAGCACTTCTGTGGCTGTAGGTTCTACAACCTCTCGCGCTGGGAAAGCAGCTGCTGGACCATCATCCTCTCGGTCCAAGGAAGTGGACACAAGAGATCCTGCATACATTGCAGAAGCAGATTGCGGCTATGCAGAGGCAGCTTGAGCCACTGACCGGGAAGAAAGGCAAGCGCGCGACTAAGTCTCTCAATCGGTAATTGGTTTCAACTTCCTGGCCACTGTTGTTTTTATTTGTCTTTTTCTTTTTAGTTTTGTTCTTTAATGTCTATCCCCCCTCCTCCTCTAAAAAAGTGTGACGAGGGGGTGTGTTTATTTTTATTGTTGTATGTCTCCTCTTCTCCTTTACTCTCTGCCTACTTGAGGGCAAGCCGGGCCTTAAAGTGTGAGGAGGGGCATTTATGTGTTGTCTATTTTCTACCTTGAATATTAAGTTCTGCTTGCTTGAGGGCAAGCATGGCTATTTTATTTGTTTTTGTTGTTTATTTTGTTTTTATTATTTATTTTGTACGTAAGCATGCCATGTTTTTCCAGTTCTGCTATGTATTATGATTGCCCCCTGCCCAATTGTTTTTTCAAAACATACTGAGTCACAAGCATGTTTGCATGTTTTCTTCACTATTTAGGATTAGAAGACGCTAGGAACGATGAAGTAGGGGCAGATATTGAGTTTAATTAAACTGCACTAAATAGTCAAGATTGAGCCTATAGTGGGGCACTTCCCACGTACTTCTTTTCCAGAGAATAGATGTCACAAAGTCACCATATTAACATCATGTGCACCATGTGATAGAAGGCACTAGGGATAACCTTAATTTTGGCCTAAGTTTATATAACCCTTGCCCAAATATCACCTTGTGAACAAACTTGAGCTTTGGTATGTTCATTCAATCAGTCACTAAATATTAGCCACTAACCATTTTTAGACCTTCCGTTGGCCCTGTTATGTATATATGCCTTTGTATACCTTGCATAACTGATGAAATCAAAGATCTGTGCTGAAACTGTCTATTTAGAGGGGTAAATTGGTAGAGTGGGAGACTGGGAAGAAAAGTCAAATAATTTCAGTAGCAAAAAGATGAAAAAAATCAAAGGAAAGAAATGTGCCTGAAAAACAAAAGAAACGAAAAAATGTTGCACCTAGAAAAAAAAAAGAGAAGAAGGGAAAGAAAGAAAAGAAAAGAAAAATTATTATCCTCCCCGGCTTCTTATCATTAACTCCCTGTCCTATATCAAATCTTTATTCCAGCACCTACTTGCATAAGCCGAGAGTACTTTGCATATATGCATGACTATTGATACACAATTAAATGAGCCTAAGACCTTTAGGACCTCACCTTGCAATATCATCTCATGGTACCTAACCCCATTGAAACCCAAGAGAAAAAGACCTTTTTGATGGTGCTAATTGGTTGACTTAATATGGTGATGTGTGTACTTAGGCTTAAATGAGTGGATGTTCGGACTAGTGTAGTTGATTGCTGAGTGAAACGTCAGAATGACTCAATGTCTGCCCTGTTATGACCTTGCTAATTCCTACCTTGTTAATGCATCTTGCGTGAGATCTCACGTTGATATGCTTTATATTCTTGGTTGGGTGCTATTATTTACATGTGCAAGGGCCGGTTTTGCTTGGCAGCTTGTTGTCTTTATGTTTTTTGTGAATGTCCGGTGTCTTCCTTTTATTATGTTTCCTTTTCCTTCTTTGAATCAATTTGTGTAAGTCGTGTTGGAGGGAGTGGAAACCGAGCAACATCCGTGGTTAGAAACTCTCTTCATACTTGAGGGCAAGTATTGGTTAAGTGTGAGGAGATTGATAAACATGTATTTGTTACTTTTATATTACTGATAATACGCGTGTTTGTATCGTGTTTGAGCCCAAACGTAATACTTGCAGTCACTCATCAATTTTCGCCTTTGAGCCATGGTAAAGTCTTGAGGTAACCTCTTGGAGGTGAGGTAATTGACAATATTGGCATACCACGGTACTTTGCCATCCTTCCCTTCAATTGTATAGCATTCTGCATGTGATTCATACGTCCACCCGGGCAAGCTGTCTGATGATTCTTTTTAGGCTGGCTTGGCCAAGGGCACTGTGCTGCCAACGTCTGGAGTAGCGGAAAAGTAGAGATGTTCTATCGGGAATGATTCTTTGATTGGTTCAGCATCTTCTGGCTGAACTAGACGACTCAAATGATTAGCTACAATATTCTCAGCTCCATTCTTGTCTCTCACTATCGCAGAATCTTCTTTGCTGAGTCTAGATGACTTCGCTTGGGATTCGCCTGAAATCTTGCGCATACACCTACAACATAAATTATGTCAGGTCTGCTTGCTGTTAAATATTATAAAGAACCAATAATAGCTCTTTAATCAGTAGAATTAACAGAATCTCCCTCTTTGTCTAGATCGATTTTTAAAATCCGTGTTCATGGGGATTTTGACTGGCTTGCTTGAGTCGCAGCCGAATCTTTTCAGGAGGTCTCGAGTGTACTTGGCTTGGTTGATGAATATTCCTTCAGGTGATTGCTTCCCTTGATATCCAAGGAAGTAGTTCATCTCCCCCATCATGGACATCTCGAACTTCTCCTTCATCATTTTCTCGAATTGTTGACATATAGTCAAGTTCCTGCATCCGAAAATGATGTCGTCCACGTAAATCTGCACTAGTAGAATGTCATCGCCTGACTTAATGCTGAATAGAGTGCGATCTACTGTCCCCTTCTGAAAACCTTTCAAAAGAAGAAAGTCTGATAAGGTATCGTACCAAGCCCTGGGTGCTTGTTTTAACCCATACAGAACTTTCCGAAGTCTGTACACGTGATGTCCCTGCTGAAACCCGGGCGGTGGTTCCACGTAGACTTCTTCCTTCAGTACGCCATTCAGAAATGCTGAATTAACATCCATTTGATATACTTTGAATCTTTGATGCGTTACATAGGTTAGGAACAGACGAATGGCTTCCAATCTGGCGACTGGTGCGAACGTTTCGTCAAAGTCTATTCCCTCTGCTTGACAGTACCCCTTGGCAACAAGTCGAGCCTTGTTTCTTACTATGATGTTGTTTTCATCTCGCTTGTTCTTGAAGACTCATTTAGTACCGATTACGTGTTGATGTCTAGGTCTGTCAACAAGCTCCCAAACTTCGTTTCGGACAAACTGGTTCAGCTCCTCTTGCATGGCAATGATCCATGCAAGAGTGAGCATCATTGAGAGCATCCTTTATCGTCTGAGGTTCATCAGTAGACAAGAAGCAGGAGTACAGAGCACTTTCTCCTTGACTTAGTTTGGATCTTGTCCTTACTGTTGCTGATGGATCTCCAATGATCAAATCAGAAGAGTGAGCATCTAGCCACGAACGTCTGAGTTTGGCTTCTTCTCTAGAGATTACTTTTGAACAGTCAACATGAGTGTTAGGCATTTCAGTAGTGTTGTTCTGTAACTGAAGCAATTCAGTAAGAAGGTTAGGATCTACTGAGTTTCCAAGTTTAGGGGCATTTAGCTCAAGAACATTAGTCGTTCCCTCTGAGTTTATATTTTCAGCAGAGGTCTCAGTTACCACTGGGGCTTCCTCATCGACCATTGTTACCTTATGTTGATTATGTTCAGTAGAATCAACCAGGTCAGCTACAGTGCTTGCGGGATGGGTCTCGATTTCTTCTTCGTCTGACTCATCATCCCAACAATGCTGGATCTTCTCAGCTTTGTCGTTTAATGTGAGATCCTGTAGCTTGCTACTGACGTCTTCAGGATTTGTCTTCTTAGGTTTCCTGTCCTCAGTAACAAACTCATCAAAAATAACATGAGGGCTTTCCTCCAGGCAAAGGGTCCGGTAGTTAAAGACCCTGAAGGTTTTACTGACTCAAGAGTATCCTAAGAATACTCCTTGATCAGATTTGCTATCAAAGACCTTTAACTGATCCTTCCCGTTGTTGTGGATAAAGCAAGGATAGCCAAAGATATGAAAATGAGAGATAGAAGGAATTCTCCCTTTCCACAGTTCGTATGGTGTCATATGTTGCTTTGTAAGTAGTGAGCGGTTCTGAGTGTAATAGGCAGTGTTAGTAGCATCAGCCCAGAACTTTGAGGGTAGTCCAGAGTCTGCTAGGAGCGTTCTTGCTGCTTCTTTTAGTGTTCTATTCTTCCGTTCAGCAAGACCGTTCTGCTGAGGGGTGCGAGCTGCTGAAGTCTCGTGCTGAATCCCCTCCTTATCATAGTACTCTTTAATGACTGAGTTGAGAAATTCAGTCCCTCTATCTGAGCGAATTCTTTGAATCTTGATGTCCTTTTCCACACTGAAGTTTCTTCAGCAGTATTGGCAGCTCAGTCTTGACATCAGATTTGTTGGCTATGAAAATGACCCACGTATATCTTGAATAATTGTCAATAACGACGAGGGCATACTTCTTGCCTCTTATGGTCACTGGAGAAACTGGCCCAAACAAGTCCATGTGGAGCAGTTGAAGGATTCCATCAGTGGAAGGCGACGAAATTGGTGGATTGCTTTTCTTTGTATGCTTTCCCTTCAAACACGCTTCACAATTTTTTTCTTTGATGAAGGCTTCATTGGGAAGTCCTCTCACTCTAGAGTTCTTGGCTAGCTTGTTCATTGCCTTGAAATTCAGGTGACTGAGCCTCTTGTGCCACAACTATCCTGTTTTATCACTAGATTTCGTCTGAGCAAGTAAGCAAGCCTCAGGTTCAGCGGTGTTCCAGTTAGCAACGTAGATGTTCTTCTTCCGTGAACCTGATAACACTGTTTTCCCTGTAGATTTTTCAACAACATCACATAAACCAGCATCAAAGATAACTCTATTCAGATTATCACAGAATTGACTGACAGAAAGGAGATTATGTTGAAGTCCTTCAACATATGTTACTCTTGGAACTAAAGTAGTCCCAATGTTCAGTATTCCATATCCCCTTGTATAGCCTTTAGAGTTGTCACCAAACTCAATTCTGAGACCATCTTCTTGCACGTAATTGGTCAGCATGCTCTTTTGATAAGTCATATGTCTCGAGCAGCCACTGTCCACGATCCAAGGGTCCTTATGCACCTGCAAAACATAAACATTTTTAGGTATCCTTTGGTTCATTTTGGGTCCTTAAGCGTTAGTTGATGGTTTCGCGACCCAAATCTGCCATACGACCTTAAGAGTCTCAGACACCTTCTTTTTCTGAACCTTGTCAGTCTTTTTCTCCACTGGACCTGGAGATACTGGCTTCCTGGCAGTTTTGGGTTCAGGAGCTTTCTTCTTCTGATGGTCAGTATGGATCTTTTCCATCCTGATATCCTTCTTTTCGACATGGTCACGAATGAAGTGGTGTCTGATGTCCACGTGCTTGCATCTCGTATGAAGAAAAGCGTTCTGAGTGATTGCAATAGCACTGGAGCTATCGCAAAAGATCGGCACTTCATTCTGAATGATGTCATAGTCGCGTAGCTGCTGTCTCAGCTAGAGGATTTGGGCGCAACAACTTATGGCAGCTATGTATTTAGCTTCAGTAGTTGATGTGGCTACTGAGTGTTGTTTCTTTGAGAACCATGAGATGAGCTTACTGCCGAGGAACTGACAAGTTTCTTAAGTTGATTTTCAGTCAATCCTGCAACCTGCGTAGTTAGCATCAGAATAACCAGTTAGTTCAATCTTATGTGGATACTATAAACCCATGTCAGGTGTTCCTCTGAGATAGCGGAGAATCTTCTTTGCTGAGTCCATATGGCTCTGCTTAGAATTCGTCTGAAATCGAGCGCAGACACCTACAACATAAGTTATGTCAGGTCTAGTAGCAGTTAGATATAATAGAGAACTAATAATTGCACGAAATTCAGTATGGTCTACTGATACTCCCTCTTTGTCAAGATCGATTTTCATGTTCGTGTTCATCGGGATCTTGACTGGTTGGCCGGATGTGCAACTGAATTTCTTGATGAGGTCTTTAGTGCATTTGACTTGAATTTATCCTTCATCATTTTCTCGAACTGCTGACACATGATGACATTTTTTGAGCCGAATATAATGTCATCTACATAGATCTGCACAAGTAGGATATCATCGTCTAGACGAATGTTTAATAATGTGCGATCCACTATGCCTTTCTAAAAACCTTTCTGAAGAAGAAACTCAGACATGGTATCGTACCAAGCTCTGAGTGCTTGTTTTTACCCGTACAGAGCCTTTCTGAGTCTATACACTTGATGTCCTTGCTGAAAGCCGGGATGCCGTTCTACATAGACTTCTTCTTTCAGTACGTCGTTCAGGAAAGCTGACTTCACATCTATCTGATATACTCTGAAGCGTTGATGTGTTGCGTAGGCAAGGAAAAGTCTGATTGCCTCCAATCTTGCAACTTGAGCGAATGTTTCGTCGAAATCTATCCCTTCGGCTTGACAGTAGCCTTTTGCCACGAGTCTAGCTTTGTTCCTTACTATAATGTTATTTTCATCTCGCTTGTTCTTAAAGACCCATTTAGTTCTGATCATATGTTGATGCCGGGGTCTGTCAACAAGCTCCCATACGTCGTTCCTCGTGAACTGATTCAACTCCTCTTGCATAGCAATGATCCATTTAGCATCCTTAAGTGCGTCCTTAATTGACTGAGGTTCTTTAGTAGACAAGAAGCAAGAATATAGATCACTTGCTCCCTGACAGAATCTGGATCTTATCTTTACACTTGCTGGAGGATCTCCAATGATAAGGTCTGAAGAGTGAGCATCCAGCCACGATCGACGATGTCTTATCTCTTCATCTAAAATTTGTTCAACACAGATAGTAGGTGAGTTAGGCATTTCAGTTGTACTATTCTGAGATTGAAGTAATTCAGTGACAAGAGTTGGGTCTACTGAGTCACCAGGTTCAGGGGCATTAAGCTCAGGAACGTTATTTGTTCCCCCTGAGTTGTTATTCTCAGTAGAGGTCTCAGTTACCACTTGGGTTTCTTCATCGACCTGAGTTACTTGGGATTGATTCTGTTCAGTAGAATCAATCTTTTCAGCTACGTTTGATGTTGGCTGTGATTCAGTAGTCTTGACTTCATTATCCTCTTCTGAATCATCATCCCAACAAAGCTGGATATTTTCAACATTATCCTTTAACCTTAGACCCTGTAGATATTTAATGATGTACTCAAATTCTGAATTTGAGTTTATGCTCCTGTTCTCAGTAGCAAACTCATTAAAGACAACATGAGGGCTTTCCTCCACGCAAAGGGTTCGACAGTTAAAAACTCTGAAGGATTTGCTGACCCAGGAGTATCCTAAGAAGACTCCCTGGTCTGACTTGCTATCAAAAGTCTTTAACTTATCCTTTCCGTTATTGTGGATAAAGCAGGAACACCCAAAAATATGGAAATGAGATAAGAGAGGCTTCCTGCCGTTCCATAGTTCATATGGTGTCTTCTGATGTTGCTTTGTCTAGTGATCTGTTCTGAGTGTAACATGTAGTATCAATAGCTTCTGCCCAAAATTTAGATGGGAGTCCCGAGTCTGCGAGCAGGGTTCTTGCTGCTTCTTTGAGTGTTCTATTTTTCCTTTCAGCAATCCCATTTTGTTGAGGCATGCGTGCAGCAAATGTCTCATGCTCTATTCCTTCAGTTTTGTAGAACACTTCCACCAAATTCAGGAACTCTATTCCTCTGTCTGAATGAATCTTTCTAATTTCGGTGTTCTTCTCGACACTGAGCCTTTTCAGAAGTGTAGGCAACTCTATTTTGACATCAGATTTGTTGGCAATAAATATGACCCATGTGTAGCGTGAGTAGTCATCAATGACTGCTAAAGCATACTTCTTTCCTCTGATCGTCACAGGAGAGAGTGGACCGGACAAGTCCATGTACAGGAGCTGAAGGATTCCATCCGTGGAAGGTGATGGAACTCGTGGATTTTGTTTCTTTGTTTGCTTCCCCTTCAAGCATGCCTCGCACTGAATGTCCTTGTTGAACACTTCATTCGGCAGTTCTCTCACTAGAGCGTTTCTAGCAAGCTTGTTGAGCGTCTTGAAGTTGAGATGGCTGAGTCTTCTGTGCCAGAGCCACCCCGTTCTGTTATCATTCTTTGCCAGCAAGCATGCTTCAAGTTCTGCTGAATTCCAATCAGCAATGTATATGTTCTTTTTGCGCGAACCTGATAACACTATTTTCCCTGTAGATTTATCAACGACATCACAGAAACCAGTGTCAAAAATCACTCTATTCGAGTTATCACAAAATTGACTAACAGAGAGAAGATTATGTTGAAGTCCTTCAACATATGATACTCTTGGAGCTTTGGTGGTTCCAATGCTGAGTGTTCCGTAGCCTCTGGTCTTAGCCTTTTGCGTTATCTCCAAACTCGATTATGGGTCCTTCTTCTGTAATATAATTCTTCAGTAGACTCCTCTGGTACGTCATGTATTTTGAGCATCCGTTGTCCATGTACCATGGGTCCCTGTGCACCTGCAAAACATAATTATATTCAGGTGCCCTTTATTTTGATTTTGAGTCCTTAAGCGTTAGTTTTGGAAACCCAAATCTGTCTTAGGACCCTGGTGGTCTCCGACATTTTTTTCCACTTTTGTTAACATATTTCACCGCTGGGCTGGGTGAAGTTGACTTCTGAGGCTTTGTTGGTTACTCCTGATCTTCTGAGTTGGTGGACTGCTGACCTTAGCCTTCTGAACTGGCTTTTTCTTCTTCTGACTCTTGGAACCCCTTCTGACAATATGATCATATTAATATGACTCATACTGAGCTGGATGTGTCAGCTGTGGAGTTCCGTACTGATCAGCCCACTTTATTTTGTTGGTTCCCCCTTGACTGTACTGGGATGATTTTGAGCTAACCTTCCTGTCAAGTTTCTGATAGATAGGATGAGGTGCTTTCATCTTTTGTTTGTTCTTTGCAAGGGGGTTCATTGTTTATGCATTGATCGTCTCCCCTTAAACAAATCTATCAGTTAGCCAATTTTCTGAGCGTGTGGGGCAGATGTGGAGGCTCCATGGCTGAACCCGAGTCCCTCCTTATAGTGTTTAGGTTTGTTGTTGGCTAGCATTGCCTCAAGCTTTTTATCGGGTCCCATGTACCGCTCCGTCATCAGGTTTCTCCAGACATCGTCACTCCTCTTGAGAATTTCATGCTCGGTCTGAAGTTCTGAGAACTTCTTCTTTAGTAGACTCAGTTCAGTATCTTTTAAGTTAAGTCATTGGTTAGTACTGAGATCAGGTCTTCTTGTTGCTGAGACTTGGTCATCAGAGAGTTAATCTCCTCCCTGAGTCTCATAATAAGTCCTTCCGACTCAGTAGCAACCAGACTCTCCTGAGAAAGTGTCTGATTATCTGCTTTCAGGGTATCCAACTTCTGAAGAGTCTTACTGAGCTGCAGACTCATCTGAATTTGTTCGTCCAATAATCTTTCGTATGCGACCTCTAGATTCTCGTATGCACCTAAAAATGTGTCTTATGTGCAGTGTGAAGAAGATTTATATAGTTCTGGAGAGTTTACCTCATCCTCTTCTCCTGCCATTAGACACTTTTCAGTATCTTATTCAAGCTCTAGGGCCATAAAGGCAGCTTCATCATCTGATGAATCCATGAAGGTGTCGACTTCTTCTGAGTCGTCTGAGAGTTCGTGGGCTATATAGTCTTGACGCTTCTGGTTGAACTTCTCCCTTCGAGCTTTCCTCGCAGCTCTTTCAGCTTAGCTGAGCTCAGGACAGTCATACTGATAGTGTCCTAGCTTTTTGCAGTTGTAGCAGGAGATGATTTTGCTTTCTTTGTTGTCACTGTCCTTGGACTATGCAGAATCCTCCTGTTTCCTGCATTCAGAAGTATGTTTGTCAGGATTGCACTTTTGTGAGAAGTCGGACTTACTCTTTGAGTCTCTGACGACTCTTGACATTTTCTTGCGCCGCTCCTTCTCCTTCTGATACTTCAATGCAAGCAACACACATTGTTTAGCTAGGCTTCCTTCTTGTAAATCACTTATTGAAGGCTCAGATTTGCTAGACGTCGGAGCCGTTGTGATGACTGATGCTTTAAAAGCATGGTCTATCTGAGTGTCAGCTTCAGCTCGTTGCTTCCTCTGCGGTAAACTAAACTCGAACTCTTCACCTTTTAATTCTGAAAATATATGACTCAGGAGAAACAATATCAAGATCAGAACATCTAAGCAATGTAGCAAAAGGAGTCCAAGGTCCGTTTGGCAGGGCTCTGAGAATCTTAAGATTCATCTCCCGGTTGGAGAATGTCTTTTCCAGCCCGCTGATTGTGTTCATCAGACCCATGAATATGACATGAAGATCTTCAATCATATCGCCAGGCATGAGTGACAATCTCTCCAGCTTTTGGAGTTCCAGCACTAGTTTGTTATCTTTGATCTTCTGAGTCCCCCGACTCATAGCGCTAGAGCATCCCAGAGTTCTTTGGCTGACTTGCAGTCCTGAACACTCCCGAGATATGAGTCGTTCAAGGTGGTTAGTATGGCGTTCCTAGAAACCCGGTCAAGATTGTGAAGCTTCTTCTCTTCTGGAGTGAAGAGACTTTTGTCTTTGGCCACCTTCTTCCTGGTTACCTCTCCACCTCCTTGTGCTGGTTCCTGGAAAGCAACACTATCGACCATAGGTACTATAGGTCCATCTTCCAAGACCTATGTCATACTATCGTGGAGGGAAGTAAGATGTGCTTCCATTTTGACTCGCCATACCCCGTAGTTCTCTACTGAGAACATGGGTACCATCCTGATTCCTGACATATCAGATATGTTAGGTAATATTATGGATGAAGAATGATATGCAGTGAAAACATTTTCAGGATCCGTTCAAGTAGACCAGTTTCAGATAACAAGAGCCTTAAAGAACTCCTGCTCTTATACCAATTGTTGGTCCCGAGGTAAACGTTCAGGTGTAGGGGGTAAATACACCAGAAAACTTTCACAACTTAAAACGCGAACAGTCCGATTTCGGAGATTGTCTGCTGAATAAATTCAGTAGACCAGGCAAGCTGTTCTGGATCGCGTGGATAGAGTGACTGACTATACCGAGGCCTGCTAGCTGACTGATGTCAGAATCCAGTACCATTCAGTAAGAGTTCAGTAGCGTGCGGAATAGTGTAGGCCCAATTCAGTTGAGTTGAAAACGTTTTTATTGAAAATTGTTTCAATAGATTAGTGCACTCAGTTAAGCTTTTCTGAAACTCTGTTGTATGATTTTGTAAATGGGTTTTCAGTATGAACAGTAAATTAAAGCAACAGTAAATGAACACAGCGATTTTAAAGTGGTTCGGATATCAACTGTTGGGATTTTGTATACTGGAAGCACTTTTTATGCTTGTATACAATGTGTTTTTTGTCCTTACCACTATTTTATGCTCCTCTCTGATAAATATATATTTGCACATGTTATCCTTTATCTTGTACAAAAGTTAGATTTGTGTAGTGTGTCGGGTATCATATAAGACAACACAAATTGGTTGAACTGACAAGATATAAACAGTTATCACAGCTGAGACAACTTAAGGATAAGTTGTTGGTTTAAGCCGCAGTTTAGATAAGAAGTGGCTTGTCTTAGCTGCTTGTCTTTACTGGTACACTTAAGGTGGTGTATTGATGGATCACAATGAGATGTGTTCTCCTAACTGACCTTAGTGGAGAACCAAGATCTTGGTGACTTAGCTGGTCTTAAGCTTGGTAAGACTTCAGCTGAGTGCATTTGGCTATCTATCACTTTGACCTACTATGGTGAACGTTATCGCGATCGGATCTACGTATCTTGGGTGCTAGTAGTCATTTGTGGCTCAGGTTGGTTGTATGTATCTTGCAACCGTATCCTAGTAAAATGGGTTGATAATATCCCCTGAGGAACTCGATAGGATTAGCACACTAAACCCGGCCGGTTGATTAAGTTCAGGTGTGTTAATAAGGTCGAGTGGTACTACTCAGGAATATAAGATGTTAATTAATTTAAGTTGTCAGTGAGCTTAATTAATTAACGGATATTTCTATCTTAAATACGGAGATCGATTAAGTCTAAAATACAAGCTCTTGCTCAATTTGGGATAAAAGGGGTAAGTCAGCACGGATTCTCTAGTGGAATGAATCTGTGTTTATTAATTAATTTTGCTCTATGATGAGCATAGATAATTAATTTATTTGAGGCCCAGCTTTATTTCTTGTATTAGATCCCTGATCTAACCCAATTAGTTGCCTAGTTATTTATTCTCTCTCAGAAATCATTATTAATGGATTAATGTATTTTTACATTATTTAATAATGTTATTTATCTGGAATTAATTGGCTGGGCCAATTAATTGATAAATATTAATAGCCCAGTGGATTAATTAATTATATTATGGGCTAATTATGTGGAAGCCCATTAGGAATATAATTAAATTAATAGGCTACAAATATATTAATATTATATTGGCTTTTGAAGCCTATATATATTAGTATTTCTGTTCATAAACAGATTACACATACACACATATAAACAGACGCACGGCGTTGATGTGTGAGAGACAATATTCTTAATTTTCTCCAGTTCTCTGACCACCCAGAGGGAGAAAAAGGTCGGGACACAGATCAGAAGATCTGACACACGAGCAACAATCAAAGCTGCAACAACATACGTAGGAGGAAGGTAATCGATTCCTAACCTCCTATTTTCCTTCATCAACAATCCTACGTCCACTGTCCTGAAAAGATCAGGAGACTATTTTATTATACGTGCTCGTGCCCGGCCCCGACTCTGGCTCTGGCTCCGGCTCCAGTTCCAGTTTCGGTCCTTGTCCTTGGACTTAGATCTTGGATCTTGGCAATTAGTCCTTTGGGTGGTCCGTGGTCTTGTCTGTTGGGCCTTGACTGTTGGGTTTTGGAATTGGGCATGGTGGGGTACTTGTGCACTGGCCCAACTCGTACTTGTTGGTCTGACCCAGTTTGTTGTGTAGTGCTCCTACTACACCAGATTGTCTCTTTTTGGAAGTCTCTGGAATGAGTCTGTTCATGAATCTCCACCTCTCCACTTTCCATCCCCACTACCCGGTTGCCATAACTGGCAGTATTTATCTCCAACCAAAACATCACTTCTCTTTTGCATTTTGTGAGCTCTAGTTGTCCAGCAGTTTATGTCCTCTCCTTTGTCCAGTTCTCCGGAGCTCAACGATCTTGCGATGCTGCAATCTTCGATACGAACGTCGTTTCATCTTTGAGGACGATACACCAAAATTGAGAGCACTACTGGTGCGTATTTCGTCTTGCGGATAGAGGTCATCCTTGGCTCGATGAAGTTTACATTTCTAGTTCTCTTTTATTTTATTTTCCGACTTACCGGTTTCGTTGTAATAGCAGCTTATTTTACAATAGATATATGGGATTTGGTTGACTACTACTAACGAAAATTAAATTTGAAAGTATAAATTCGTAGAATAACTTACAATGTGCACACAAAATATGAATTTGATTCTCCTCGAATTATTGTTTCAACATTCAAAAATCAATCAATTACATGTAGCCGTCATGAATCGAAGAAACATGCTCGGGTATTTGCTCAATCTAGTTGTAATAATATTGTTCATCTTGTTTATGCCTCAGCTGCTTTCTTCATTACATTGTCCTCAGTCAGCTCCTCTAATTTTTGCTTTTGGTGAAATGAAGTAAATCCACGAAGTTCCAATTTCTTGTCGGAAAAAAAGCACAAAATTATCCGAATTTGTAATTTTAATATGCATTTTAAAACTTGGTCAATTAAATCACAAAGTTAATTTTTTTTGCAATTTAAGACACGTTCGGACCTCTAATTTTTTCCAGCCACCGGAATGTTGACTTAGACGTACACGTGGCGATACCAAAACGATGTCGTTTTGAGAATGAAAAGTATTTAAAAATTAAATCACCACCTTTCAAAAATTTGCAAATTAAATCACCACCTTTCGAGTTTATGCTAGATAAGACACGTAAAATTAAATAAATAAATAAATAAAATAATTTGAACCTTATTAAATTTCAATGGACAAAAATTAACATTAGTCATTTTCATATTTCTAACAAAGTAAATAGAACCTGATTATAATTTAAAATCATAAACAAATAGTTGGTCCCGAGATTAAACGTTCAGGTGTAGAGGGGCGGGGGGGAATACACCTGAAAAAAATTTCTCAACTTAAAACACGAACAGTCCTTTTCAGGAGAATGTCGTACTGAACAAGTTCAGTAAACCAAATACGCTGTTCTGAATCGCGTGGTAGAGTGACTAACTTCACTTAGACCTGCTAGCTGACTAAGGTCAGAATTCGGTACCGTTCAACTGAAGTTCAGTAAGTGCGGAAATGTGTAGGCCCAAATTCAGTTGAGTTAGAAAACGTTTTAAGAAAACAGTTTCAGTATATTAGTGCGATATATTAGTTTCAGAAAATAGAACCTGATTATAATTTAAAATCATAAACAAATAGTTGGTCCCGAGATTAAACGTTCAGGTGTAGAGGGGCGGGGGGGAATACACCTGAAAAAAATTTCTCAACTTAAAACACGAACAGTCCTTTTCAGGAGAATGTCGTACTGAACAAGTTCAGTAAACCAAATACGCTGTTCTGAATCGCGTGGTAGAGTGACTAACTTCACTTAGACCTGCTAGCTGACTAAGGTCAGAATTCGGTACCGTTCAACTGAAGTTCAGTAAGTGCGGAAATGTGTAGGCCCAAATTCAGTTGAGTTAGAAAACGTTTTAAGAAAACAGTTTCAGTATATTAGTGCGATCGATTAGGCTTTGCTGAAACTCAGTTGAATGATTTTAGAAATATTTTCAGTATGAACAGTAATCAATGCAACAGTAAAAACACATAACACAAGCAATTTTAAAGTGGTTCGAATCCAACAATCCTACGTCCACTGTCCCGAAAAGATCAAGAGGCTATTTTATTATACTGAGTTAGTCTCAGTCGGTTTGTGCACTGGACAAACAATGGTCTTGAGATTTTTACTGAGCAAGTCTCAGTTTACAAGATATGAAACTAAAGTGTTTGACAAACTCTCCAACTATGAAGGAGTCTTTTACAATAAGGATCAGTTCAGATATGAACTCCTTCGTCTAAGCTATGGATAAGATCTGCTGAGCTTAGGTTAGAGGGATAGGGAACGAGAAAGTGGCTTCTAGAGCGACGAACGGTTAAGTATGGACTTGGGTTCGTATTCAGTCGCTTGGATACTAGAGGTTTTATGATCTGGTTCAGCTTGGTTCCCTATGAGCAAGTATGTCGCCTTTCGCCGGAGATTACTCTATGAAGTTCTTGCGGAAAGCTTAAGTCGTTTCTGAGTTTGCTCGTGAATGCTCGTGTGTTCTTGTATGTGTCGTGAGGTTCAATTTTAAATCTTCCCTCTATTTATAGAGCAGAGACATGGATAGATCCGTTGGAGACGACGATTCATGTGTCTCTCTCTTTTGGATAGCTAACGGCTCTTTCAAAGATGGTGGCAGAGTCCTTTCCCTCCATTTCAAGAAAGTTGTTGACTTGCAGCTTTAATCAGAAAGTAGACAGCTGGCCGCTCGTCATTAGTCGAGGCTGAAGAAAGTAGGTGAGATAAAACAGACTTCAAGGTGGATCTGAAGCTGACTTCTCTATACCTCGTATGACTCTGCTGATTTGACTTAATAAATCCTGACAGTCAGAAGACTGTCCAACCGTTGATGAGTCTGATCTATATTCAGTAGTGTACTCCTGCTGAATCAGCTCTACTGAAGATCAACTCTGAGTTCAGTGAACTACTCCTGCTGAGTTCAGTTCCACTGACTCCTTTCAGTATACTGCTCCTGCTGAGTCCTATATTACTGAGTCATCTTCTTCTGGTACTGGAGGCTGATAGTCTGCTGAAGAACCAGCGGACAGAACTGAGCGTCTAAACCAAATCGAAGAGTGTCTACTAAGTCTGAAAACTCTCAGAGACAGAACAACAAATTACAACGGAATGGTTCATCAGTCAAAGTAGGGTTTTGGGATCTTCAAATCTACTGAGCACTAGGCTACTGAGTTATCTACTGAATCATCTCCCAACAATTTCCCCCTATTTGATGATGCCAAAACCTAACACTATAACTATCAGAAACAGAGCTCCTTAAAAATATTACAAGTAGAATCAGTGGAGTTGTTCTTCAAGTTCTAGACTACTGAGGGAATCTGGGAAGAAATATCAGAACCTATACAGAAATCTCTAACAAAATTTCCCCCTTTCTAGCAACATTTTCCCCCTATAATCATCTAAAAGATCAGAATCTAACAAGCTAAGAACTGACAGATATAAATATTCAGTGAGTGTGTGAGTCAGTAATCACTTGAGTGATTCTGAGTGTTAAGCATAAAAGAAACAAGGCCATATAGACAATAAGGAATCGTCAGGGCCGAACAACAATGATGTATTATATATAAAGAAATTTCAGTATAGTACATCAGACTTGCTATTCTAGAAAGAAAGACAAAAGAAACAAAAGAAGCTATCTATCATCTCTTGAAGTGCTGAATCCGATCTTTGAAGTCTTTAGATTTTGCTTTAGGGAGTGGCAGTCCATAAATTCTGTAGGTAACCCTTCTCAACTTCAGTATCTCAGCCATGTCAGTAGGCTCATCCTCATCTAGAGTCTTGGCTTGAGCAACATCCTTGATTTCTTTTTCAATCACCCCAAAGTGTACATAACCATCAAGCTTTAGTGGGGGAGGCATTAGTCTTAGAGCTGGGACCCTGACATCAATCTTTTCAGCTATGGCCTTCTGGACTCTTGCATAAATCTCTGGATCAGTCTTCAGAAGCCATTCAGCAAAGCCAACGGACTTGTGCAAATCAGGCCAATATCTCCATAAGTAGAATCTCTTAATATAATCACCCTTCAGCGTCTCCCACTTCTGAGTCCGTTCCCATGGAATCCAATCATCAACCCTGGGCCATCTATGGATTTTGAGGTCTGTGGGCTTCCTGAATCATCTATACTTGTAGGGAATGTCAGCTTTCTCAGGTATCCTCTGGCTTGCTTCCTTTTCAGCCTTAATCCTCAGAGCTTCTAGATCAGCGAGTCTGAGCCTTTCTCTTGCTGCACTGATCTGCCTGGCTTCAGCTCCTCTGTCTAAGTACCTCTCCATCTGATCCCAAATTTCCTGCATCTCTTGCTCTTGAACCTTAGAAGGAACATAGGAAGGCACATGATCTTGTTCTTCTTCTGAGTTCAGCAGGTGTTGAAGATTTTTCTTTGGAAGTACCCTGCTGACCCGATTGCTGCTGCTGCTGTTGTTCTCTTTCCTTTTCCTTATCAGCTTCATCACTTAGCTTCATATTCCTCGGGGACAGCTTTGTCCCAGGCTTCCTTCCCCCTGGAGCCTTGGTTTTGCCTTTGGCTAGCTTTTTCTTTGGCTTGTTGGCAGCCTCAGCCTCGGCTATCTCCCTAGCTAGCTTCTCATTAGCTGCTATCTGAGCCTCTTCCTCGGGAGATATAAACCTTTTGGTTCCTTTCTTTTTGGGTGGAGTAGGTAGCTTCAGTACCTTCTTTCCCTTTCCTTGGACTGGAGGAGGTAGAGGGACTTCTTCCTCTTCTGAATCCTCCTCTGCATACTTAGCAATTTCCTTGATAATGTTGCTCGGAGTTTGAGTTGCCTGAGTAGCAGAATCCTTGGGTCCTGAGCCACTTGGGCCAGTCTCAGTAGGCTACGGCCCCTGCTGCTGAGATACCCTCGGCCTCACCCTGTGCAGTCTGAGTAGTGGGACCAGTGGGAGCTGATTGTTGAATCTGAGTCGCTCCTGCCACTGTCCTTACTCCTCTTGGTACTCTGGGTACCTTTTCCTTTCCTTCCTCCTTTTAAGCACCAGCAAATAATCCTGGGGTAGGAATTTGTACCTTCTTGTCTAGACTTGTGTAAGCTGAGGCCAGTTTGTCTAATGCGTCTTGCAGCTTTACAAACCTCTCAAGGAGCTCATTTCTCTCATATGTTAACTGCTCATTGTACTTCTTGTGAGAGTTCTCCATCTTAGTTTGAATATCCTTCAACTTCTGATCCACTTTATTTTCCATGGCCTTCTGAATGGTTTGGAGTCTGAGCTCGGAGGCTTAAGTTAAGGAAGACACGGAGTCAGTGTGAGCTGTCTGGGCTGCCTTATATTCTTCCAGAAGCTTAGCTTGGGCATCTTCCATCTGCTTTTGTTGTTCTTCGAAGCTGGCTCTCTGAGTGGCAAGTGCGTTGGTCAGTATTGTTGAGAAGTCAGGGGTTGACAAGTTTTGAATTGAGGTCCTGAGCCCCTTTATCTCCGCACTCTGAGCCTGAGTGGACTGCCTCCACGTCTTGTGGACAGCACGGGCAAGGAGTCTGTTCTGAGTGCCTTGACTCCTCAGTGCTATGGCCACTGACTTCGAGCGTCGGCTCTTCGGGCTGGGCGCTACCTCGAACGCAGACTCCAGCAATAGCTGTGCTGGATCCGCCGTCTTTGAGGTACCAGCCGCCGACTGGCCAGGAGGAAGGATGCTGAGTGGTGGTTCTGCAGATTGAGTAGGAGCATCCTTCTCCAGTTGAGTTCCCTTATCAAGCTTCTTAGGGTCTGAATCACAGGGTGGGTCCTGATCACCAGGATCAGACCCATCTGAGGGCGCCGTCGCTGAAGTGGGTTGACGGTCGTTCAGCATGGCGAGCATGGCTGCCCTCATATCTTCTAAGGAACAGATATCAGCAGGCTCTGAATAGCCTATCTTGTCACTTATCATCAACTCCTCTTCGTGGAGTTGTTCGCAGAAGTGGTGCTGGATCAACTTGTTCAGTGTTGACCACTCCTGGAACCGAATCAAGGTGTGGAGTCTATCCTGCCTCGCTAATATGATTAGATCTGTGTGGCTGGCTATCTCCGGAATATGTTTTGAAATCTCTCGGGAGGCTCTTGATTGCAGAGTAGACGCCTCCATCCCGATTGATTCTGATTCAGAAGCAGTCTCTAAGTCTTCAACTTCTATTGGAGACTGTTGTTTTTCAGCAGAAGGAATGCTGCTAAGTGGTGGGATATCTAAGGGGATCTGATCAGTAGGAATTGTGGGTTCAGCTTCTACCCCTTGGTCCATAGTTTCTCCTTGTTCAGTGGAGACGGCTTTCTCCACTGACAGAGTCTTCTCAGATGACTCAGCCTCATCCCTTAGCTGTAAAGGCGGTGTAATAATGACCTCACTGACTTTCTTCAGTCTCTTGGTCGGTGTCTTGGGAGTAGACTTAGGAGGCGAACTCTTCTTTGTAGGTGTTGAGGTCTTTTGAGAGCTGGGCTTGGGCTCAGTAGGCCTTGAACCAATTTGCTGAAGGGCCGCTGCCCTGCTCTGGAACCTTACTTTCTTCGGATTAAAGTATATCTTGTCAGCATATACTACTTGGTCTGGCTCCGCATAAGTCTTCTATAATTACAGATAGCTTCAATTTGTATAGGAGTTTTCCCTTCACGGCTAGGCGATTGGATGATCTGTCAAACTTGGCGGCCTGAGTCATGAACTCCTTGAGAAAGAACTCAGTCCAGTTGATCCTGGCATGATCGTATATGGCCATCATCAGCTGAATCTTCGGCCTTGATACTTGATCAAATGAACCAGCCTGACTCGTCAGTAGTTGAGTGACGACGTAGGCAAGAGCTCTGAATTGTGGGAGCATGGCGCTCTTTGGGAAGGCGGATCTGAATGTTGTAGGCTTCCCGTAGAAAGTTTCTAAGTATTTATCCATTAGGTCATCTTTGTATCCCACAGTACTGAATCCTTCATTCGGAAGTTTGAAGCTACGCTGAAGAGCTTCCTTAATGGACATCAGCTTGATTTCTGGAGCAACATGGGAGGGATCTCCAATCGTATGAGTGACGAATCTGCACCTGATATCTCCTTCAACAGACTCTGAGTTCAAATATAACTCAGCTATTTGGCGCGGGAGGAAGTATGATGGCTTCCTTGACAGAAAACCCTCCAGACCTGTCGCCCTAAGTGCGTCAAAGATCTCTTCCATGAAATCAAGGTCGCAGCCATCGAACTCCATCATAGGTTCACACCGGACTCGATCCTTCTCTAGGATCTCTTGCATATCCAGGGGAACACTTACGTATGATCCTGCCATGATGTAATATTCTGCAAACGAGAAATATCAGTATCGAATGAAAAATATTATAAAGATTATATACGATGCTGAATAATCATTAAAGATTTACCAAAGTTTTTCTGAGAGTTTGAGATAAAAATTTGCAAGTAAACGGAAGCTTTTCTCAGAAAATCTAGGGTTGCAAAAATTTGCAGAGTGAAAATGGCGGTTTCTAAACTTTGAATGTGTTTTTATATGTTAAAGAAGACGAACAGTTAAAAATCCACGGTTCAGTTTAAATCTGCTTTATGAGATGGACGGCTAGGATTTAATGTTATAAAATAGGCAATGATCAATTTAGCCGCCTAAGTCAAAATATAGTTGTAACTAGCCAAAGAAGTAACTTGATTCGACATGCATTTAATGCGCCGCAGAGTTCAGCAAGCTTTACATAGAATGTCGTGTATTAAATGTAAATTGTTATATTAAATGACATTTTCTAAGGCATTGAATATGAAGCTGAATCTGAATCATAAATGCATAGAATATTTCATTGGCTACTAAGTAGAGATACGCAAACCTGTCAGCTGAACATCGTAGTCAGCTGATACCTCGTGTAGATGGTTGTTGAGTCTCTACGTACTGAGTTTACTCAGTATTGAGAGTGAACATTCCCCCTTGCTGAATGCTCCTCTCCTGAATCCACTTACTGACTGGAGTCAGTAGGGTCCAGCAGACCTAGCTCTACTGAAAGTTCTCTGAATCTGGCTTCAGCTAGAGGCTTGGTCAGAATATCTGCCCTTCGACGGTCAGTATGGATCTTCTCCATTTTGATATCCTTCTTTTCGACATGATCGCGAATGAAGTGGTGTCTGATGTCCACGTGCTTGCATCTAGTATGAAGTACAGGATTATGAGTGATTGCAATTGCACTGGAGCAGTCGCAGAAGATCGGCACTTCATTATGAATGACATCATAGTCGCGTAGCTACTGTCTCAGCCAAAGGATTTGGGCGCAGCAACTTCTGGCAGCCATATATTCAGCTTTAGTAGTTGACGTCGCTACTGAATGTTGTTTCTTTGAAAACCACGAAATCAGCTTACTGCCAAGGAATTGACAAGTTCCAGAAGTTGACTTTCGGTCAATTCTACATCCTGCATAGTCAGCATCAGAATAACCAGTTAGTTCAATATTATCATCTGCTGGATACCATAAACCCATGTCAGGTGTTCCTCTGAGATAACGGAGAATCTTCTTTTGCTGAGTCCATGTGACTCTGCTTAGGATTCGCCTGAAATCGAGCGTAGACACCTACATCATAAGTTATGTCAGGTTGGGTAGTAGTTAGATATAATAATGAACCAATAATAGCACGAAATTCAGTATGGTCTACTGATACTCTCTCTTTATCAAGATCAACCTTCATGTTCGTGTTCATCGGGATCTTGATTGGTTTGCCGGATGTGCAACCGAACTTCTTGATGAGGTCTCGAGTGTATTTGCCTTGATTGATGAATGTCCCATTCTCAGATTGTTTGACTTGAAAACCGAGGAAATAATTCATCTCTCCCATCATTGATATCTCGAACTTATCTTTCATCATTTTCTCAAATTGCTGACACATGATGACGTTCTTCGATCCGAAGATTATGTCATCTACGTAGATCTGCACAAGTAAAATGTCATCTTCCAGTCGAATGCTGAATAATGTGCGGTCTACTGTGCCCTTCTGAAAACCTTTCTGAAGAAGAAACTCAGATAGGGTATCGTAGCAAGCCTTGGGTGCTTGTTTCAACCCGTACAGAGCCTTTCTGAGTCTGTAGACCTGATGTCCCTGCTGAAAGCCGAGAGGCTGTTCTACATAGACCTCTTCTTTCAGCACGCCCTTCAGGAACGTAGACTTCACATCCATTTGATAAACTCTGAATCGTTGATGTCTTGCGTAGGCTAGGAATAGTCTGATTGCCTCCAATCTTGTAACTGGAGCGAAAGTTTCGTCGAAATCTATCCCTTCGGCTTGACAGTAGCCTTTTGCCATAAGTCTTGCTTTGTTCCTTACTATAACGTTGTTTTCATCTCGCTTGTTCTTGAAGACCCATTTAGTTCCTATCACATGTTGATGCCGGGGTCTATCAACAAGCTCCCATACTTCGTTTCTCGTGAACTGATTCAGCTCCTCATGCATAGCTACGATCCAATCAACATCTTTGAGTGCGTCCTCAACTGACTGAGGTTTTTTAGTAGACAAGAAGCAGGAATATAACGCGCTTTCTCCTTGATAGAATCTGGATCTTGTCTTTATGTTTGCTGAAGGATCTCCAATAATCAGGTCAGAAGTGTGAGCGTCCAACCACGATCTATGATGTTTCAACTCTTCATCTGAGATTTGTTCAACACAGATAGTAGGTGAGTTAGGCATTTCAGTTGTACTATTCTGAGATTGAAGTAATTCAGTTACGAGAGTTGGGTCTACTAAGTCACCAGGTTCAGGGGCATTTAGCTCAGGAACTTCATTTGTTCCCCCTGAATTAATATCCTCAGTAGAGGTCGCAGTTACCACTTGGGTTTCTTCATCGACCTGAGTTACCTGGGATTGACTCTGTTCAGTAGAGTCAATCTGTTCGGCCTACTTCTTTGGCCGAGATTAGATTGACTTATCTTCAGTTTCCTCTTCTGAATCATCATCCCAACACAGCTGGATCTTTTCAACTTTATCTTTCAGGCTCAGATCCTGTAGGTGCTTACTGATGTCCTCAGATTCTGATTTAGAGTTCCTGCTCCTGTCTTCAGGAGCGAACTCATTAAAAACAACATGAGGGCTTTCCTCCACGCAAATGGTCCGGTAGTTAAAAACTCTAAAGGCTTTGCTAACCCGGGAGTATCCTAAGAAGACTCCCTGGTCTGACTTGCTATCAAAAATCTTTAACTGATCCTTCCCATTATTGTGGATAAAGCACAAACACCCAAAAATATGGAAATAAGATATGAAAGGCTTCCTTCCGTTCCATAGTTTATATGGTGTCTTCTTATGCTGCTTAGTCAGTAGAGATCTGTTCTGAGTGTAACATGCAGTGTCAGTTGCTTCTGCCCAGAATTTGGTTGGGAGTCCTGAGTCTGCAAGCAGGGTTCTTGCTACTTCTTTTAGTGTTCTATTCTTCCTTTCAGCAACCCCATTTTGTTGAGGCGTGAAAGTGGTAGACGTCTCATGCTCTATGCCTTCAGCTTTGCAGAACTCCTCCACCATAGAATTCAGGAACTCAGTTCCTCTGTCTGAACGTATCTTTATAATTTTGGTGTTCTTCTCGACACTGCGCTTTTTCAGAAGCGTAGGTAACTCTGTTTTGACGTCAGACTTATTGGTATTAAATATGACCCATGTGTAGCGCGAGTAGTCATCAATGACCTCTAAAGCATACTTTTTGCCTCTGATCGTCACCGGAGAGACGGGACCGAATAAATCCATATGTAGTTGCTGAAGGATTCCATCAGTGGAAGGCGATGGAACAGGTGGATTTTGATTCTTTGTTTGCTTTCCCTTCAGACATTCTTCACACTGAGTGTCTTTGCTGAATACTTCATTCGACAGTCCTCTTGCTAGAGCGTTTCTAGCTTGCTTGTTGAGCGTCTTGAAGTTGAGATGGCTGAGTCTTCTGTGCCAGAGCCACCCCATTCTGTTGTTGTTCTTCGCCAACGAACAAGCTTTAGGTTCAGCTGAGTTTCAGTCAGCTACGTAGATATTCTTTTTGCGCGAACCTGATAACACTGTTTTCCCTGTAGATTTATCAATGACATCACAGAAACCAGCGTAAAAAATCACTATATTCGAGTTATCACAAAATTGACTAACAGAGAGAAGATTATAATGAAGTCCTTCAACATATGATACTCTTGGAACTGTTGCGGTTCCAATGCTGAGTGTTCTATAGCCTCTGGTATAACCTTTTGCATTGTCTCCAAACTTGATTCGGGGTCCTTCTTTAGTAGTATAATTCTTCAGTAGGTCCTTCTGGTATGTCATGTGTGTTGAGCATCCGCTGTCCACATACCATGGGTCCTTGTGCACCTGCAAAACAAAATTATATTCATGTACCCTTTATTTTTGATTTTGGGTCCTTAGATGTTAGTTTTGGAAACCCATAGCTGTCTCACGACCCTGGTGGTCTCAGACAGTTTCTTCCCACTTTGATCAACATACTTGACCACTGGACTGGTCGATGCTGACTTCTGAGGCTTCAAAGGTTCAGGAGTCCTGATCTTCTGAATTGGTGGACTACTGACCTTTGCCTTCTGCACGGCTTTCTTCTTCTTCTTCTGAGTTTTAGGTCCTCTCCTGACTATAGGATCATAATAATATGACTCATACTGAGCTGGATGTGTCAGCTGTGGAGGTCCATACTGATCAGCCCATTTAACTCTGTCGGTTCTCCCTTGACTAAACTGGGGTGACTTGGAACTGATCTTTTTGTCAGAATGCTGATAGCTGGGATGAGGTGCTTTCATCTTTTGTTTGTTCTTGGCTAGGGAGTTCAGAATCTCTGCGTTGATGGTCTCCCCTTTGAATAAATTTATCAGCGAGCCGGTTCTCTGAGCGTACGGGGGCAGATGAGGAGGCTCCATGGCTGAATCCAAGTCCCTCCTTGTAGTGCTTAGGCTTGTTGCTGGCTAGCATGGCCTCAAGCTTCTTTTCAGCACACATGTACCGCTCTATCATCAGATTCCTCCAGACATCATCGCTTTTCTTCAACAGTTCATGCTCGGTCTGAAGTCCTAACAACTCGTGCTTCAGTAGACGCAGTTCAGTATCTTTCTGAGTCAAGTCATTTGTCAGTACTGAGATCTGATCTTCTTGATGCTGAGACTTGGTCATCAGAGAGTTTATCTCCTCCCTGAGTCTCAACACAAGTCCTTCTGACTCAGTAGCAACCTGACTCTCCTGAGAAAGTCTCTGATTCTCCACTTTCAGGGTATCCAACTCCGAAAGAGTCTTACTGAGCTGCAGGCTCATCTGAATCTGCTCGTCTAACAATTCTTCGTAGGCGATCGAGACGTCCAGATTCTCATCTGCACCTGAAATAGTGTCGTGTGTGCAGTGTGAAGAGGAGTTAAATGGAGCGTGAGAGTTTACCTCATCCTCTTCTCTTGCCATAAGACACTTTTCAGCATCTTCTTCAAGCTCTACGACCATGAATGCCGCTTCATCATCTAATGAATCCATGAAGGAATCGACTTCATCTGAGAGTTCACCAGTTATATATGCTTGACGCTTCTTGATGAACTTCTCCCTTCGAGCTTTGCGTGCTTCTCTCTCAGTAGTACTGAGCTCAGGACAATCATAATGATAATGTCCTGGCTTTTTGCAGTTGTAACAAGTAGTGACTCTCTCTTCTTTGCTCTCGCTGTCTTTCGACTGAGCTGAGTCATCCTGTTTCCTGCAGTCAGAAGTATGTGAGTCAGGAGTGCGCTTAGGTGTATACTCAGACTTACCCTTGGAGTCTCTGACGACTCTCGAGAGTTTTCTGTGCCTCTCCTTCTCCTTCTGATACTTTACAGCAAGCAGCGCGTACTTCTTAGCCAAGTTTCCTTCTTGTATGTCACTGAGTGAAGGTTCACCATTGCTAGACGCTGGAGCCAGTGTGCTGACTGATGCTTTGAAAGCATGGTCGATTTGGGTGTCAGCTTCAGCTCGCTGCTTCCTTTAAGGTAGACCGAACTCGAACTCATCAGCTTTAAGTTCTGAAAAGATATGGTCACGAGTAACAATATCTAAATCAGAATGTCTCAGTAAAGTAGCAAAGGGAGTCCAATGACCGTCTGGCAGTGCTCTCAAGATTTTAAGATTCATTTCTCGGTTGGAGAACGTCTTTCCCAGCCCATTAATTGTGTTCATCAGATCCGTGAATCTGACGTTATGATCTTCAATGGTGTCACCAGGCATGAGATGTCATCTCTCCAGCTTCTGAAGTTCCAGCGCCAGTTTGTTCGCTTTGATCTTCTGAGTCCCCCCAACTCAGTAGCGCTAGAGCATCCCAGAGTTCCTTCGCGGACTTGCAGTCCTGAACTCTCCCTAGATAAGAATCACTCAGGGTGGTCAGTATGGCGTTTCTGGCGACCCGGTCTAAGTTGTGAAGCTTCTTCTCCTCAGGGGTGAAGAGACTTCTATCTTTGCGGATCTTCTTCCTGGTCACCATGCCTCCTCCTTGTGATGGGTCCTGAGTTACGACACTATCAACCATTGGAACGATAGGTCCGTCCTCCAGTACCTCTATCATGGGAAGTCAGATGTGCTTCCATTCTGACTCGCCATACCCCGTAGTTCTCTACTGAGAACATGGGTACCATCGTGATTCCTGACATATCAGACATCGAAGATAGTGATATGAATGAAGAATGATATGCAGTGAAAACGTTTTCTGGATCCGTTCAAGTAGACCAGTTTCAGAAAACAAGAGTCTTATAGAACTCCTGCTCTGATACCAATTATTGGTCCCGAGATTAAACGTCCAGGTGTAGGGGGGGGGTTGAATACACCTAAAAAAATTTCTCAACTAAAAACACGAGCAGTCCTTTTCAGGAGAATGTCGTACTGAACAAGTTCAGTAGACCAAATACGCTGTTCTGAATCACGTGGCAGAGTGACTGACTTCACTGAGGCCTACTAGCTGACTAAGGTCAGAATTCAGTACCGTTCAGCTGAAGTTCAGTAAGTGCGGAAATGTGTGGGCCCAAATTCAGTTGAGTTAGAAAACGTTTTTAAGAAAACAGTTTCAGTATATTAGTGCGATCGAGTAGGCTTTGCTGAAACTCAGTTGAATGATTTTAGAAATATTCTCAGTATGAACAGTAATCAATGCAATAGTAAAAACACAGAACACAAGCAATTTTAAAGAGGTTCGGATCCAACAATCCTACGTCCACTGTCCCGAAAAGATCAGGAGGCTATTTTATTATACTGAGTTAGTCTCAGTCGGTTTGTGCACTAGACAAACACTGGTCTTGAGATTTATACTGAGCAAGTCTCATTTACAAGATATCAAACTAAAGTGTTTGACAAACTCTCCAACTATGAAGGAGTCTTTTACAATAAGGATCAGTTCATATATGAACTCCTTCGTCTAAGCTATGGATAAGATCTGTTGAGCTTAGGTTAGAGGGACAGGGAATGAGAAAGTGGCTTCTAGAGCGACGAACGGTTAAATATGGACTTGGGTTCGTATTCAGTCGCTTGGATACTAGACTTTATGATCTGGTTCAGCTTGGTTCCTGTTGGTCCGGAGACGAGAGTCAGGTGTAGAGGGGGGGGGTGAATACACCTGAGTACTGTTTCTTTTTCTCAAACCGAAGGACAGCTGAGATGTTTGGTGCAACTGATGAACAGTGCCAGATAATAACCTTCGATCACGGGTCAGAGAGTGAGTCAACTACTGAGCTCTCCTACTGACTTTAGTCAGCACTTGAAACTCAGTCGAAAACTTTAGTGCGGAATAGTGTGGGGCCCGGAGATTCGTCTCAGTTTGAAAACGTGATTTTCACAAGTCAAATAGTTTTGGCTAGTGCGCTTTATGAATACGTTTTATGCAAGATATGATTTTGTAATCAGTTTGTATGCAATGCAATAAAACAGTAAATAACACAAGCAATTTTTAATGTGGTTCGGATACGCAAGATCCTACGTCCACGGTCCTGCTGAACAGGAGGTCTTGTGGATTAATCTAAGCAAGCCTCAGCAAGGAATTGAATCGGACGCACTTCTAAGTTATAGTCCTTAGCGACTTTACAAATCAAACCGAGGTTTGAAGGGGAGGGGAATTTCTCCAACTAGAAGGAGTTCTTACAATAAGAACAATCACTAAAAGTGAACTCCTTCGAATTTCTAATCTATAGATATGACGTTGAGCTTAGCTAGAGAAGAGGGATCTAAAGAACTCTAGAGAGAAGAACTAAGAGTATTCTATTGAGCAAGTTCTTCGCTGGATTATCTTGAATGCGCTAGAGTGTTTTGAAAGCTTGAGCGTTTTATCCCTTGATATCCCGTGCGTGGAGCTTGGAGATCCTTCTCTATTTATTAGTTGTGACCTAGGCATATGTCCGTTGGAGATGACGATGCCACGTGTCACAAGCTTCCAAAGAAACGGCCATAAGTTCGAATTATTGCAGCAGAGTTGTTGATACTGTTCATGAGAGCAGCTTTAGTTGGTCAGAGCAGGTATTGCGTTGACGGCTTCTCATTGGTCGAGGTTTGTGGTAGGTGAGATGTGTCAGACATAGGTCTTCATCGGAGTTGACTCTCACTCATCCTCGTATGATCTTCTGCTGACTTTCGAGTGAAGTTAATAGCTGGGTCATTTCCTGTCGGATACAGTGGACTTGAAGCAGTCCCTATTTTCTTCATTTTAGTCGGTTGATAAGATATTCTACTGAGAGTAATCAGTTGTTGACTCCGAAGGTACTGAGCTTTGCATATGGTTCTTCTACTGATGTATGTCAGCTGATAAAGAGTCTTCTACTGAGGCGAAGATCAGCTGATGACTTAAGAACACAAGCTCTTACACTGATGACGTGGGGTTCTGGAAAGTAACTTCCTACTGAAGATCAATCCAACATTTTACCCCGTACAGGTCATAGACGCGAAAGATAGAAAATCAAAACAGTCTAGCCTATTACATCATCTAATCCTATTAACACTACACTACTGATATCAGCTGCGTTTTGGGATCTTCAATTCCATAGTACACTTACTAGGATTTCCCCCAATATTATTTTAACTCGATAAAGTGTTGAGTATCATCTACTGACTCATAACCCAATAATTTCCCCCTAATTGATGATGTCAAAACCTCTATGAATCTAAGATTTAAACTACTGATAACGAACATGACTTCAGTTAAAAACTGAGCAAATAACTTAAGGAAATCAGCAGCTGACAGATAGGCACATCAGAGAAACGGTTATGTGTGAGTGTGTGTCAGATCATTTCAGTGATCAGTTGTGATAAACAATAACACAAACAAAAGCCGTAAGACAATGAGTGATTGTCTGGCCAAGAGAAGGAATTGTTATATATATGAAATGGGTTACATAGTTCCTATCTTCTATGTAAAAGAAATGAAGACAGCTGCTATCGTCTGAACTTCTTCGTCTTGCTCTTGAAATCCGCAGACTTGTCAGCAGGAGAATCCAAACCGTAATATTTGTAGATTCTGGCACGCAGAGTTTGGATATCCTTGAGGTCCTCAGGCAGCTCAGAACTAAGATCATGATGTCGTGCTGCTGCGTCGACCTCGTCTTCAATCTCCTTGGTACATAAAATACCACGAGTGGTTCTGGGATGAGGGATTCTTCTGAATGTAGGAGCAACTAAAGGCAGCTTCTCCTTGGCAAGAATCATCTGAACCTGTGCTCTGAGTCTGGTATTAGATTGATGAAGGAATTCATCGAACAACTGATTGGCCGGAATCTCAGTAGGATAGCATTGGTACACATAGTACCCTTTGATGAACTCTATCTTGAGTTCCTCCCACTCCTCATTCAGATTCCATGGTATCCACTTGTCTACATGGCGATGAGGAGTTTTCTTCTGATATGTAGCTCTCAGAGCGCCTCGCCTGTAGTACTTGGACGACCTAGGTATCTGCTTCTTCCAATCAATGACTGGTTCATTAGCCATCTTGTTAGTAGCTTCGATGATCTTGGCCAAATCTTCCAATCTTTTCTTTTCTCTGAGGGCAGTTGCTCTAGTGTCTCCTCTCCGGAGATTCAGTCCTTGCAGCGTTGCCTCCCAGGTGGTTCTTTCCTCCGCCTCCTGCTCAGGAGTTAGTTTGGGAACATCTGTTATTATCTGAGCGAGGGAAATGTTGTATGTATCCTCAACATCAGGTGACTACTGAGTTTTCTTCTTCTGAGCATCCAGAAGCTTTTTGGCTGCGCCCTTAGCAATTTTGCCAACAGGCTTCCTGGGCTTCTTAGCCTTCTGGATCTCCTCCTCAAGACGATGCTCTAGATTGAGCTGATCTTGCAGTTACTGAGCAACTCTTTTGTCGAACTCCTCCTGCTCCGCTTTAGATCGGAATTTACAAGTCGGGGAAGGTGGTGGAGAATCTTCAGTAGCTTTCTCCTTCCCCGGCCTCTGCGGCAGCAGTGGTTCATCGTCTTGGTCGCCTTGGTCCACATACCTCGCGACCTCCTCAATGTGCTGAGCCGAGGAAGATCCTCCGGTCGGTTCTGGCACATGAGTCAGTGGTATGATGGCCAGATATTGGACTTCGGAAGCGGGTGTAGAGCTGACTTCAGCTTGAGCAACTGAGCTTTCACCCTTGGCAATTTCGGCAATTGCTTCTGCCTTTCCTCCCTCATCCACCTGAGCCTTCTCCGCCTCATTCTTATCTTCCCCCTTTTTGGCATCATCAGCCAGGGTTAGATGAGCACGGATGGCAGACACCTCTTTCTCCAATTTGAACAGTATATCTTTGATGGAGGTGGTGGTGGAGTCGAAATCCCTGACAGCATCATAGTAGTGCTCCCAATCTTTCTCTTGGTCAGCACGTATCTGTTTAATCTGAGTTGCTGTCTCCTGTCTTAGTTTCAGGAGGGAATCATCATAAGAATTTATCATTTCAGCTTGAATGAGCTTTAGGGCCTCCGCCTGATTGGTTATGGCCTATTTTACACTGGAGGTGGCCATCTTGTTACGCTCATCCATTGTAGTTTGGACTGTAGCGAGACTCTGAGTCAGCTGCTCAGAAAACTTCTTATGATGTTCTTGAAGAAGCTGCTGACTCTGAGCGGCAAAGTCCGCTTTATGAGCTGCGAGGGCGGCCTCAACTATCTCCTGAATGTTGATAGATGTAATAGGAGCTTCGGCGACCTTCTTCACCTCGCTGGCAAGCTTGTCAACTGTCTCAGTCTGAGACTTGGTGTACTGAGCCCATTTTATATGTACGTCCTTGGCGAGGAGACGATTTTTGTTACCCTGCCTTTTGATGGCTCTGTTGACATACTTGGAGGACACGAAACTGATTGGGTTGAGCTTGGTAAGAGCTGGTTCCGAGCCTCTGCTCAGAAGCTGCGAGTTGTTACTCTCGACTACATTTCGAGACAATGGGGGCATCACCTGATGTCGGCTTGGGTGATGGTGATTTGCCCTTCTCGCTGGGAGTTTTACCCTCAACAGATCCTCCCTGGTCTGCTTCCTTGGGTGCATGATCCACATCATCGTTATCATCATTATCGTCGGGATGGGATGGCGGCGACGGGCTGCTGACGTGTTGTTCTGAGGATCTCAAGCCGAGAAGATAAAGTATTACGGCTCTCAGATCCTCAAATGATGCCAGGTCAGTGGGTTCTCCAAACCCGATAGTTGACTGAAGGCTCTGCTCCTCCGTCAGTAGGGACAATGCTGACTGAGTCATAATGAGCTCTTCGAGTATATCCCAACTCAAGAATCTAAGCAGCATCTGAGTCCTTGCCCTTATTGCGATATCGACCAGATCCGTATGTTTTGTGATTTCTGGGATCTGGGCCGACACTTCTCATGTAGCTCGGAGACGAGCCGAATGGATGGTCGTCCACTCAGGAGATGTTTCCACAGTCTGTTCGGCCTCATCCGACTGTGTCTCCTCAGAGCTAATACGCTGGACTTTATCTTTGAGCGTGGCACCCTCAATGCCTGTGTCCTCGTCTAGTATGTTCTCCTCCTGAGTAGGTGGGGGAGAGACCAGCTTTGCTGGAGCCTTAGATGCTCCGGCCTTAGTAAGTCTCTTCTTCTTAGGAGGGTCGGCACGAGGGGGCAGATCAGTAGTAACTCGCTTCTGTGGGGCTGGCCCTCATCCGACTGACTTCTCAACAGCGGCTCTAGTTTTGAACTTAATGAGCTTGTTGTCGAAGTATCTGGAATCAGCAAAGGCTGCGTGATTCGATGCTGAGTCCTCTATCAATACGGACATCTTCATCCCGTATAGTAGCTTGCCCACACTAATGAGTCTTCTCTCTTCAGTAGGTGTGGCTACAAACTTTTGTGCCTAAGCCTTCAGCTCAGCAACATAATAATTGGTCCAGTTGACTTGGACACCATCTTCCCAAACCATCATCAGCTGAAGACGCGGCTTGGACAGCTGATCGAATGGACCGGAGGAGCTCGTCAGTATATGAGTGACGATGTAAGTGAGTCCACGGTACTCAGGTAGAAGCTGGTTCTTTGGTAGTACGGATTTGAATGTAATGTCGTCTCTGCCGCAGAACCGGTGGACATAGGAGTTCAGCTCTTTCTCCTTATATCCAATTGGGGAGATTCCGTGGGCCGGAAGATCAAAAGATGCTTGCAGAGCGGCCCGGATGTCGATGGTATGGTGATCGGATTCTCACTTCTGAGGGGTCGCTTCCCTCATATAAGAAAATAGAGAGATTTCCCCATCTGTATCCTCTACCGATCTCCAGTTGTAATACACCTCCGCAACTTGTCGAGGCAGATATGCCTTCAAATGCTTCGTGACAAGAAGTTCGAGTCCTGAAGCTTCCAAAGCCGTGTAGATAGGCTCAAGGTAAGGAAGCTCAGCCTGATGAAGAGCCATCGTCGGCTCGAACAGGATTCTGGACTTGATGATCTCATCAATTTGCGGTGGGGTCAGAACAATCGCCATGAATATCTACGAAAAACTCGTTAGCACTTAAAAATAGAGTAAGTCAGTAGAGTTTTAAGCAGAGAGCAAAGAAATTACCGTATTACAAAGAGCTTGAGAGAAATGCAGAGCAGTTAAAGAGGAAATGAGAAACTGAATGCAAAGAGAGCTCTTGAAATACGAAGATGGCGTAAAGTAGGGTTAGGGCGAAAAACAAAAGATTTTAAAGGATATGCAAATCAATCGGTTTTAATCCAACGGCTGAAATTAATCTCGCGTTTTTATATTGACCGTTGTGATTAGATGTTATAAACAGAATGATTACTTAGGCCGCCTCTAACCTAGACCCACGTAGGAAATGCGCAGTTAAAGTAAGGTGAGAAGACATGCATTAAATGCGTCGCAGACAGCATTAAAGTCTTAAGTCTTTTAAATGAGAACGGTTTCTTACTGACTTAAACCTTAAAAATTAATGGCGGGAAATAAATGTTCATTAACAGCTGAGTGCCAACGACTGATATATTAAATGCGAGCATGCTTCTGATAAAAGTTAAGTATATAAAACTACGCAAACCTCCTCAGCTGACTTTATGATCAGCTGGTTACCGTTTAGACTCAGGAGGACATTTGATGTACTGATGACCACGTTCCCCCTTACTGTGTACTATCTGATTCACCCGACTGAATCAAGTACTGAGTCTTATGACATGTCGTACTGTTTCCACACTTGATACCAATTGTTGCTTTCTACTGATACCAATTGTTACTAACACGATTCAGTGGGATCCAGTAGACCTAGCTCAACTGATAATTCTCTGAATATGTTCTCAGCTAGTGGTTTGGTCAGTATGTCTGCCCTTTGCTTGTCAGTATGGATTTTCTTCATTGTGATGTCCTTCTTCTCGACATGGTATCTGATGAAGTGGTGTCGAATATCCACGTGCTTGCATCTCGTATGGAGAACTAGGTTCTGAGTAATAGCAATTGCACTGGTGGAGTCACAGTAGATGGGCACTTCATCTTGAATTATACCATAATCTCGCAGTTGTTGTCGAAGCCAAAGGATCTGGGCACAGCAGCCATGTACTCAGCTTCAGTAGTGGACGTTGCTACTGAATGTTGTTTCTTTGAGAACCAAGATATCAGCTTGCTGCCTAGGAACTGACAAGTTCCAGAAGTTGACTTTCGATCTATCCTACATGCATAATCAGCATCAGAATAACCTGTCAGTATAAGATTATCATCAGCAGGATACCATAACCCTGCATCAGGTGTTCCCTTTAGATAACACATAATCTTCTTTGCTGAGTCCAAATGACTTCGCTTGGGATTCGCTTGAAATCTTGCACATACCCCTACAACATAAGTTATATCAGGTCTGCTTGCTGTTAAATATAATAAAGAACCAATAATAGCTCTATAATCAGTAGAGTTAACAGAAGCTCCTTCTTTGTCTAGATCGATTTTGAAATTCGTGTTCATGGGGATCTTGACTGGCTTGCTTGAGTCGCAGCCAAATCTCTTCAGGAGATCTCGAGTGTATTTGGCTTGATTGATGAATATTCCTTCAAACGATTGCTTTACTTGAAATCCAAGGAAGTAGTTCATCTCTCCCATCATAGACATCTCGAACTTCTCCTTCATCATTTTCTCGAATTGTTGACATATCGTCACGTTTCTGCCTCCGAAAATGATGTCGTCCACGTAGATTTGCACCAGTAGGATGTCATCTGCTGACTTTATGCTGAATAGGGTGCGATCTACTGTCCCCTTTTGAAAACCTTTCTGAAGCAGAAAGTCTGATAGGGTATCATATCAAGCCCTGGGTGCTTGTTTTAACCCATACAGAGCTTTCCGAAGTCTGTACACCTGATGTCCCTGCTAAAATCCGGGCGGTTGTTCCACATAGACTTCTTCCTTCAGTACGCCGTTCAGAAAAGCTGACTTTACATCCATTTGATATACTTTAAACCTCTGATGTGTTGCATAGGCTAGGAACAGACGAATAGCTTCCAATCTAGCGACTGGAGCGAATGTTTCATCAAAGTCTATCCCTTCTGCTTGACAGTATCCCTTGGCAACAAATCGAGCTTTATTTCTGATAATGACGTTGTTTTCATCTCGCTTGTTCTTGAAGACCCACTTAGTACCGATCACGTGCTGATATCTAGGTCTGTCAACAAGCTCCCAAACTTCATTTCTAACGAACTGGTTGAGCTCCTCTTGCATGGCAATAATCCAATCAGCATCATTGAGTGCATCCTCTATTGTCTAAGGTTCTTTTGTAGGCAAGAAACAAGAATAAAGTGAGCTTTCTCCTTGACTTAATCTAGATCTTGTCCTGATAGTTGCTGATGGATCTCCTATGATAAGATCTGAAGAGTGAGCGTCGAGCCATGAACGTCTGAGTCTGGCTTCTTCTTCTGATACTACTTCTACACAGTCAACAGGTGTATTAGGCATTTCGGCCGTGTCTTTCGCGATCGTAGTAGCCAGTTCGATAAGAAGGTTAGGATCTACTGAGCTTCCAGGTTCAGGGGCATTTAGCTCAGGAACAGTAGTTGTTCCCCCTGAGTTTATGTTCTCAGTAGAGGTCTCAGTTACCACATGGGCTTCCTCATCGACCGTTGTTACCTGCTGTTGATTCTGTTCAGTAGAATCAACCAAGTCAGCTACGTTGCCTGTGGGATGGGTCTGAATTTACTCATCGTCTGACTCATCTTCCCAAGAATGCTGGATCTTTTCGGCTTTGTCATTTAGTGCGAGATCCTGTAGCTGGCTGCTGACATCTTTAGTATTTGTCTTCTTAGATTTCCTGTCCTCAGTAACAAACTCATCAAAGACAACATGAGGGCTTTCCTCCACGCAAAGAGTCCGATAGTTAAAGACTCTGAAGGCTTTACTGACTCGAGAGTATCCTAAGAATACTCCTTGATCAGATTTGCTATCAAAGACCTTCAACTGATCTTTCCCATTATTGTGGATAAAGCAAGGGCAACCAAAAATATGAAAATGAGAAATAGAAGGAATTCTCCCTTTCCATAATTCGTAAGGTGTCTTCATGTGTTGTTGTGTAAGCAGTGAGCGATTCTGAGTGTAGCAGGCGGTGTTAGTATCATCTGCCCAGAACTTAGAGGGTAGTCCGGAGTCTGCTAGGAGCATTCTTGCTGCTTCTCTGAGTGTTCTGTTTTTGCGTTCAGCAAGTCCATTCTGCTGAGGGGTGCGAGCTGTTGATGTCTCGTGCTTAATTCCCTCCTTTTCGCAGTGCTCCTTAACTACTGAGTTGAGAAATTATGTTCCTCTGTCTGAGCGAATTCTCTGAATCTTGATGTCTTTTTCCACACTGAGCTTTCTCAGCAGTTTTGGTAACTCAGTCATGACATCAGATTTGTTGGCTATGAAGATGACCCACGGATATCATGAATAATCGTCAACAACGACGAGGGCATACTTCTTGCCTCTTATAGTCACTGGAGAGACTAGCCCGAATAAGTCCATGTGCAGCAGTTGAAGGATTCCATCACTGGAAGGTGACGGAATTGGTGGATTGTTGTTCTTTGTCTACTTTCCCTTCAAACATGCTTCACAATTTCTGTCTTTGATAAACGATTCATTTGGCAGTCCTCTGACTTTAGAGTTCTTGGCTAGCTTGTTCATAGTCTTGAAGTTCAGGTGGCTGAGTTTCTTGTGCCATAGCCATCCTGCCTTGTCACTAGATTTTGTCTGTGCAAGCAAGCAAGCCTCAGGTTCTACGGTTTTCCAATTTACAACATAGATATTCTTTCTCCACGAGCCTGATAACACTGTTTTCCCTGTAGATTTGTCAACAACATCACAGAAACCAGCGTTAAAGATAACTCTATTCAGATTGTCACAGAATTGACTGATAGAAAGGAGATTATGTTGAAGTCCTTCAACATAAGTTACTCTTGGAATTGAAGCAGTCCCAATATTCAGTGTTCCATATTCCCTTGTGTAGCCTTTTGAGTTGTCACCAAACTCAATTCTGAGACCATCCTCTTGTACGTAGTTGGTCAGCAGGCTCTTTTGATAGGTCATGTGTCTCGAGCAGCCGTTGTCCACTATCCAAGGGTCCTTATGCACCCGCAAAACGTAAACTGCTTTTAGGTACCCTTTGGTTCGGGTTTGGGTCTTTAGGTGTTAGTGGGTGATTTCGAACCCGCATTTGTCTCGGGACCTTAGAAGTCTCGATACTTCTTCTTGTGAACCTTGTCGCCTTTCTTCTCCACGCATCTTGGAGATATCGACTTTCCGTACGTTTTGGGGTTCAGGAGCTTTCTTCTTCTTATGTTGTGTTCTCCTCCTGACCCTAGGCTCATAGTAGTACGAACCATACTGTGTCGGATGCTCATACAGTGGTTCACTGTACTGCTCTGCCCATCTAACCTTCTTGGTTCCCCCTGAGTTTGATCGTGGTGTCCTGGGGCTAGAACCTTTGGTCAGTAGCTTCTTGTTGCTCGGCTGAGGTGCAATCATCTTCTGTTTATTCTTTGCCTGAGGTGTTGAGTCAGTAGCCTGAACCTTCCCTCTGACGAACCTATCAGCCAGCATTTCTGAGCTTTTTGACGTTGAAGTGGAAGTTTCATGATTGTAGCCAAGTCCTTCTTTCATGACAGTTGGCCTTTGAGCTCTAAGCATGCTTTCCAACTTCTCCTTAGCTCCTAGGTACTGTTCAATCATCAGTCCTCGCCAGACCTCATCACTTCTTCGAAGTGACTCATAATCCTTTTCAACTTCTGCGAGCTTCTGACTGAGTCGGGCTATTTCAGTATCTTTCTCATAATTGTCCTTGGCCAGAACTGATATCTGAGTTTCTTGAAGCTGAGACTTAGTCATAAGAGATTTAATCTCTTCCTTGAGTCTCACAAAAAGATTCTCTGACTCAGTAGAGACCTGACAATCAGAAGAAAGTCTCTGATTTTCAGTCTTTACATGTTCCAGTTCCTGAATGGTTCTGCTGAACTCTCTCCTCAGCTGAATCTGCTCCTCTAGTAGATCATCATAGGCTTGTACCACGTCTAGAGGTTCATATGTGACCGAGCACGTGTCGTGTGTGCTATGTGAAGACGAGGTTATATTAAGTTTAGAATTTACCTCAGCCTCTTCTTCGGCCATCAGACAGTATTCTGCAGTTGCTTCTGGATCTGTCTCTCCGATCTCAACGGCAACAAATGCAGCTTCGTCCTCAGAAGAATACATGAATGTATCTTCCTCGATTGAGTCATCGGATATCTCTCCGGCTATGTAAGCCTCCCTCCTTCGGGCAAATTTCTCGCGTATGACCTGCCGTTCTGCTCTTTGAGCAGCTGAGAGTTCGGGACAGTCGTACTGATAATGTCCCTCTTTCTTGCAGTTGTAACACGCAGTCGATCTGCTGCTCTTTCCAGCTGAGTCATTGGATGGACTAGCAAGCGAGGCTCGTGTTCCTGCAATCAGTAGTTGATTTAGATTCTTCCCTTTTTCGATAATCTTTCTTACTTGAGGGAGAATCTCTGTGGTATTTCTTCAACTTTCTGACTCTCTCTTTTTCTCTTTGATATTTGAGAGCCATCAATGCTAGTTGGTCAGTGCCAGATGTCTCGGTGGACTTTGCTTACGTCGTAGCACTTGCCTTCTTTGGAAGAAATGGGTTTGACTCAGCTTTTGCTGACTATTGCTTTAAAAGCATGGTCAATCTGTGTGTCAGCTGGAGCACTTGAACATCGTTGGGGTAGGTTGTGCTCAAATTCCTCCGTTTTTAGTTCTGAAAAGATAACATCAGGAGTTAGAGCATTAAGATCTGAGCGACGTAAATTAGTAGCAAAAGGAAGCCACTTCAGTCGAGGTAGTGCTCTCAGAATGTTTGTGTTCATCTCTTTATTGGTGAACGTCCTCCCCAGCCCGTTGATCACATTGATCTGATTTGTGAATCTGACACTTAGCTCGTCAATGGTCTCGTTGGGCTCCATGGCAAGGGCATCAAACTTTTGTAGCTCTAATTCGAGCTTGTTTTCATTGATCTGCGGGGTTCCTTGGCTCAGTACAGCCAGGGCGTCCCAAAGTTGTTTTGTCGTCTTGCAGTCTTGCACCCTCCCCAGGTGTGAATCGCTGAGCGTAGTCAGTATTGCATTACGCGCAACTCGGTCGAGGTTGTGCAGCTTTTTCTCTTCTAGCGTGAAGGCAGATTTATCTTTTGCAACTTTAGCACCAGTTTGTGCTCCTACACCTCCCGCAGCAGCAAATTGTACGCTGTCTATCATGGGAATGATGGGTCCTGTCTCAAGGACATCCGTCATGCTGTCATGCAGCGATGTTAGGTGCGCCTCAATTCTCACGCGCCATACCATATAGTTCTCTATCGAGAACATCGGCACCATCCTAACACCTGACATATCAGACATTGTGAACGAGAGTATAAGGATGTATGAAGAGATGCTTGTGCAGTGAAAAACGTTTTCAGGATCTGTTCGAGAAGACTAGTAGTTACAGAACCGATGATCAGAAGAACGCCGTTGCTCTGATACCAATTGTTGGTCCGGAGACGAGAGTCAGGTGTAGAGGGGGGGGGGTGAATACACCTGAGTAGTGTTTCTTTTTCTCAAACCGAAGGACAACTGAGCTGTTTGGTGCAACTGATGAACAGTGCCAGATAATAACCTTCGATCACGGGTCTCAGAGTGAGTCAACTACTGAGCTCTCCTACTGACTTTAGTCAGCACTTGAAACTCAGTCAAAAACTTTAGTGCGGAATAGTGTGGGGCCCGGAAATTCATCTCAGTTTGAAAACGTGATTTTCACAAGTCAAATAGTTTTGGCTAGTGCGCTTTATGAATACGTTTTATGCAAGATATGATTTTGTAATCAGTTTGTATGCAATGCAATAAAACAGTAAACAACACTAGCAATTTTTAACGTGGTTCGGATACGCAAGATCCTACGTCCACGGTCCTGCTGAACAGGAGGTCTTGTTGATTAATCTGAGCAAGCTTAGCAAGGAATCTGTACACTGGACAGACCCTTCTAAGTTATAGTCCTTAGCGACTTTACAAATCAAATCGAGGTTTGAAGGGGAGGGGAATTTCTCCAACTAGAAGGAGTTCTTACAATAAGAACAATCACTAAAAGTGAACTCCTTCGAATTTCTAAGCTATAGATATGACGTTGAGCTTAGCTAGAGAAGAGGGATCTAAAGAACTCTAGAGAGAAGAACTAAGAGTATTCTATTGAGCAAGTTCTTCGCTGGATTATCTTGAATGCGCTAGAGTGTTTTGAAAGCTTGAGCGTTTTATCCCTTGATATCCCGTGCGTGGAGCTCAGAGATCCTTCTCTATTTATAGTTGTGACCTAGGCATATGTCTGTTGGAGACGACGATGCCACGTGTCACAAGCTTCCAAAGAAAATGGCCATAAGTTCGAATTCTTGCAGCAGAGTTGTTGATACTGTTCATGAGAGCTGCTTTAGTTGGTCAGAGCAGGTATTGCGTTGACGGCTTCTTATTGGTCGAGGTTTGTGGTAGGTGAGATGTGTCAGACATAGGTCTTCATCGGAGTTGACTCTCACTCATCCTCGTATGATCTTCTGCTGACTTTCGAGTGAAGTTAATAGCTGGGTCGTTTCCTGTCGGATACAGTGGACATGAAGCAGTCTCTGTCTTCTTCATCTGAGTCGGCTGATAAGATATTCTACTGAGAGTAATCAGCTGTTGACTCCGAAGGTACTGAGCTTTGCATACGGTTCTTCTACTGATGTCTATCAGCCGATAAAGAGTCTTCTACTGAAGCGAAGATCAGCTGATGACTTAAGAACACAAGCTCTTACACTGATGACGTGGGGTTCTGGAAAGTAACTTCCTATTGAAGATCAATCCAACATTTTACCCCGTACAGGACATAGACACGAAAGATAGAAAATCAAAACAGTCTAGCCTATTACATCATCTAATCCTATTGACACTACACTACTGATATCAGTTGGGTTTTGGGATCTTCAATTCCATAGTACACTTACTACGATTTCCCCTAATATTATTTTAACCCGATAAACTACTGAGTATCATCTACTGACTCATAACCCAAAAGTTCCCTATGAGCAAGTATGTCGCCTTTCGCCGGAGATTACTCTCTGAAGTTCTTGCGGAAAGCTTAAGTCGTTTCTGAGTTTGCTTGTGAATGCTCGTGTGTTCTTGTATGTGTCGTGAGCTTCAATTTGAAATCTTCCCTCTATTTATAGAGCAGATACATGGATAGATCCGTTGGAGACGACGATCCATGTGTCTCTCTCTTTTGGGTGGCTAACGGCTCTTTTAAAGATGGTGCCAGGGTAATTTCCCTCCATTTCTGGAAAGTTGTTGACTTGCAGCTTTAATCAGAAAGTAGACAGTTGGCCGCTCGTCATTGGACGAGGCTGAAGAAAGTAGGTGAGACAAAACAGACTTCAAGGTGGATCTGAAGTTGACTTCTCTATACCTCGTATGACTCTGCTGATTTGACTTAATAAATCCTGACAGTCAGAAGACTATCCAGCCGTTGCTGAGTCTGATCTATATTCAGTAGCGTACTCTGCTGAGTCAGCTCCACTGAAGATCAACTCTGAGTTCAGTGAACTACTCCTGCTGAGCTCAGTGCCACTGACTCCTTTCAGTATACTGTTGTTGGGTGATGATTCTATCCTCAGCAGTGTCACATATAGTGGGAAATGATTCAGTCTTCTATGCTGACATATACTCAGTAGCCTTGTGCTCTGAACTAGTCTGAAGATTTGAAGATCCCAAAACCCTATATTGATTGGTGAACCTTTACTTTGTAATCTGTTTTTCGTTTTTGTCTCGATGTTTCGGAATCGGCAGACCCTCTCGCTCCGGTTCGGACATTCGGTAGCTTATTAACCTAAGCACCGAAGTAGAAGACTCGGTAACACTTGGACTCAGCGAGGAAGCGATATCTTGAATAGAATCGGTGGAACCGAACTCAGCGAGAGTAGTTCACTCGTACTCGAGCTGATCCCCAGTAGAACCAACTCGGCAGAAGAGTTCACTACCGGAATCGGAGATCGGACTCAGCAACGGCCGAGACTTCTTTACATGCGTCGGATCTTTTGAAAAACAATCGCATATAGTCAAATACGAGGATAAGAGAAGTCGACTTCGGATCTCCTCGAAGTCCGTTCTGTCTCAACCACTTTCTAAACCTCGACCAATGACAAGCGACACCTATCCTACACCTACTAAAGCCGCAAGTCAACAACTTTTCCGGAAAAGGAGGGAAAGGACACCTTGCCACTCTACTTCAAAAGAGTCGTTAGCTACCCAAAAGAGAGAGATAAAGGATCATCGTCTCCAACGGATCTTTCCTAGTCTCTTCTCTATAAATAGAGGGATAAATCGATATTTAAAGCACGCGAGCTCACACAAAAAGACAAGAACGAAAAACTAGAACACACAAGAACTCAGAGCATTTAAACGAGCTAATCCGAAAAGCTTAAGTCTTCCGCAAGAAGCTCGAAGAATCTATCTCCGGCGAAAGACTTCATTCTAAGCTCTTAGGGAACCAAGCTGAACCGATCGATACAGCCTCTAGTATCCAAACGACGTTACACGAACCCAAAGCTATACTCAGCTGTTCGTCGTTCTAGAAGCAAATTTCTCGTTCCCTATCCCTCTAACCTAAGCTCAATAGAATATATCCATAGCTTAGACGAAGGAGTTCATCTTTGAACTAATCCTTATTGTAAAAGGACTCCTTCACAGTTGGAGAGTTTTTCAAACACTAAGTTTGATAACCTTGTAAACTAAGACTTGCTCAGTATAAATTCCAAGACCCGGTTCTGTCCAGCGTACAAGCCGACTGAGACTACCTCAGTATAATAAATAGCTTCCTGATCTTTCGGGACAGTGGACGTAGGATTTTTGTGTCCGAACCACTTTAAAAATCTCTGTGTCTCGTATTTGTGTTCTCTTTACTGTTGCATTGATTTACTATTCATACTGGAAACTATCTTCTTAAAATCATTCAACTGAGTTTCAGCAAACTTAAGAGATTGCACTAATCAACTGAAACTGTTTTATTAAAAACGTTTTTCAACTCAACTGAATTGGGCCTACACTATTCGCACCTTGAACTCTATCTCGCAAGATACCGATTCGACACTCGGCCGGCTAGCAGGTCTCGGGTAGAGTCAATCACTCGCCAACACGATTCGGAACGGCTATCGGTTCCCTGAATTCATTCGATGCGACATCATCCCGAAAAGGAATTTGTTCGTGTTTAAGTTGAGAAAATCGGTTTCAGGTGTATTCACCCCCCCCCCCCCCCTCTACACCTGAACGTGCTCTCGGGACCAACAACTGCTCCTGCTGAGTCCAGTATTACTGAGTCTTCTTCTTCTGGTACTGAGGCTGATAGTCTGCTGAAGAACCAGCGGACAGAACTGAGCGCCTGAACCAAAACGAAGAGTGTCTACTGAGTCTGAAAACTCTCAGAGACAGAACAACAAATTACAACGGAATGGTTCATCAGTTAAAGTAGGGTTTTGGAATCTTCAAATCTACTGAGCACTAGGCTGCTGAGTTATTTACTGAATCATCTCCCAACACAAATTTCAAAACTGCACAATATCGAGTATCACATTCAAAAGTCATTAATAACTAGAAGAGTCTAAAAAATAAAGTTCTTCAAATCTATCATTCGGATTTTAGTTGCAACTCTCTTGAGTTTCAATGTCACCTCCTTGTTCTCCCGTAACAGCTCCCCTTCCCCCTCGACCTCGACCTCGACACATGGTCTGGCTTCTTGAGTTGGTACTAGTCTAGCAAAAATTAAAAATGTGTTAATTTAGTTTGCAAAAACTTGAAAGGTTGTGATTTAATTTGCAAATACTTGAAAGGTGGTGATTTAATTTGCAAATACTTTTCATCATCAAAACGACGTCGTTTTGAGATAGCCACGTGGACGTCCAAGTCAGGATTCCGGTGGCTGGAAAAAATTACAGGTCTGAAAGTGTCTTGAATTGCAAAAAAAATTAAACTTTATGATTTAATTGACCAAGTTTTAAAATGCGTGTTAAAATTGTAAATTCAGACAAATTTATTATTTATTTTTTTTCCAAAACCCATTCATCTTAGAAATGCATCCAACTTCTAGTGATTGTTTTCTAAGGGTGATGACACTTGACTTTATAGTAGAGATAAATATCAGAAAATAAGAAATCGATAGTTTCACGGTAGAAGAAGGGGACACTATTCATCACTGTATCCTTCTCTTTTTCTTTTTTTGGTTGTTTTTTCTTTTTCTCTTTTTTTTATTTATATTTTTTTATATTATCTTTTAAAGAGAATTGTCCGGCGTGTCTTTATATTTAAATATTTTCAGAATATTAACTATCATTATTAATATTTATTTACACTAACATAAAAATACAATAATATAAAATCACAATAACATAGAGGTTGAATGGTTTAGATTTTTAAATAAGGTGCAAGTCAAACGATGTAGATTTTAATGAAATAAGCATGGACAATGGTGATTGAATGGTGTAGATTTTCACAAAGGAATTGTGTTGAATAGTGCAAATGTAAAAGGAATTCGGATGAATGGTGATGATTCAATTTCTCTAAATTTTTATTAGCGGTAAAACTTCAACTTGCAGCCTTTTTAAATGATAGAGGATAAGAAAGTAAATTGTAAAACTTCAACTTGCAGCCTTTTTTTTTTTTTTTTTTTTTTTTTTATTCATGGAACCCGCACTCGCTACCTTCGATGCACACTGGGTAAATCACGCTCCTTGTGCGAAGATCGCAAACCACACAGGAGGTTCAACCACTCTTAATGTAACATGACGCAACACTTCACGGTCTTGGTGGGGAATTGAACCCAGGACCTATCGGTCCCGAGCCACCCACCTCGACCACTAGGCCATCCCATGCAGCCTTTTTAAATGATAGAGGATAAGAAAGTAAATGACAAGAAATGGACGGAGGAAAAATGATAGTAAGAAACAATGCACCAATAGTGATTCACTTTATTTAGGCTTAAGATCACGATCACGATCACATGTCCTATTTATGGTGTCTCAATCCTGTTCCAGGCTAAAAATAATACCTTTCGTTCTCTATTTTTCAAAGATCTATCTTTTGTATTTTTTTCTCCTTTTTCTGAGAGCGTTTCGGCTCGACTCCACTTTTCCAAAAATTGACAATCGACGATCTTCTCTCCAAAAATCAGCAATCCTCTGATCCTCTATTCCGACAATCTTCTTTCATCTAAAATCATCCACCCCTTCACTTGCAATCTTCTCTCTTCCAGAAATCAAAATCGAGGCTCCCTAAATCCTCCACTTTTTTTATTTTAGTTGCTAAATCATCGGCTTTCTTTTAAGCAATTTGACAATTTGCTAATTTTTATGACAATTTGCATTAAATTATATCTCCAAGATGCATTTATTAACGGGATTTGTTAAATATGCTACGTGATTGTTTTCATTTATATGTTATATTAATTCCATCATTTTGAATTGTTAATGAGATGTTATAACTTATAAATATCTTAGGTGGTTATTTGTTTTAAATTATTCACCGGTAATATTGTATTGCTACAAACCAATAGATAAGTCAGAAATGTATTTAGCACCTTTCTTCATATAATAAAATTAGCAAAGTTTCACTTAAAAAGACAAGAGTTAGTGAGAATGCCAGTTGCTATCAGAATCATAACACTTGTGGTGCAATTTTTTACAAGACAGATGTGATGTGTACAGCTTTGGGATCAGGGGCGGATCCAGGATTTTTGATTAGGGGGGGCGAAATTTATCGGGTTTGATTTTTCTTTGTACGGGGGTTCGGGGGCGGAGCCCCCGAAAAAAAAAATTTAGCACATTTTTCTACTTAAATCTAATTATATTTATTCTTTATGCCTTATTTAAGGATTATATTCTTCTTTCATGAATAACTCATATATTTTTTATATTTATTCGAAAAACATAGTACAAAATCCTATTTTGACATCACTCTAAATTTAGTTAGAGGAAAATATCTAACTGAGGAATTAATAAGTATTTAAATGATAGTTTATTCATACTTCAAATGTTCTTAATTTTATATCAATAAGTACATGAAAAAAGAAAACACAAACATAGTATATTAATTGCATCAAACAAAAAACATAGTATATTAACTGCATCAAGTTATATAAGTGGACTCTACCAAACTAGGTATCTAAAACTTAAAATCTACACCTCCACTAAAATATGAGAAACATAATATACCTTTTTTAATATTTTTCAAAGTTAGGATAACAAATTTAAAAATTTCGGGGGGGCGAATTCGAAAATTTAATTGAAACAAGTATAAAAATTACTAGAAATAAAAGATAACTCGTAGTATTGCACAAAAATTGGGGGGGGGGCGGTCGCACCCACCCGCCCCCCTTGAATCCGCCCCTGTTTGGGATATTGCTCGTGGAGATGGTGAGTTTGAATAAAGACTTAAGTGTAAGAGATGGTGATTCTGATTTGTATTTTCTTATTAGATATATGACTTTAACCAAAATAAAGATATCGAAATTGAAAGCAATTTATGATCAGGGGCGGACCTACCCATGGGTTGGGTAGGGCTCCAACTCAAGGTGTCCAAATTTTTTTCAGTATTTAGTAGTATAAATTTCAATTTTTTCAGTTTAAAAATTATTGTTAGCCCTAGTTAAGTTTTAAAAAATAGATTAGCCTAAGGTAATTTTTCGAGTTGGATGTGCCCTATTTATAATGATAGAACAAAGAAACTTGTTCGGAAGGTGACAATAATTTTATTATGGTGCATAAAGATTTCTCCATCAATGAATATAATATTGGAAATGTTGGAAAGTGATGTTGAAAATCTGTAGATTCCTAATTTATCCGTCTCAAGAAACTCCAATGATAGTTAGTATCGATAAGTAGTGGGAGTAAATATTCTACTGATTCATTCCCCTTGCCAACTCATGAAGACATCTCATCTTGTATCGATATTACTGTTCAAGAGTGACAAAGTGTGCAAGAAATAATGATTGTTTGGATGTGCTGGGGCTGTTGATTACTATTCTTACTTCTCGCTTTAAATCAATTGTACTATTTGTCTTGTGGTAAGAATTAATCCTCACATCCCTTTCTTTCCTAAATTGTATTCTTCTCTTTATGTCATTTTGCCCAATTTATCTGCTGTGCGGGGATTTGGCTCCGGTGCACTCTCAATTTATGGTATACTTTCTAAGTTTTGTTCTCTCAAAGTTTCTTTTGACCTACCACTATTATTTTTTTACTTTTCCTTTCTCTCTTTTTCTAAAATCTTACAAAATATAATAATTATGATGGTAAATTGATAAAAGATAAAGAAATGTATGATCATGGATCTTATTTATATGATCAAGAAAACGATGCTCATAGCGTGTTTGGCTTTCCTAAGGGGTAATGAAAGTTAAAAAATTAAGGAAAAGGAGTAGCAACTTTGTTGGAGGAGTGGAGGGAGGGATTTGTTTGGAGGCGGTGCTAATGTAAAAGCAAAAAAAATAATAGAGGTGATGTTTGAGTGTTATGATGGAAGTAAAATTAAATCCAAACTTATACGAAACAAAAAGTAAAGACAATTTAAGAAACACATACAACCGATACACGAGTGGCTCATCAACACCCACATTACCCAAATTACTTCAAATAGAAACTTTGCAACAAATACATGACATTCTAAAATAAACTTCACATTTCGAACAATGATACAATTAAGGTACGAATAACCAGCAAAAATCAATCACAATTTAAGTAATCCTTGAATTTTTTAAAATTAGGCAAATGAGTTAAAGGAAATCTGGAAATATACATAAACAAGAACAAACCAAGATTAAAATTGGATAAACTAAGAATCTTACCCATTTCTAAGATTAATATTCAGAAACTACACAGCTGCAATCAGGAGGGAAAAAAACTCGATTTCGAATGTGCACAAAGGAAAAATATTGTTCAAGAGACGAGTCTTCAGGTATAGACTGGGGGTGAATACACCTGAGTCCAAGTTCAAACTCAAACGTGAAAGTCAGCATTTTACTGAATTTGCTTACTGAATAATTCAGCTTGCCAAATAAGTTTTTTAATCGCGTGGGTAGAGTGGTTTTAAGATACTCAATCTGTTTACTAACTTCAGCCAGTCCACATTAAACTCAGTACAAGAAGTTGTGCGGAATTGTGTAGGCCCGATTTTATTCGTCTCTTTTTAAAAACGTTTTTACTAAAAACTGTTTCTATTATGCTTGTGCGCGTATTAAGGTTTTACTTAAAATCCAGATTTATGAATTTTGAAAGTCAGTTTTATGCATGATGAACAGTAACCAATAAAGCAGTAAATAAGACAAGCAGTTTTTAAAGTGGTTCGCATACGCAAGATCCTACGTCCACTGTCCTAAATTACCAGAAGGTCTTGATTAATTATACTGAGCAAGTCTCAGTCGATCCGTTCATTGGAAGTATCTCTAGTTATAGTCCTAGTGACTATACAATGGGGTTCAAATACATGGTTTGAGATTCTCCAACTGAGAATGAGTTCTTACAATAAGAACAGTTCAATAATGAACTCCTTCGATGTCTAAGCTTATGATCTAACACTTATTACTTAGAGAATAGAGAATGGGAACTAGAATACTCTGGAGTGAAGAGCTGTTTAGGATATCCATCTATGCAGAGAGTTCTTCGCTGTATTTGCTTTGAGATTGCTAGACCTTGAATGCTTGAATGCTTTGTGTTCCCGGTCGTTGTTCTTCAACACTTGAAGATCAATCTCTATTTATAGCCTTGTCTCATGAAAAGATATGTTGGAGGGGACTTAGCCACGTGTCAAAAACGACTATGAAAATGGCCATCTCAAATTTTGAATTCCGCTGTAGAGATTCTCTCTTTTTTCAGTTTTGAGGAAACCTTTATGTCAGTGCAAGTATAATGTTGACAACTTCACATTGGTCGAGGTTGCATAGTAGGTGAGTTTGTTCAAACTCCATGATTGATGCTGAGTTGACTTCATTTGATTCCTCGGACACTTTAACTGAGTTGTCATTTACTGATATTCTTCTGAGAGATTCAGCTTGTAGGTTGATTCCTTCTGTACAGATGTTCAACACACATTGAGTAGATTCTAAGGAATCCTACTGAGTCTTCAAACATTGAGTTCATCAGCTGAGAATAATTAACTATGGAGTCTATGAGCTACTGAACTCTATCTAGTCTACTGAGTTCCTAACAAGCTGAACTTAACTAAGCTATTACATTATAGATTCATCACTCAGCTAAGAGTTTTGAGATCTTCAAATTTTATAGTGAATCATCACCCAACAAAAGATAAACTTGTAATTGAACATAACATACAAGATTACAAAAATACCATTTGTGGATTTATTTTGTATAAAAAGTGTAGCTCCTTTTTTAAGTGAAATAATTATCTAGATCGTAGGATGAGTCGATTCAAATGGTTGTGATATGTTCACAATTCCTACAAAATTGGTTGTTCTCATTTGAAGTGTTGTCTATACTATTAAAATATTTGTCCCAAAATTTTTGTCCACTATATTTCATTGACCCGTCCAAAAATCTTTGTCCAATTTCTTTTTATGATAAACTATTACACATAATTTTTTTTAGGACCTACAATTTTATATCCCTACACACAACTAACAATTTTTTTTTTAAAATGATACCGTCTAAAAAATAGATAAGAATTTTGAGACTTGTTATATGGGAAAGCACAAAGACTTTAGTGTCACACTTCTATACTCCCTTATATGTCACACTCCATAAATATGTTGACATATGTCACATATGACTCACTATAATTGATTTTGATGTTGTTATTTAATTAAAATTTTATGTCACATATTAAATATTTGTGGAGGTGATATAAAAGGGAATATGAATGTGAGACATGAAAGGGGTGGAGAACATTAATTTATTGCGTGCGTAGAGAAGAAGTCGTTAGAAGCTTCTTCACACGCGTTTTGAAACGCTTCCTTAACCCCAAAGTAGTATTCTCACCTCCCTCCGCTATATAATTGATCACTCGCGCAACCTAAATTCAAACCTTAATTCTAGCCCTTCGCATATACATTTCCCTTGACTCAGATACATACGCACAGCAACTGATCATGGCAGAAGCAGATTCTAACAACCTTCAGCAGCCTCTTCTTGTGAGAAATTGATTTTTTGTGTTTCATTTTTATTGATTTTATTTTTAATTGTCGTTTTGAATTTTAATTGATTCGGTTGTTCCGTTTTGAAGGTGGAGATCGAGGACGAGGAGCAGAGGCTCAAGTACTTCCAGTTCGTGCAGGTTGCGTCATTCCAGGCGCTGATGTACGCCGCGAAACTCTACAGTTATGCCAAGGAGAATTCGGGCCGTCTAAAGCATGGCGTCGATACCGTCGAGGGAACGGTCAAGACCGTTGTTGGCCCGGTTTACGACAAATACCATGGCGTTCCAGTTGATGTTCTCAAATTCGTCGATCGCAAGGTATCTATTTCACCTTGCTTTCTGATTTTGTTTTGGATTATTCGGTTTATTGATTTTTTTAACCAAAAATATAATATAACATTAAACATATACCCTAAATTTGGTCTTTGATTTTGTGGATTGTTTTTGACATCTTCGCTTCTGTATTGGTACTCTGTTATTTCTAAATCTGAACAAGCGAGTGATATAATTATAGCAAAATATTTAATGTTAAATTCTTTCCGTTGAATATGAACAGTGTTTATGTAGGTCGATTGATGAGTTTTCATTTCACAAATAGCTTTATATCCCATCCCAGTATATAATATAATTGCAGTTGTGAGGATGTTGTGTATGCATATCTTAAGCGGTTTATCCTGTATGTTTAATTCATGTAGTTTGAATACGAAACTAGCGTTTATACATGTTAATTGATGATGGCGGTACTCTGTAGGTTGAGAAATCCATAAACCAAGTTCAGAATTGTGTTCCACCAACATTGAAGCAAGTCTCGACTCAAGCATTTGAGGTGGCCCAGAAAGCTCCTACAGCTGCTCGAGCGGTGGTCTCAGAAGTGAAGAATACTGGTTTGGTGGGAACTGCGACAGGAATTGCAAAAACAGTGTATGCTAAGTATGAGCCTGCTGCTAAGGATCTGTACACCAAATATGAACCTGTAGCCGAGCAGTACGCGTCTACAACGTGGCGTTCTTTGAATCAGCTCCCCCTATTTCCCCAGGTTGCTCAGGCTGTTGCTCCGACAGCTAGTTATTATACAAAGAGATACAATGAAGCCGTGCAGCAAGCCACTGATGGAGGTTGGCAGGTTGCCTCACATATGCCGTTGGTACCCACTGATAAGATCGCTAAGGTTCTTAGTACATGAAAAAAACCTATTGCCTATTGCTCGAGTATCTTGTAATGAATGGACGTAGGTTCTTGTTGATTTACAATTGTCTTTAGTTTTCAAGTGTTTCTTTGTTCTGGATTCACGATTTAGTATGACCTTGTTATTATGTTGAGATGACTTTTCAGATTATTTCTTTTGTTTTTATGTCAACCAACTATTTCTAAGTTTATCGCAATTTCGAATATCACCATTCTTCAACACCGATCGTATTCATCTCATTTGAAATTGGAATTACGACATGAATAATTCATCCAGATGTAATATTGAATTTTGAACTCGGAAAAATAAATCAAAATTCAATGCATTCATTTGATCATTCCATCGACAATATAGCAATCCCCTGTGATTGAGTTCGATTGCGAGGAGCCATTTAGCTCCAAACGGAATTCCAAAACCCTTTAGGATCTTAGCGACGGACGAAGACGAGACGCAGCTCACTGATGGTAATTTGGAATGCATGTAACATTGGCATTAATGTGGAATTTAATTGGTTCTTATTTCTTGGTAGATATCAAGGCGGTTTTGCAGGACGAGAGGTTACACATGATTGGTCTCCTGATAGAAGCGGTGAGGTAACGCCCATTGTGCAATAGTTTCTGCCCTTATTATGTTGCCTCTGAGTTTTCTGTGTAATTGATTAGATCATGTCGATAATTCTGAGTTTTCTGTGTTATTATGTTGTTATGTTGATAGAAGCGGTGAGGTAATGCTCGTTTGCCACTCATAAACTGAATAGGCTAAAGATTTGCTTCAGTGAGCCCATTGAGAGTTTTCGAAGGTTTATTATATGTTGGCTGAATTTTGCACCAGATACCGTAACACTTTTTAAGAATGGTGATATATGAAATGACTATTTTTTTCTTTAATCTTGTTGTATCATAGCGTATAACTAGAATGGCAATGAAATTTAATAGATGCTATTGTGTCATGAGAATGGTTTGTGGTGATCCCAGACACCTAACTTTTTTATGTAACATTGTTTTTGGTGCTCCATGTTCTGGAACAGTTCAAGCAATTTGCACAAAAAAGCCTCTCTAGCTTTATTACATAATAGCTTCATGTAGAAAAAGGAATCTTACTATGTCAAACATAATAGATTCATATAGAAAGGCATGCATCTCACACTTGCAACTAGGATTGAAGTATTTTTTAGTACTAAGTTTTCCTCAATACATAGAGAATTACTTTTAATGTGTCTGACGTAAACTATACTAATTTTGTCTTTGATGCTAGCAGGTTATGGTTACAACTTTTAGCGAGATTGATAAAAATGAGTATTTTGATCCTAGGACTGCTCAAGTTGCAATTATTGACCATGTGAAACAGGTTAATTCATTTGTTCCCTTGACTCTTGATTATTAAAGCGTAATACACCTCTTCTGCGTATTCTTTCTAATGAACGTTCCTTATGACAGTCACATTTAAGCTTATGTTTCATATCTTGCTAGTCTGGATCTTCTTTCTGCAGGTATGCATTTGATGTAGAAATTCTCAAGTACGTTAATGAAGTGTACCCAAAAGGAATTTGTTCGGTTTATTGTGTTAATGGGAAAGATGTGGAAGAAGCAGGCACGGATTTTGTGCTTGTGGTGGTAATTTCTGCTGCTAGACTCAGCCCCCAGAACTTCTGGTAGGTGAATCAGTCCGTCCTGCAATATACTTATATATTATGCCTTATTATTATTTATATAACATGAAGTTTTGGTAACGTAGTTCACCATTCTCTTTGCGTTCATGATACATTTTATGCTTTCTTTATTACCATGGAGTTCTGTGAGAGAGGGTGGAAAAGGATTACTCTCACAGGTTTGATGAGCAGAGGTTCTATGTGATAAATATTTAGAAAAGTATTGAGCGGAAAAGATAATGTTCTCATTCACAACCAAAGAAATACATAGTACATAAGGTGCGTAAATCACTCTAACAAATTCTATCATATCTTCTATCTATCTAAATATGGTTACAATATGGTTAATAAATAAAAGATATGAAAGAATATTCGTGAGAATAGGTCCACGATGTAACAATATGGAAACTAAGATTTCCTACACTCCCCCTCAAGATAGCGTGTGAAGATTACGAACACCCATCTTGCCCAATAGAAACGAAAGTCGATCTCCACCTAAAGCCTTAGTGAAGAGATCGGCAAGCTGTAGATTAGTAGAGATGGCCCGAGGAACAACATCAAGTGAGGCCACTCGTTCACGAACAAAGTAGCAATCCATTTCCACATGTTTGGTACGTTCATGAAAAACTGGATTGGTGGCAATGTGACGAGCGGCCTGATTATCACAAAATAAAGATGTAGGACTATCAACGGGGACATGAAGCTCACGCAATAACCAACGAAGCCACACAACTTCGCTAACTGTAGTAGCCATAGATCTATACTCGGCTTCAGCAGAAGAACGGGAAACCACAGACTGTTTCTTCGTTCTCCAAGAAATAGGCGCATTGTCAAAAGTAATAAAATAACCAGATCTAGATCGACGAGTCAAGGGGCAGCCTCCCCAATCCGCATCACAATAAGCTTGTAGTGTAAAATCAGCCTCGGAAGATAGGAAGATGCCCTGCCCCGGGGTGCCTTTAAGATAACGTAAAATGCGAAAAGCAACATCAAGATGAGTTTGACGTGGAGAACACACAAACTGGCTGAGGATATTAACATAATAAGCGATATCAGGTCGTGTCACAGTTAGGTATTGGAGACGACCCATCAAACAACGGTAGAGTCCAGCGTCTGCAGCAACTCTAGAATCATCAGAACTAAATCGTGCATTTTGTTCCATGGGAAATGAACTAGGGCGACACCCTTGTAAACCACTTTCATCCAAGATATCAAGTGTGTATTTGCGCTGACTAAGAACAAAACCAGACGGAGAATGAGCAACCTCAATTCCGAGAAAATACTTAAGTGGGCCTAAGTCCTTGATGCTGAAACGCTTGTCCAGAAAAACCTTGACTGTGTTAATAAAATGGAGATCGTTCCCGGCAAGTATAACATCGTCTACGTAGATAAGTGCAACAACAAAAATCGAAGACGTGTTATATATAAGAAGGGAATGATCGGCTTTAGAGGCATGAAAGCCGAGCTTAGAGAGTGCAATAGTGAACTTCTTGTACCAATTCCGAGACGCTTGACGAAGGCCATATAAAGATTTCTGTAATTTGCAGACACGAGTCTCCCCCTGTCGAGAAAACCCTTGAGGAATAGTCATGTAAATCTCCTCCTTGAGATCGCCGTGTAAAAATGCGTTGTTAACATTGAGCTGGTGAACAATCCAATTGCGTTTTGCAGCGAGAGCAATAAGAACTCGAACAGATACAAGTTTAGCAACCGGGGTAAAAGTCTCGTGAAAATCAAGACCTTCAACTTGTGTAAACCCTTTTGCAACTAAACGAGCTTTGTAGCTTTCAATTTCACCATTAGGCCGATATTTAATTTTGTAAACCCACTTAGAAGCTATAGCGCATTTTCCAGGAGGTAAATTAGTCAAAATACATGTACCATTAGATTCCAAAGCCCGAATCTCGCAAAGTATGGCTTCACACCATAAAGGATTTCGAACAGCTTGATGAAAATAAAGTGGTTCATCATGAGCTGTAATAGCTGCCAAGAATGCACGGTGTGAAGTAGAAAAACGATCATAGCTTATAAAATGAGCGAGAGGATGTACCGTCGAAGAAGCAAGAGTGGTGTCGGATTGAGAAAGCGAATGGTCTATAGATGGAGGAAGCTCAACCTCAAAATCATCCAGTCGTTTGGGTTGACGACGTTCACGAGTACTCACACGTGGCATTGTCATCGAAACTGTCGTATCAACAGGTGGGTCAAGAGGAATCGAAGAAGACACAAGAGGAGATGGAGACGGTATAGAAGGAGTTATGTCGGCAGAAGAGGAATTGGTGGAAGTAGTTGAATGATGCATGGAAGAGGACATAACGTCCGGTGTGGCATGCGTGTTGTCTGATGAGGCAATGATATCGGGCATAATGGGAGAAATATCGTCGTCATCGATGGGAATAGGAGCAGTAGTGCATGACATGGGCGTAGAGACAAGAACTTTAGAAGTGTATTTGTAAGGAAAAATTGTCTCAAAGAAGCGTACATCTCGTGAGGTAGATATACGTCCAGACTCAATATCATAAACTCTATACCCCTTTTGTGAAGATGGATAACCAAGGAAAACACACGGACGAGCTGCAAACTTATCAGAATTGGGCTTAGTATAATGTGTATAAACTAAACACCCAAAAACACGCATGTGATCATAAGTGGGTGGACGACCAAGAACAAGTTCATAAGGGGTGTAATGTTGCACAATTTTGGAAGGCAGACGATTAATTATATAAGCGGCAGTCAAAATACAATCACCCCAAAATTTTAAAGGTAACCCACTATGAAAACGCAATGCACGTGCCATGTCAAGGAGATGACGATGCTTACATTCTACTACCCCATTTTGTTGCGGTGTATAAGGACAAGATGTTTCAAGAATAATACCCTCCCGGTTATAAAAATCAGTCATAACATGTGATTGAAATTCTCCTCCATTATCTGTACGAATTCTTTTGATAACAACCCCAAATTGAGTTTGAACCATTTTGCAAAACGTGGGTAGAACCACACTAATTTCAGATTTGTGTTTCAAAAGAAAAACCCAAACTGCACGACTAAAGTCATCAACAATAGAAAGAAAATAACGAGCACCAGAAATAGAATCAACCCGATAAGCGCCCCAAATGTCACAGTGAATAAGATCAAAACAACTAGAAGTTTGAATAGAACTAACAGGAAATGAAGCACGAGTTTGTTTGGCTCTTAAACATAAGTCACAAACGAAATTATTTTTAGGAAAACGAAGGAAAGAAAATTGTTGTAACCGATCAACAGAAGAGTGACCAAGACGCCGATGCCAAGTCGTGTAGTCCACAGTAGCCGCTGCCATAGCCATGCCCTTCCGCTTGAGAGGCTCAATACAATAAAGACCATTGCGTTCTCTACCCGTTCCAATCAGCTTCCTCGAGGCCAAGTCCTGCATAACGCAAAAATCAGGAAAGAATGTAAAAGCACAATTAACATCCTTAGTTAATCGGCTAACCGATAACAAGTTACTGGTGAATTTGGGAATATGTAGACTATTCTGTATTCTCAAATGCTTAAAAAGCATAGTATCTCCAGTACCCTCCACTTCAATGCCTTCACCATTAGGAATAGTGACAGTAATATCAGAGGATGTGGTCCGTCGATTAGTTAAGACATCTGCATCACAAGTTTTATGTTTGGTGGTACCAGAATCAACTATCCAAGGTCGAGAGGAATTGTGCTTACCAGCCATAGTTGCTGACAATGCAGCACCATCACTTTGAGAGGGCGTGGAGGTGGTCAGATCTGGAGTAGTAGAAGACTCTGGGCTGCCAATGAACTGTAAAAGACGGCTGTACTGATCAGCCGAGAGACCAGAAATGGGGCTGGAAGTATGCTCGACGTGAGCAGCCCGAGGTGGAAGCAAGGAACGACCAGAATTGTTATCAAAGCGTCGATTCCTCCCAGTATCTCGATTCTTCCTATCAAAATCTGCTGGATAACCAATAAGTTTATAACAACGGTCTTTTGTGTGTCCTAGCCGATTACAATGAGAGCATTTTGGGCGATTGGAATCATCACGGTTGGGCTCATCACGACGAGGAGGATCAGCTATGTGACGAGGTAATTGAGAGTGAAAGACAGCAGCCTCAGTATGGGAGATTGGACGTCGTGCTGTGGCAATGCTACGATGTTGTTCGTCCTCCGAGACCATTTGATACGTTGTACTGACAGTAGGAACCGGCTTCATGCTCAGAATATGTGTTTTAATGGTGCCAAAAACTTCATCAAGACCCATGAGAAACTCGTGGAGTCTTTGTCACTGCAACATCTCGGTTAGTGATTTTCCATGTCCACATGTACAGTTTTTACATGTGCAGCGTGGTATAGGAGAGACAGCCTCAATTTCAGCCCATAAACCACGTAATTTACCGTAATAAAGAGAGATTGAATTACTATTTTGGCGAGTATTAATCAGCCTTTCTCGAAGCTCAAAGGCACGAGATTCAGTCTTCTTGGCAAGACATTCGGGCAGATCCTCCCATACTTCTCTTGCAGTTTTGGCGTGTTGTACGCTGAAGCGTTGATCGCGATCCATAGAACTGTGAAGCCAACTACGGACCATAGAATCACACCGTTTCCAATTTGTGAAATTGGCATCATCCTCGCCTGGCGTCTTCAAAGTACCATCTACAAAGCAAAATTTATTCTTCGCATAGAGGGCTGTACTCATTTCACTTACCCAATATGCATAGTTGTCATCACGTAGAACATCACCAACGAAAACTTGTCCAGGACTGTCTGAGGCATGTAAGAAATATGGGGACGTTGGATCAAGGGGTTTTTGATTAGACATATTTCGTGAGAAGATAATCTAAGGAGAGAATTGAATATCTGATATATAAGAGAATCAATCGTTCGTGAAGGACTGGGAAGAAATCAGTCGGACGAACACTTGAAGGATGAGGCACATCTAGGGTTTGATAGCATCGATATATTAAGAACGAAAATCTGCTATGATACCATGATAAATATTTAGAAAAGTATTGAGCGGAAAAGATAATGTTCTCATTCACAACCAAAGAAATATATAGTACATAAGGTGCGTAAATCACTCTAACAAATTCTATCATATCTTCTATCTATCTAAATATGGTTACAATATGGTTAATAAATAAAAGATATGAAAGAATATTCGTGAGAATAGGTCCACGATGTAAATATGAAAACTAAGATTTCCTACACTATGGAGTTTCATATATTGATTGTATAACATAATGTTGATCGTATGTGTTGATTTCTTCAGTCACCTGAAACTGAAGATTGTGCATATTCCCTGACCACCATTATACGCCACCACGAGACAGAGTATCTGAATTCTCTTCAGCTTTTCACTCTCAGGATCCTTAATGTCTGGAATCTCTTTGTACTAAATCTATTCCTATACAAATGCCACCTTCAACGTACTTTCTTCATCATATCTCCTAAGAGTTGTTCTTTATCTAGCCATAGAACTCGCTTTTCCCTCTCCTCAGCACTTGACCTCCTTCAACCCATACCCCAAATACAGAAAAGTTGGATCGGTTGCGAAAACCACTGCCCCGTCGTCGTGCATGCTGTGACACCAGTCAAGTATTGTGTCAATCATATATGTAATATGTAAGATTGATTATGTATGTATGTATGTATGTATATTTACAATTGAAGGTCCTTGAGCTTTGAAACAAGGTAGCTCCTTCGATCTTCTTCTTGAACTCATTTTGTTTATCCTTTTCTAGGTTGCGATCAAGTTTTTAATATTATTTTTTTATGTATGCAATGAACTGCTTTTTGTCAAAGGAAATCTATCTACAGCCATGTTATGTTATGTTGGTTACCTGAAGCCTGAAAGTATCGACGATATCGACAACTTGACGGCCTCATCGTCCACACCTTCATCTTCATCAGCACCCTCAGCAGAAGGGTACACAATATGCATGCAACAGATAAGATTTCCATTATATAGATATTTTTTATTAAAAGAAAAAGAAAAAGAAAAAAGAGCACACCTAGCCTTGTACTTCCCATAACATGCCATTTTCAATTTCCTTGTATGCCTAAGAAACAACATAGTCAATAGGGAAAATGATTCAGCATTGCTTCAGAAGAAGACTAGCGAGTTTCAAAACAGAAAAGATCTCGATAAACCAACATGATGAAGGCAGCACCCGCCAGCCAGAGAGAGAGAGAGAGAATGGATGTTTCTTTAAGAAAATCCAAGGCAGAGAGAGACAAATAACTAGTAGTAGTAAACATGGAGATTTGGCCGCCAGCTTTTAGAGAGAGAGAGAGTACCATAATTGTGTTTGTTTAGGTCTCAATTTCCTTATAATACTCTATAATTAAAGGTGGGATTGATTTTAAGTACTATGATAATTATTTTCCTTTTAATTTTGGGGGAATTATTTCTTATTTATTTTGACTACAAGCAAAGACTTCGAAAGTCCAAATATATCGCCTATCCTTATCCCTTGCCTTCGACAGCGGTTAACCACTTCGCCTAAATTCGGGTGCTTTCAGGGTTTAGACAACCAAAAAAAGGAAACAATTATTTATAAATGAAGACAACCAAAGAAAATACGAAAATTGATACAAAAGAGCATCAAGGTTGACGCTTTCCTTGTTTTTCTCTCAATTTACTTCTCCAACTCGGTCTCCAAATCTTTGAGTCCTTCTGACTCAATTTGGTAGTGATTTGATTTAATTTGGGCGGAAAAATTGTTGGTTAGATTGCAGTATAATTTAGGGTTTTGGGGTTCGTTTAAATTATGGGATTGGGAGATACGGATCTTACAGGCGAGGGAGATGGAGGAGGTTGCAAAGCGGCGGTCCCATGCTCCATTTGCTTGGATCCTGTCTCCGACAATGGAGATAGATCTTGGGCTAAGCTTCAGTGCGGCCATCAATTTCACCTAGGTCAGTGATCATTTTGCAATTCGTTTTTAATTTTTTGCGATCTAGCTTATTCCACCCACTCCGCGTGTTTCTTAATTTGTCAATTTCAGCTTCGAGTGGAGAAGGGCTTGATTTGAATGGCTTCTTGTTAATTTGTGTCATATTAGTATACTTGGTCCATATTTTTCTCTCAATTGGCTGCAGTTTATTTTTTAATGGTAATATTAAATTGCAAGACTTTATTGTTAACTGACTTTTGGATGCTGAAATTGAATTTGTTTACTTGGTCGAATTTCTTATCTAGTTTCCGGAATACATCATTATTATGTGTAAATGTGATATACATGCAGTGCCCGCTTAGTTCTTTTTGCTGACATAATACATTGTGTGGATTTTGGGCTCTCTTAAATAATCGGAGCTTTGATTTTGTATCATGTGATTTTACTGGTGCACATTTGGTCGGTACCTCCACCTAGCTCCTATAATATGTATGTGCAAGTAAAATTTGGATTAGGAAGTTGAAAAGGTTGGATCTTTATTAAGCGGTTTCTAACTTCTAAGTTTCTTCCCTCCCCCCCCATTACTTTGTGGGAGATGTCTACTCCAGTTAGGCATGTCCCATTGCTCTTACGCTGCTCTACTTGCACAAAAAATGGTTTTTTAGCATGAAGTCTTCAAAATTCTTACTCATCCTTTTGGGGATGGAGAGGTGGAGCAGTCAGAGGATAACACTTTGTTTGTCTGTGAGACGTTTGATAAACCATGCTATGCTTCTTACTCTCATGTCTTTGCATGGTATATACAGATTGTATTGGTTCAGCATTCAATGTTAAGGGAGCTATGCAGTGCCCCAACTGTCGGAAAATTGAGAAAGGACAATGGCTATATGCAAATGGTAGTAGTCGCCCACTACCTGAGTTTAACATGGATGATTGGCCCCATGACGAGGATCTCTATGATTTAATGGTATTACTATAGATTATATCTAATTTTGCCTTCTGCACTACTTGTTACCTTTGATTAGTTATATGTTTGTAAAGAGCATTATTAAACCTTGGTATGTGTGCTTTTGCACCTGAACATCTGCTGAAGTATTATCTCGAAATGTTTCGAATTACTTGCTATGATTATATATATTATTTATCGTGTTCATTTGACCGTTTTTGTATTGTCTACCATTTGACCATACATCTCTACCAGTCACATTCTCTTCAAGGCATCAGAGATATGTGTTGCATCTTACACAATGTGATTCCTTTGCAGAAAATTTATTGATACTTGATTGATGGGGAAACTTGGCTGCAGCATCATATGGTTTCTTTCTATGTTGTTGCTGCACAGATTGACCAAATGCCTTTCGTTCTCCTGTTACTTCTACTTTCCTTTTGCCAGCCTTCTATACTTAACAGTAATGTTCTAGAACGATCCTCTCAGACTGCTAATTGACGAAGTCAATGAATTCAGTTGAGGAAAAACCATATTTCTTTCTTTCTTAAAGTGCCTCTTGTTTGTTCAGATTGTGTGATACAACATTATACTACTGAAATATGTGGCTTATGATTTAAAGTGTGCTTGCCTTGATTCTCGAGGAGATCTTAAATGACTACTTTTGAAGATGATTGTATGTACAGATGAGCTTCATTTGCATGATCTTAAATTCACTAAATTCGTCCTCCAATTCAACGTTTCAGTCGTTTGGAGTTCATTGGTGTCCATTCAGTGGGTTAACAAGGCTCCCTTCGTCTTTTGAGTAAGCTCCTATCTTACGGTTATGTGTAATTTTTGGCATAGTATTGAGAGCAGACACTAGTTTGACTGACATTTGGATCATCAAGGGGAATTACGTTTGAATTGTTTGTCTACAGATTTTACCTTTCCTTTTTTTTGTGTTTTGTTATCAACAATTTTTGGTTCTTATACTGGTGGTTGAGTTAATAATACGTTCTTTTTGCAGTGAAGGAGAGTTCTCATCAAGCACATGTAAGTTTTCATTTGTCTACCCGCCTGCTAAAGTTTGAATCAAATCTAATAATTGGACCATTTGCTATCTCATAGACCATGATCTTGTCGGACATCACGCTGTCTTTGCTGAACATACGCCTGTTTCATCCACAACTCATCCTTGCCCATATATCACTTATTTTGGGCCAATTCAACCATCTTCTACAACATCAAGCGCCAGCGTCTCAGATGGGTCTAATTATAGTGACCACTGGACATCAGTTCCAAGCGAAGTTCCCAATTCATATACTTATCCTACGATGGACATGCATTATCGCCGTTGGGAACATTCTACTCCTAGCAGTCGGATTGGTGGAGCAGACCAACCGTTGGTTATTCCCACAACACAGAGAACAGCCCGGACCACCTCTGATGTCCCAAGAACTGGACTGCATCCCCTTCCTTCCTGCTCACAGGTCGGTCTGTTGTTCTACTTGAATTCTTTCGAAAAATCTATTATCAACACCAGTTCTGGAGTTCATATTTTTGTTTCCAGTTCTGCTAGTAGGGCTCCCAGCTTGGCTACCTCTATCGTGCATCCACCATACCCCAGAACTGTTGGTCGGAGCCGTGACCGTCCGTCTTACTATCAGCACTCCACTAGTAACCCCGGGAGAAGACCCAGCATTCATAGTCATAGTCATAGTCATAGGGTTTAGCTCAAGCTGCCCCCAATCGCCTCATCATCAGACCAGTCTGGTGGTTTCTATTACGTCTCCTCCACTTCTTCATCCGGAAGAAACTTCCATGAAGTCGAAAATCTACAACGCAATCTTTACCTCCAACCTTCTTTCCCATCTAGCCAGGTTGGTATATGGGGATCTTTCCACCCACCAGCTACTGCATCTGAGAACGGAAGCAGAGCCAACAGTTACCGACAGAGACGTGGATCTGAGAGAATGATGCCATCCCAGAACCGTTCATAATTGCATTGTTGTGTTGTGGGTAAAACATGTTTGTGCAACGATCTATAATGGGGTTGGAATCTCTTTGCCTGCAGAAACTATTTTGTGGCACTTCATCGATTTCATTAGCCACCAGCTTGTGTGATGGACCCTTGTTTCTATGCTCCGTAAAGCTTACATGCCAAAAGTAAAATGTCCAAGTTGAGATTCTATAAATCATTTGTTGAACTATTTTTTCTTTCTTGTGTGAGTTTTTCTCCTAGAATGATATAACCCAATTATCACGAGATAAAACTTACGCACAACTATAGATAAGTTCAGGCATGCGACAGTAGTTAAGAACTCAATCTGGGGGCATAATCTCAATACTTAATAATCTAAATTCTGCAATAACAAGTAGAGCTTCCGACGCACTCGCAGACAATAGATTCTAAATGAAACCGACACGAGACTGACAAGACAACAGCACCGAATAT